>CAKJTW010000143.1:1200000-1652820 GCA_917880005.1 Nanger dama
TGGCTTTCTGGAGTGCCTCGTGGGCCCCAGTTGTTCACCTGCACCAGGGCTTCAGGAAGTTGGCTGGTGAAACTACCCTGGTCTTTCAGCATCCCTTGTTCCTCTCTCTACTGTGTAACGAGAAGGTTCTATAACAAATCCCTTAGTTCATAATACTCATTATGGTTCTGCCTTCTGACCATCAGGACACTGAATGGAATGCCATTCCTATAGGAAACCTGGCAGCCGCCAATCTCTCTTAGAGAGCCAATGGCAGGAGCGTGCCTGGGTTGCAGAGCCGCAAGGTGGAGAGGGGAGGCTGCTCGCTGTCCTGCCAGCCTCATACACATTCCTCTGGAGCGGTCAGCGTCAACTCAGAAGCCACTGAGCCCTTCAGAAGTAGCTGTGATAAGTGGGAAATGAATTCTAAACTTTAATTCATTGAAATTTAAGTTAAAAATCTGGCAGTTCTAGTCTGTTACCAGAAAACTTTTCAGTATGATTCAGTACAAGTTAAAGGTGTGAATCTATATTTTCAACATTATGACACCTAAATCATACGAACTACTTCTGATGAAAATTTACAGTTTAAATCAAGATGAGTTCTGAGTATAACATATAATGCATATCATGAGAATAAGCCACATATCATTTCACAACAAACATGTGTCCAATCACTATGCTGTACACCTAAAACTAATAGAATGTTATCTCAATTTTTAAAATTTCTGCATTTTGAAGACATAGTATAAAAAATCAAAGATCAAAATATCTCAATAATTTTCCATATAGAACACATGTTGATATTTTATGTTGCATAATATATATATATATTAACTAAAGTATAGTTGATATATAATCTTATATAAGCTACAGGTGTGGCATATGGGTACATGCTCAGTCATGTCCAACTCTTGGTGGCCCCACAGACTGCAGCCCACCAGGCTCCTCTGTGTATGGGATTCTCCAAGCAAGATTTACTGGAGTGGATTGACACTTCTTTCTCCACGGGGTCTTCCTGACCCAGGGATCAAACCTGTGTCTAATGCACTGGCAGGTGGATTCTTTATCACTATTAAGAGTGTATGACAGTAATTCACAATTTTTAAAGGTTATGCTCCATTTATAATTGTTATAAAATATGGTTTATATTCCCTGTGTTGTACAATATATCCTTGCAGTTTGTTTTATACATTACAGTTTGTATGTCTTAACTCCCTATCTTATCTCCCCCTCCACACACACTGGTAACCACCAGTTTGTTCATTTGTTCTCTGCATGTTTGTTTTGTTTTTTAATTAGCATCCTAAATGTCCATGAAGAGATGAATGGATAAACATGTGGTGTGTGCGCACGTGCGTGAGAGTGCACAGAGGAATACTATTCAGCCATAAAAAAGAATTAAAATTTTGCCATTTGCAACAACTTGGATGGACCTGGAGGGTATTATGTCAAGTGAAATAAGTCAGAGAAAGACAAATACTCTATGATATCACTTACATGTGAAATCTAAAAATACAACCAATGAATATAATAAAACATATTATTAAATTTTTAAAAATACCATATGGAGAATGTACTAAACCCATTTTACAGGTACTGATTCCAAGGTTCAAAAGAAGTAAAGCAATGTGAGCAAGGTGAAGCTAACACTCAGTGTGGACATACACATTATGTTTTTAAAAGACAACACACAAATAGTGTAAAAAGTCAAAGATCACTTTCATGTTCCTGCAGCACATTTCCATCTTCAATTCTACAGTCTCTGAATTAACAGTTTACTCTATATTCCTCTCGTAACATTTCCTATGCATTTTTGAACACCTTTTATCAACACTGATGCTATCCAACTTTACGTTCTGCCAAAATAACGGGTTAAAAAATTTATTTAGGGAACCCTCTTACACTGTTGGTGGGAATGCAAACTAGTACAGCCACCATGGAGCACAGTGTGGAGATTCCTTAAAAACTGGAAAGAGAACTGCCATATGACCCAGCAATCCCACCACTGGGCATACACACTGAGGAAACCAGAACTGAAAGAGACACGTGTACCCCAATGTTCACTGCAACACTGTTTACAACAGCCAGGACACGGAAGCAACCTAGATGTTCATCAGCAGATGAACGGATAAGAAAAACTGTGGTACATATACACAATGGAGCATTAAAAAGAATGCATCTGAATCAGTTCTAATGAGGTGGATGAAACTGGAGCCTATCATACAGAATGAAGTAAGCCAGGGGAGGGAGGCAGGAGGGGGGTTCAGAATGGGGAACACGTGTACACCTGTGGTGGATTCATGTCAATGTATGACAAAACCAACATAATATTATAAAAAATAAAAGCAACTCAAAATGGGAAAAAAGATGTATTTACCTATTAAAGGAGATTCTAGTCTCCTAGCTAGTCAGGCACTAGCTAGGAATATGGTAAATAAGGAAAAAGCTATAGCTCTTGCCTGTATGGATTTACAATCTAGTGGTAAAGACAACCTACATAATCACGGAAGTGATAAACTATCATGTGAGCCAAGTGAAAGGAAAGAAAGAGACATGATGATATGAAAGTATTAACGTTGTCCCTGGCCTAACAGGAATGTTGGATAAGATTTCCTTAACTACGCTTTTCAAATATCTTGCTAATCTAACTTACAATATTTCATATTAGACAGTTGAAGCATGCCCTCCACCCCAAACTGAAGAAATAAAAATAGACAGTAGCTATCAATGTAATTTCCTCTGCCCTTTTTGAGGATGAGCTCTTACCAGGTGGCCTTCCCTCTACTTTAGCAAGCTAGCATTATTGTGTTCTGTAAGGTTAAAAAGAAAATTCTAAAAATATTTTGACAACATTTTTCAAAGCACTCCGGAAGATTTAAAGCACTTTAAACTATAGCACTCTCCTAGAAGCCTCTAGTTTTAAATATTAATTCCCTTTTAAAAGGGCACATTAAATAAATTTGACCTCTCCCTCTCTGGGTTTTGGTCAAAATGAAAAGTTACTTAAGTTACATTTTGTCTAGGATAGCCAGATAGATAGATGGTAAAAACCAAAACTCAACTGATCTGCATAAGAATAAACAGTATCACTTACAAGTTAGCTTGTAATTTTGTGTTTAAGAGGAAAGGAATTTAAGGATATAGTTAAAACTGATTTCACAGCTATTCTAAATTTGGATTCTCACCTGTACACACACCTTTGTACACAGAGATAAAGAATTATACAGGTATGGCTTTAAAATGATTTCTATTCCCAGCCATCATTAACATTTTGGAGTTTGCCTCTAAGGAGTATCTCCAGTCTAAACCCACTTGAAAGCATTTTCTCCCTGAGATTTGATTCATTAGAAATAGGATAACAATGAATTAAAAACCGACATATCTTGTTTTAACTTAATAAAGGAAGGAATCACAACTGTCTTTAAGGTAGTTGACTTTTCAGTGCCCAGTGCAGTTTCCAGCCCAGTAGGAAAAAGAAAGGTCTGGGGACTTCCCAGGCAGTCCTGTGGTTAACACTCCACACTTCCAATGCAGGAGGCATGGATTGGATCCCTGCTTGGAGAATCCCCACAATCTGTGAGGCTCAGCCAAAAAGAAAAAGGGGGGAAAAAAAAGGTCAGCAGGAAATTCAACAAGGAAAAACCAACTTATAGTGTTGGTTTTTAAAAATTTGTATTCCACTTTAAAAGAAACAGAAATTAAAATAAGAATTCAGTTACCAAACCAGAAAACTAAAGGTATGATAGTCAATGGTACTCATTTGATAGTCATTTTGATAGTTTTCTTCTCTGCATATGTGGTGAGACAAGCATTCTCATCTGCTAGAGAGCTCATAAAAGGACAGCATATCAAAAAATATCCAAAATATTAAAAATATTAACTGTTCAACTTAGTAATTTTATTGCTAAAAAAATCTCTAATTAATTATACTCATAAATGCAGAGAAATATCTACCTATATATAGATGTTTGTCACAAAGGCAGATGGTGAAAAATTAATTCCTTCATAATGGAGTAGGAACTTAAACATTAAAATTCATACCTCACCACATGATAAAATGAGAATGAAATAAGAGTTGGGAACAGAGAATAAACTATAGAAAGCATGATCATAACTGCATAAAAATATCCAGAAATACGTAGAAACAGACTAACAGTCATCTAAACAACTGAAACAGACTGTAGGGTATATTTGTATTTGAATTTTCCAAATTGCCTACAGCAAAGGTAAATTACGAAATCAATTCAGAAAATGACTTTAAGAATTTAAAATCTGGGTATGACTCTGATAAAGGAACTCACAATATAGTAGAGCAAAAACAAAACAAAACAAAAAAAAAAAAAAAAAAACCACAGAACATTTAAATAAAAATGAACTATCTTCTTTTAAGAAAACAATTTTGTGAAACTTCTGGAATGCTCTTAAGTCTCTTTATATTCAGAACAAATTGTTAGTAGTGTAGTACTTCTGAGATTCTATTAGAATGAAATACAAAGACTTTCTTACAGAGAAGCTTTGCTACATGAAAAGTTACTAGTGGGACTTCCTGGGGGTCCAGTAGCTAAGAAACCACCTTCCAATGCAGGGGAGACATGGTTCGATCCCTGGTCGGGGAACTAAGATCCCATAAACCGCAGCGCTACTAAGCCTGCACACCACAACTACAGTCTATGAATCCTGAATCCAGAGTCTGGGACTCCGACCCATGGGACACAACTAGAGTCCATGCACGGTAACAAAGATTCCGTGTGCTGCATCTAAGACCCAACACAGCCAAACAAATTTTTAAAAAGTTATTAGTGGGATTCCCTGGTGGTTAAGAATCTGCCTGTCAATGCAGGGGTCACGGGTTCAATCCCTGGAACACGAAGATCCCATATGCTGTGGAGCAACTAAGCCCATGTGCCACCAATACTGAAACCCTGGCTCCCTAGAGCCTGTGCTCTGCAACGAGAGAAGCCACTGCAATGAAAAGCCTGTGCATTCCAGCTAGAGCAGCCCCCACTCACTGCAGCTAGATAGCCCAAGCAGCAGCGGAGACGCAGCACAGCCAAAAATAAGCAAAAAGTAAATCTTCTTAAAAAAAGGTTATTAGTCACAGTATGCACAACTTCATATTCTTTCTTACCTAAAGTGAGAATAATCTCCTTCCTCAAATTCCCCAGCCCAGAGGTGCCTTTCAAAGATTCTTTCATGCACACAAACATATGAATGAACATCTTTCTTCTTAATGTACACAAAGCATCAAATATATTATTTCACAGGTTTTTTCTTTCCAAATAATGTATTTTGGAGAGCTTCCCATATGTGCACATAGAGATTGTCTTTCTTCTTTGGTGACAGGTAGTTCATTCTATGAACATAATATTGATAATATATATAATTATTTCTCTATTGATGGACATTCAGGTTGGTCCTAGTAGCTGTTATTTCTTCTTCTATAAATTATAAAAGGGCAATAAACATTCCTCCATATTTATTTTGACTTTCTCAGGCAAACATACTTGATAAGTGCAGATACCTTAGGATCCAATAGGTTTACATTTGATAAGGCACTGGCCAAAATTGCCCCCCAAAGTCAAACCAGTCTAAATTTTCAACTACATGAGCACTATTTCTCCATGGCTTTGGCAAACTTTACTTTTTATGAATCTGACAGGTAAAAAAATAAAATACCGTTGTTCAAGCTTGTGCTAAGATTCTGAAACTGAATGGCAAAGGTCTACCATACCTCCTTAATTTACTTTTATAAAATTCAGCATTCTTTCATTTATTTGTCCCCATTTTCCCTATAATTTCTAGCTCATAAAATGATCCACTAAGTATGCCAGAAAAATTTGATTCTCCCTCACAATCAGCAAGTCTTGTTAAACCGACTTCTGAAATTCACACTGAATCTGTCTGCTTACCTTGTCTGGATTATCACCAAACCAATCCAAGCCCACACACACTTCCTGTGGCAGCCTCCTGACCCTTCTCAGCTTCACCACCTCCCACACCCTCAAAGTCCTGCCACCACTTAAATGCACCAGATTCAGGACCATCCAACCACTGCAAGGCCTTGCTGTTCCCTCTGCTTGTACTGATTTTCTCCTGGTATCAATCCAGTTTCTTCTCTACATGGCTGGCTCATCTCTCAGGTCTTTAGCTGAAGTGTCACGTCCTTAGAGTCAGGCCTTCCCTCAGTAGCACATCAGGAAATAATTTACGCAACCACTAAGCCCCACCCCTAGTCATTCCTTATCATGTCCCCTTGTTTAGTTTCTTTTCCTATTACTTAGCATAAACCAAAATATTATGTCTCTTATTCCCCACCATACTTCTGCATTTATGTATCGTTCACAGAACATCCTTACAGAAGCACAGATGTTCACAACTGTATTCATAGCACCTAGTGCAGTTTATTATATGTTGACTAAAAGAACTGTCTCTTCATGTGTGTCTCAACCATTTTACCAGGGTTGTTAGTCTCTTTAGTTCATAAGAATACTCTAAGAAAGCTAACGCTCTATTATGTAATACAAGGATCTTTTCTCCTTGATCACATATTCACCAATTAAAAGCACACAATTCAAAGGTTTTTTGTATTTCCACAGAGTTGTGCAATGATCACAATTAAATTTAGAACATTCTACCACCCCACAAGGAAAACCCTTCATCAGTCACTCCCTTTCCCACCTACCTCTCCCAGCCCTGAGCAACTCATTCATCTCTTTCTGTATTAGCCTACACTGGGCATCTCATATAAGTGGGATGAGAGAACATGTGGTTTTCCTTAACTAGTTTTTTTCACTTTTAGCACACCATCTATGGTTCATTCATGTTTTAGTAGGAATCTGGTCTTCATTCCTTTCTACTGGCAACTATTCCACCCTATGGATATAACACACTTTGTTACACCACTCATCAACTGACATCTGAATTGTTTCCATGTTTGAGGTATTGTGTGGATTCATGTTTTCATTACTCTCAGGAACAAACTTCTGGGTCATTCAGTAACTCTATGCTTAACCTCTAGCATAACTGCCACACTGTTTTTCAAAGCAGTTGTAATATTTCACGTTAGCAATGCATGACTCCAAAAAAGAAAATGCTAAAGAATGTTCAAACTACCATATAATCGAGGGCAGGAAAAGAAGGTGGCAGCAGAGGATGAGATGGTTAGATGGCATAACCGACTCAATGGACATGAGTTTGAGCAAACTCCGGGAGACAGTGAAGAACAGGAAAGCCTGGCTTGCAGCAGTTCAAGGGGTTGCAAAGAATTGGACACAACTTAGCAGCTGAACAACAATGTATGGGAGTTCTCGTTTAACAGCTTTATTACCTGTCTTTTTTTCTCCTTTCTTATAGGCATCCTATTGGGTGTGAAAAAGCTCAACTGTTCACACACTAGACAATCTGAGCCAAAAGGATGACTGCAATGGGTCAAGACACCAACACACTAAATCCATGAGTCCATAATGACACTGAAAAACAAATGATTGGTCAGCTTTGGAGAAGTCTGGAAAACCAGCTGAATATTTTGAAAGAAAATAGAGGATAATTAAGCATTTATCTGCCTTTTCTCAGGGTCATCTTTTCAGGTTAACCAAATAGTTGATGAAAGTAAGCTTACTTTTGTAAAAGCATGTCAGCTAATAAATGAATGCATGAGAATTAGAAAATTGCTATTTAGCAACCCCTAATAAATTAGTAATGATCAATAGCTGCCAAGATCACTTTACAGAAGTATGCAGTATCCATTATGGAATATTCTTCCATTCAGAGGGCAGGCTGGTGTAAACTTATATAGTATCTGCAAACACACTTTCAGGTAATCTCTAATACAAAAGTCCATTTAAAAATATAAATTATTATAATGAGAACCTATTGTATAGCACAGGGAATTCTACTCAGTGCTCTGTGGTGACCTAAGTGGTAAGGAAATCCAAAAAAGAGGATACATATGCATATGGATAGCTGATTTGCTCTGCTGTACAACAGAAAATAACACAACACTGTAAAGCAACTATACCCCAGAAAAAAATTTTTTATTGAAAAAAAAAAAAAATTACAAGCAGTATTGACCAAGTATTTTCAGAAAACCAACAGATTAAATGAAGCAGCAATCTTAACATAAAACCTATACTTGAGGAAATAAAGGATCATAAAGCCAAAAACAAGATTTTAAAACAATTATTGGGCTTCCTTTGTGGCTCAGCTGGTAAAGAATCCACCTGCAATGCGGCAGACCTGGGTTCGATCCCTGGATTGGGAAGATCCCCATGAGAAGGAAAAGGCTACCCACTCCAGTATTCTGGCCTGGAGACTTTCATGGACTGTCTAGTACATGGAGTCACAAAAGAGACATGGTTTTTCCAGTAGTCATGTATG
Organism: Nanger dama; assembly: GCA_917880005.1. Taxonomy (NCBI): domain Eukaryota; kingdom Metazoa; phylum Chordata; class Mammalia; order Artiodactyla; family Bovidae; genus Nanger; species Nanger dama. The sequence continues at coordinate 1,208,359 of CAKJTW010000143.1, forward strand.
GATGTGAGAGTTGGACCATAAAGAAAGCTGAGCACCAAAGAATTGATGCTTTTGAACTGTGGTGTTGAGAAGACTCTTGAGAGTCCCTTGGACTGCAAGGAGATCCAACCAGTCCATCCTAAAGGAGATCAGTCCTGAATATTCACTGGAAGGACTGATGCTGAAACTGAAGCTTCAATACTTCAGCCACCTGATGGGAAGAACTGACTCACTGGAAAAGACTCTGATGCTGGGAAAGACTAAAGACAGGAGAAGCGGACAACAGAGGATAAGATGGCTGGATGGTATCACCGACTTGATGAACATGAGTTTGAGCAACCTCCGGGAGTTGGTAATGAACAGGGAAGCCTAGCATGCTGTAGTCCATGGGGGTCACAAAGAGTTGGACACGACTAAGCGACTGCACTGAACTCAAAGTCATTACTGTATTCCCAGAAAGATACTAGAAGATCCATTGGAGACACTGAAAGGTAACATTTGATTATGCAATAAAGCCAGTATGCGGTCTGATTGGTAGGAAAGACAGAGCAAAAGAACTTAATAGTGAGGTGGAAAGACAAAGTAGTTTCCCCAGAATTTTATTAAGCAGAAGGACAATGCTGGCTGAAACGTGAAAGAACACTACAAACACTGTTCACTACCACTCAAGTGGATACTTCCTAGGCTCTTTACTTGTACTATCTCACTTCTCTTTACAGCAACTGTTCACAATAAGTACTAGTACCAGAGGACAATTAAAATAAGGGTTAATAATTTTTAAACCATTCAAATTTAATTTGCAGTAATGACTGGCAAGTTTATTCAGACATCGTCATCCTAAAAATAGAAAAGTCTTTAATTAGTTAAAAAAAAAAAATCACTGTAGATCTTAGAATATAGTAGAAAACTACCAGTCTAATCCTGGAAAGGAGAAAAAAAAAAAGCCAAAAGCCAGATGAGAAAGCAAATTACCAGAGCACCAAAATCACTGATCCTATGAAGGCATCTGCCCATTCAGCAAAGTTTGCTTTCGGTTCTGAGGCTTGAAGAGGCAAAGGAGAGAAGTCAAGACCCAAAGCCTGTCCCAGCACCAAGTCTAATAGGATATGGTATTTACTGAGCTGAGACCCGAGAGCACCTTAGGTAAAAATGAACCAGGAAGAAGTCAAGGCCCAAAACTTCTCCCAAGATACTGGAAGTGTAAATCTCAAAGGTGGACTGTGGCAGCAAATGAGGCCCAGTTTTGCAAAAGAAATAAACTAGAGCATAGGACCAAAATATCCAAAATGAAAGGGAGAAACCAAAACAAAGAGAAACGGCGGGGGGAGAACCAAAGAGAGGATGAGAGAAGGGCAGAATGAGGAGGCTGGACATATGAAGAAAGAAAGCAGCAAAGTGAAACAGAGGAAACGGACGAAGAGACAATGGCTATAAGCTGAGTGCTGAAGAGAACGATCCATACGTATAGGAAGCCCAAGAACTCATAAGCAAGAAAACAAAGATATCACATGCAGACTAAAGAGTGAAACAGCAGAGAAGACACAGGGAGAATTAAACAGAACAAGAGGTGGAGATGAAAAGAGATTTCAGAAAGAAAAGAGTGATTCGTCGAGAAAATCCTGAAAACCTGAAGATAAACATCTTATACAGACTGAATGAAAAATGCCAAGTAAGAATTCTATAACCAGCAAAAATAGTCTAAAAAGGAAGATGAGATAAAGACATTTTCAGGGAAAATAAAGGAGAATTCATTACCGGTATATTCACACTGAAGAAAACACAAAAGATGTTCCTCAGCCAGAAGGAGAATAAAGCCACATAAAAGCACAGAAAATCAGAAAAATAAACATGATGAAAGAACAATATATATGAGCAAGACTAAGTAAATAATGATTATGTAAAATTCCTTATGGAATTTAAAAATACATATATAATTAAAATGCCTAGTAGCAACCGCACAAAAGCTGTGGTGACAAGGTAACTGGAGTTCTATGAGGTCCTCCCATTTTCCAGAGGCAATGAAAGCACTAAATTTGTGAGCTACTAATAAGTCAAAGATATGTGATGCAATCCCTAGGGTAGCCAAAAAGAACAGTAAAACTATTTAATTACAGAAAGGGCAAGTTGGAATAAAGAACACTTGATTGTTGCAAAAGAAAGCCACACAGAGGAAAAAAAAAAAAAAGAAAGCAAGCCACACAGAATATGAAGTACAAAGAGAAGACCTAATAAAGGTGATAGATAACTTTAAGCATAAAGTATACTAATAGTTTGGGCTTCCCTGGTGGCTCAGAAGGTAAAGAATCCATCTGCAATGCAGGAGACCTGGGTTCAATCCCTGGGTTGGGAAGATCCCTTGGAGGAGAGCATGGCAACCCACTCCAGTATTCTTGCCTGAAGAATGCCCAAGGACAGAGGAACCTGGTGGGCTACAGTCCATGGGGTTGCAAAGAGCCAGACACAACTGAGTGACTAAGCACAGCACATATAATAGTTCAACTACACATTAAAAAACCCAAACTGCAATTAAGACACCTTTTAGAAGAATGAGTTAAAAATAAAAATCTCAACTGTATTGCTGCTTACCAAAGTCAGGTCTTAAAAATACACAAGGTTACTGACAAGTTGAAAAAATGTGAGAAAAGATATGCCATGCCAGAACTAATCAAAGAAAGCTTGTGCAACTGAACAAATATCAAACAAAATAATGCTAAGGCAAAACCATGAGAGATAAAAGAGGGCATTTCACAAGTATAAAGGGGACAATCCCAGAGGAACAATTCTAAAACTTAACAGTCTACAAAAATCTATAATGGAAAAACAACAAAAAAAAATCAACAAACCTAAAACAAGAAGACAGTCAAGACTACAATAAAAGCTAGCAATTTAAACACATTTCTCTTGGCAACTGACAGAGTAAGATGACTAAAAATAAGGATCTATAAGATTAAACATAAAATTAACAAATTTGGCCCAACATTAAAACACAGCACCGCATCAAATGAGGTCAACACACTTTCTGTACAACTGTACATCCAGCCTCTAACAAAGGGCGTAAAGGAAGTCTCAACAAATTCTGAAGACCAGAATCCCACAGAAGACTTTGCATGAACAGAGCAGAATTAAGCTAAAACCCCATCATAAAAAGACAAATGTAAGGGACTTCCTTAGTGATCCAGTGGCTAAGACTTCGCTCCCAATGCAGAAGGCCTGGGTTTGATTCCTGGTCAGAGAACTAGATACCGCTAGCTGCAACTAAGAGTCTGCACGCCAAAACTGAAGAACCCGCATGCTGCAAAGACTGAAAATCCCACAGCCACAACTAAGACCCAGCGCAGCTAAATAAATAAATATTTCAAAAATAATTTTTAAAATAAGCATAAAACAAAGTTCCAAATGTTCTGATGTTAAGCCACACATTTCTGTAGGGGTTAAATTCATTAGAATTTAGAAAGTATTTTTACCTGAATGAGAATTAGAAGACATCACAAGTCATAGAATACACTTAAACCCATGTGCAGAAGAAAACGTACAGCCTGTGGTGCTAGTATTTCAAAGATCAAAAATCAATGATCAGGAAGTCAGTGAAATGGCAGAGCAAGGACTTCTTGAAAATTCTTTCCTCCATAAAAGCAGTGGCAATGTAACAGGGAAGAATAAAACCTGACTCCATGTTGTATCTGTTTCTTCCACTTTAACCTTTGCTTCCTTTTGTTATTGATACAGTCTTCACTGAAAGGATGTTGTCTGTAGCTGTAAGCATACATAGCCTCAGGGAACCCTGCCCTCCGCCTGATATTAAACTGAAGTGCCTTTGTTCAGCTCACAGGGAGACTTCCTGGCCTTACCCATCTGTGAGTGTCTGCAGGAAGAAGAAATGAACACATCACTTCCAGAGGTTGGCTAAATTAGGTGATACTTTGCAAGACTCATGGCCTTTTACTTTACTTCTTCCTTCCCTTCTCTGTTCCAAAGAAGAAACTGGCATCCAGACTTTAAGTCCAGTATCTTCTCAGACACCCAGCTTTCCAAATTCAGTCGCTATCCCTTGCCTCAACACCTCAACTCCTGATTCCTGGCCTGTGTGTGGCAAGAAGACTGAGTTTGCACTTGGTGACAAGAAAACCAGCAGAAATTGTCAGATGAACTTTTTCAGAACTCTGAAAATTAAACAAAGGTTTGCAGGGATCGAAAACATGATTTAAATCACAACTACAAAAGATCTGAAGTCCAGTAAAAACAGCACACTTTGTGGCCTTTTAATTTGGACTATTCCCATCTCCTCCCTAGCTCTCCAGCAAGCTTGAAAACCAAGAGCTCACTGTCACAGGGAAGATTATTAATAGCATCCTGGAAGCCACCAGAAGGGGCAGAACAGGATTGGAGCTCAAATCCCATTCCCAGAGGTTGTCATTACTTGATTTTTCCGGTAGTTCTGTGGAAGTTTCCATTTTTCTAGGTCATCTTTGGAGCTCACCAAGAATGAGAAAGCTTTCTCTAGGTTAAGTTTGTCAAACAATCAAAGGCAACTGTTAATCTGGTGCCTCACGTAGTAAATAACAGTTCAGGCAAACATACTGCCAAAAAAGTTTACTGGGAAAAGCAGGGGAATAACCTCAGATATGCAGATGACACCACCCTTATCAAAGAAAGCGAAGAGGAACTAAAAAGCCTCTTGATGAAAGTGAAAGAGGAGAGTGAAAAAGTTGGCTTAAAGCTCAACATTCAGAAAACGAAGATCATGGCATCCGGTCCCATCACTTCATAGGAAATAGATGGGGAAACAGTGGAAACAGTGTCAGACTTTATTTGGGGGGCTCCAAAATCACTCCAGATGGTGACTGCAGCCATGAAAGTAGAAGACGCTTACTCCTTGGAAGAAAAGTTATGATCAACCTAGATAGCATATTCAAAAGCAGAGACATTACTTTGCCAACTAGGGTCCGTCTAGTCAAGGCTATGGGTTTTCCTGTGGTCATGTATGGATGTGAGAGTTGGACTGTGAAGAAGGCTGAGCGCCGAAGAATTGATGCTTCTGAACTGTGGTGTTGGAGAAGACTCTTGAGAGTCTCTTGGACTGCAAGGAGATCCAACCAGTCCATTCTGAAGGAGATCAGCCCTGGGATTTCTTTGGAAGGAATGATGCTGAAGCTGAAACTCCAGTACTTTAGCCACCTCATGCGAAGAGTTGACTCACTGGAACAGACTCTGATGCTAGGAGGGATTGGGGGCAGGAGGAGAAGGGGACGACCGAGGATGAGATGGCTGGATGGCATCACTGACTCGATGGACGTGAGTCTAAGTGAACTCCGGGAGTTGGTGATGGACAGGGAGGCCTAGTGTGCTGCAATTCATGGGGTTGCAAAGAGTCAGACACAACTGAGCAACTGAACTAAACTGAAGATACCCATAGGGGACCTGAAATAGCTCAACATGCTCCTGTGAAATCTGGAAGGCCCTAAGCTCTCAGTTCGATTAACTTTGAGGCTCTGCATCAGCAGGGAAGTGAAGGCTACTGTAGAGTCAATAAGCTGTAAGGCTCAGTGAAGAAGGCATTCTGGGCCCCTTGGTAAAGACCAAGGGAGTGACCAGTTCTAGGCATGTAAGGAGATTTCTGTCCAGTCATTATCTGACCACTAAGATAACCAAAAAGATTTCAGTGGACACATGAAGAAAAAAAATAACCTTCGCAGAATTAGCTGAGAAAAAGTCACTGAGTAACAATAAAGAGAATGGCAAACTGAGAACAAGTAATCTGATTTTCAGGCTTGTCATTTAAATAATTTAGTATCCCCTTTCAATACAAAATATGCAAAGAAAATGTTTTTTCTCATTCACCGGGGGGAAAAAAGATGATTTAGATTAGACATTTCAAGTATCAGACCAAGACTTCAAGCACCTATAATATTTTAACTATTTTTAAGTCTTTATTTAATTTGTTATAATATTGCTTCTGTTTTACTTCTTTTTTGGCCACAAGGCATGTGATATCTTAGCTCCCCAATCAAGGACTGACCTTGCACTCTGTGCGTTGGAAGGTGAAGTCCTAATCACTGGACCATCAGGGAAGTCCCTATGTTAACTATGTTTGAAGAGCTAAGAGAGGAAATGGCAGAAAAACTATAGTATAAGAACAATGTCTCACTTGTGAAAGGAAAACCAATATGGAGTTTGTACTGCTGAAGAAGCTGTCTACAACAGTGCCGGAGGCCACCGAGGAAGCAACTTACACATGCCTCAGCCTGAATGGAGCCTGACCTTCTGACCATATTTTCTTAACACAGGCATCCAGAACATTTGCCCATATTTCAACTCTAGATACTTACTGAACCCTCTAGACAGCCTATCCCTTAGAAGCAAGTGTTTCCTTTCTTGTGTCAGGGCCAATCACAATTCTTGCTAGACAATTCTGACAACCTTGTCGCCCTTATGGCTTTTGCCACTGTCATCCCAACTGCTTCTCTTCTTTGGAACACTCTTTCAGTTTTACCTAAATCTGTGTCTCCTAAATTGCAATTACTAAGACTCCAAGTAAACTCTTATTTTTCCTTCTGTTTCTCTTGGCAGACATGCCAAACAAAAAACCACTAAAGAAACATATTATATATATATAATATATATATTATATAATTATAATTAATATATTATATATTATATATATTATATATGTATTAATATATGTATTATATATATATATAATATATATACAAAAAGATCTTCACGACCCAGATAATCATGATGATGTGATCACTAATCTAGAGCCAGACATCTTGGAATCTGAAGTCAAGTGGGCCTTAGAAAGCATCACTACGAACAAAGCTAGTGGAGGTGATGGAATTCCAGTTGAGCTCTTTCAAATCCTGAAAGATGATGCTGTGAAAGTGCTGCACTCAATATGCCAGCAAATCTGGAAAACTCGGCAGTGGCCACAGGACTGGAAAAGGTCAGTTTTCATTCCAATCCCAAAGAAAGGCAATGCCAAAGAAGGCTCAAACTACCGCACAATTGCACTCATCTCACATGCTAGTAAAGTAATGCTCAAAATTCTCCAAGCCAGGCTTCAACAATACAATATGTGAACCGTGAACTTCCGGATGTTCAAGCTGGTTTTAGAAAAGGCAGAGGAACCAGAGATCAAATTGCCAACATCCGCTGGATCATGGAAAAGCAAGAGAGTTCCAGAAAAACATCTATTTCTGCTTTATTGACTATGCCAAAGCCTTCGACTATGCGGATCACAAGAAACTGTGGAAAATTCTGAAAGAGATGGGAATCGCAGACCACCTGACCTGCCTCTTGAGAAATCTGTATGCAGGTCAGGAAGCAACAGTTAGAACTGGACATGGAACAACAGACTGGTTCCAAATAGGAAAAGGAGTACGTCAAGGCTGTATATTGTCACCTTGCTTATTCAACTTCTATGCAGAGTACATCATAAGAAACGCTGGACTGGAAGAAACACAAGCTGGAATCAAGACTGCTGGGAGAAATATCAATAACCTCAGATATGCAGATGACATCACCCTTATGGCAGTAAGTGAAGAGGAGCTAAAAAGCCTCTTGATGAAAGTGAAAGAGGAGAGTGAAAAAGTTGGCTTAAAGCTCAACATTCAGAAAACGAAGATCATGGCATCTGGTCCCATCACTTCATGGGAAATAGATGGGGAAACAGTGTCAGACTTTATTTTTGGGGACTCCAAAATCACTGCAGATGGTGACTGCAGCCATGAAATTAGAAGACACTTTACTCCTTTGAAGAAAAGTTATGACCAACCTAGATAGTATATTCAAAAGCAGAGACATTACTTTGCCGACTATGGTCCGTCTAAGTCAAGGCCATGGTTTTTCCAGTGGTCATGTATGGATGTGAGAGTTGGACTGTGAAGAAGGCTGAGTGCCGAAGAATTGATGCTTTTGAACTGTGGTGTTGGAGAAGACTCTTGAGAATCCCTTGGACTGCAAGGAGATCCAACCAGTCCATTCTGAAGGAGATCAACCTTGTGATTTCTTTGGAAGGAATGATGCTAAAGCTGAAACTCTAGTACTCTGGCCACCTCATGTGAAGAGTTGACTCACTGGAAAAGAGTCTGATGCTAGGAGGGATTGGGGGCAGGAGGAGAAGGGGATGATCCAGGATGAGATGGCTGGATTGCATCATGGACTCAATGGATGTTAGTCTGAGTGAACTCTGAGAGATGGTGATGAACAGGGAGGTCTGGTGTGCTGCGATTCATGGGGTCGCAAAGAGTTGGACACGACTGAGCAACTGAACTGAACTGATATACAATTCATATATAGAACCAATTAGGAATTGTGGTTCTGACAAGTACAACTGAAATGAAAAATTTCCTACAGGGTCTTAGGACTTAGATACGCAGAGGAAAGAATCAGTGAATCTGGAGATAAGTCCACTGAGAATATCCAGTCTGAGGAAGAGAAAGAAAAAGGAATGAGGAAAAATGAGCAGTCTCAGATACCTCTGGGATAACAATCTAAAAGTCCCAAAGGAGAGGACAGAAAAAGGGGGAAGAAGAATACGTGAAGAAAAATGACAAAAAATATCCCAAATTTTATGAAAACCAATTGATACATCCAAGAAATTAAATGAACAAGTAGGATGAACTCACAGAGAACCTAACCAAGAGAATCTTAAAATGTGCAAGAGAAGACCAACTCATCCTATAGCCTCCATAAGATTAACATCTGATTTCTCATAAGAAATCATGGAGGCCAAGAGACAGTAAGACAACATATTCACAGTGTTAAAAGAACAAACTCAACCAAGAATTCTATGGCCAACAAAACAATCTTTTGAAAATAAAGATATTCCCAAATATAACCAGAAAGAGTTTGTTGCTGGCAAACTTGCCCCTACATAAATACTAAAGGCAGTCAGTCCTTCAGATTAAAATGAAAAGACAATCGAGACAGTTACTTTAACCCACACAAAGCAACTACACAGGTAAATGCTAAAGACACTATAAAAGTATTTTTGTTTAAAATTTTCTCTTAAAAAAAAATTTTCTCTTATTAAAAGATAACTGAATAAAATGGTAACTTTAAATCTGTGTTGATGGGCATACAATGCATGTAATGTAACTTGTATAACATCAGCTCAGAAGAGGGAGGGAATGCAGCAATACTGGAACAGAGTTTTTACATATAATGCAGGGGTTAATCTCCAAATACCTTCCATTCAGCCCTCCTCCACATTGCCAGAATTCAACCAACACTGAAAGTTATCTGCATATGAATGGACCTGTGCAGTTTAAACACATGTTCAGGGTCAGCTGTACTACTGAAATTAAATTATTATTAATCTGAACTAGACTGTCATGATTTCAAGTGTTAGTTGTAACCTCCAAGGCAGCCATTAAGAAAATAACTCAGACAATACCATAAAAGGGCTTCCCTGGTGGTCCAGTGGTTAAGAATCTGCCTTGCAATGCCAAGAACATCAGTTCAATCCCTGGTCCAGGAAGATCTCAAAGCCACTGGGCAACAATGCCTGTGCACCACAACTACTGGGCCTGTGCTCTGGAGTCCATCAGTCGCAACTACTGAAGCCCAGGCACCATGGAGCCCATGCTTTGCAATGAGAGAGGCCACCACAGTAAGAAGCGCATACACTGCAACTGGAGGGTGGCCCTGGCTCTCTACAGCTAGAGAAAGCCTGCCTGAAGCAACAAAGTGTGGCCAAAACAAACATACCATAAAGGACAAGGAGATTAAAATGATATACCAGAAAGTATCTACTTAAAGCAGTTAATGAGGAATAGAGAAAGAAAAAAACAAGATGCCTGGAAAACAAACAGCGGAATGGTAAAATGTATACCCTGCTGTTGCTGTTTAGCTGCTAAGTTGCGTCTGACTCTTCTGCAACCCCATGGACTCAGCCCGCCAGGTTCCTCTGTCCATGGAATTTTCCAGGCAAGAATACTAGCGCAGGTTTCTATTTCCTTCTCCAGGGCATCTTCTCGACTCAGGAATCAAACCCATGTCTCCTGCTTGACAGGTGGATTCTTTACCACTGAGCCACCAGGGAAGGCCTAGATATATATCCTACTTTACCATTAATTACATTAAACGTGAGTAGACTAAATTGTCCAGTTAAAAGATTTGTTAAAATGGATTTTAGAAAACCATGATCCAAATATATGCTGTGGAGACACTTTAGGTTCAAAGAAACAAACAGGTTAAAAGTAAAAAGATGGAAATACATACATACATACATATCCTGCAAAGAGTAACTGAAAGAAATCTGGAGTGGTTACACTAATATCAGAGAAAATAAACCATGAGACAAAAATTGTTATTAGAGACAAATAAGGACATTTTATAATGATAAAAGGGTCAATCCATCAAAATATAGCAGTTATAAACACAGATGAACCTAAAAGCAGAACACTAAAATATATGAAGTAAAAACTGACAATTGATAGCATAAATAGGTATTTCACAGTAATAGTTGGAAACATCAATACCACAATTTCAATAGTGAAAAGGACAAGGAGACAGAAGATCAGCAGGAAAAAGAAGACTTGAACACTATGAACCAGCTAGAACCAAAGCCATCTCTAGCATGCTCCACCCAGTAACAGCAGAAATCACAGCTTTCCCAAGTGGATACTGAACATTCTCCAAGATGGACCAAACGTAATTGCATAAAACAACAAATCTGAAAGGCCTCAAATCATACAAAGAATATTCTCTGAACACAATAGAATCAGAAATCTATAAAAGAAAAAAAATGGAAAATTCATGAATATATGGAAATTAAACATAGGCAGTAGCTCAAAGAAGAAATCACATGGAAAAAAATGAATGAAGAAACAAAATATTAAAATTTAAGTCACACAGTGAAAGCAATACTTGGAAAGTTATAGTCGTAAGTGCCTATACTAAAAAGACCTTTAATGAATTACCTAACATTATGCCTTATGGAACTAGAAAAACAGCCAGGAAACAAACAAAACCAAAAAGCAAGCAGAAGAGACAAAGTAACAAAAGTTAAAGCAGAAATAAACACTAGAAAAACTATAGAGAAAAGTCAATAGAACCAAAAGTTAGTTCCTTGAAACACTTGCAAAACTGACAAACCTTCAGCTAGACTGATCAAGGGGGGATCAAGGACTCAAATTACTAAAATCAGTAATGAAAGTGGCAACATTACTACCAACCTTAAAAGAAATAAAAAGGGATTACAGAAACTAAAAGAGGTCACTCTCTCTCGTATAACTGTATGTCAAATTAGAAAACCTATGTGAAACAAATTTTTACAAAGGCACAAATTACTGAAACTGATATAAAAAGATATAGGCAATTTGAATATATCTACAATAAGCAAACAGCCTGAACAATAATAAAAAAATTTCCCACAAAGAGAAGTCCAGGGCCAAATGGTCTTACTGGTGAATTCTTCAAGGCTTAAAAAGAAATTACAATTCTTCATAATTACAATTACAATTCTTCATAATTACATTACAATTCTTCAAATTATAACTCTTTATCTTCCCACCCAAAAAAGGAAAGAGAATACTTAACAACTCAGTCGTGAGGTCAGTATGCCCCGATAACCAAAAGTAGACAAAGACATCACAAGAAAATCAGACCTATTTTATTATGAATAAAACACATGATTATAAACACATAAATCCCTCACAGAATGCTAGCAAAACAAATGTGGTAGCATATAAAGAGGACTGCACATCATGACCCAATCAGACTTTTTCCCCAAATGCAAAGCTAATTCAATACTTGATAACTGATCAGTGAAATATACCATACTAGGAGAAGGAAATGGCAACCCACTCCATGTTCTTGCTTGCAGAATCCCAGGGACAGCGGAGCCTGGTGGGCTACTGTCTATGAGGTTGCCAGCGGAGCCTGGTGGGCTACTGTCTATGAGGTTGCACAGAGTCAGACACGACTGAAGCGACTTAGCAGCAGCAGCAGCAGCAGGACAAAAAGTACTTAATCATCTCAATAGACTCATAAAAATACAGGACAAAATAAAACACCCTTTCTTGATTTAGAAAGGAACAACCTCAACCTGATAAAGGGCTTCTACAAAAACCCCATATCTAACCTTATACTTAATGGTCAAAGACTGAAAACTTTCCCCATATGACTGGAATAAGACAAGAATGCTTAATTCTTATAATTTTTATTCAAAATTGCATTGAAGGTTCTAGTGAGAGCAACTGGGCAGCAATTTAAATAAAAGACATTTAGACTGGAAAGGAAAAAATAAAACTATTTGCAGAAGACATGATCTTAGATAAAGAAAGTCCAAAAAGGAATCCACAAAATACAATTAGAGCTAACACTCAGTTTAGCAAAGTAGCAGGTATTAATATAACATCAATACACAAAAATAGTTCTACTCCTATATACTAGCAATGAATAACCTGAAAATAAAGAAAAATTTCATTTACAACAGCATTAAAAAAAAACTTACAAATAAAGGACAGAGACATACATAGAAAACTATGAAGCACTGTTGAAAAGAAATTAAAGATATCTCATGCTCACTGGTTAAAAGAGTTACTATTAAAATAGCAATAGTTTCCAAATCAATCTACAGATCAAAGTCTCAGTTGCTTGTTCTGTAGAAATTAACAACCTGGTCTTAAAATTCATATGTAAATTTAAGTGACCGTGAATACCTCAAACCACCTCAGTGTTGGAAGACTTATATTTCCCAATTTCAAAATGTACTACCAAGCTACAGTAATCAAGACTGTGTGGTACTGGCTTTACCAATGGGATAGAACCGCTAGTTCAGAAAAAATTCCTGGCGTTTATGGTCAACTGATTTTCTCAAAGAATGCCAAGATCATTCAGTGGGGAAAGAATATTATTCGACAAATAGTTCTTGGACAATTGAGTATCTGTATGCAATAGAATGAAGTTGGGATGCTCATCCTACAAGACACTCAAAAATTAACAAAAAATGGATCATAAAGCTAAATGTGGTAACTAGAGCTAGAAAACTTTTAGAAGACAACATAGGGATAAACCTTTGCAACACTGATCAACCAATGGTATCTCAGATATGATACCAAAAATACTAGCAACCAAAAAGGGGCAAAAATAAATGAATCAGACTTCATCAAAATTAAAAACTTTTGTGCTAGAAGAGAAGACACTATCAAGAAAGTGAAGAGAGAATCCACAGAATAGAGAAAATATTTGCAAATCATGTATCTGATAAAGAGTGTAACATCTAGGCTATATAAAGAACTCAAAGTTCAACAGTAAAATAAATAAATAAATAAAATTAGCTAGGGATTTAAAGAGATATTTGTCCAAAGAAAATACGAAATAGCCAATAAGCTCAACATCATTAGAAAAATCAAGTGACAATGAGATAAAACTTCACACCCACTAGAATGGTTATAATAAAAAAGATAATTAAAAGTACTGATGAGGATATTGAAACCCTCACACATTGCTGGTTGGAAAGTAGAATGGGGCAGCTGCTTTGGAAAACAGTTTGGCAGTTTCTCAAAAGTTAAACAGTGAGACAGGACATGATCCAGAAACTCACTCTAGGTATATACCTAAGAAAATTGAAAACATATTTCCATGTAAAAACTTCTGTATAAATGTTCTTAACAGTGTTATTCATAATAGCCAAAAGTAGAAACAACCCAAAATAGTCGTTTTGATGAATGGATAAAGAAAGTGACAAGTCCATATTATGAACTATTATTCAACCAGAACAAGGAATGATGTTCTGATTCATGGTGATGGATGTTGAAAATACTATGTTAAGTGAAAGAAGCCCAACATAAAGACCAAATATTCCATCATTCCATACATGAAATACCAGGGTAGGCAAATCCATGGAGATTAAAAGCAGATTAGTGATGCCAAGGTATGGGAGAATGGTAGATAGGAGTGACATTTAATAGGTAGGCGGGTCTTGTTTTTGATGTGATGAAAATGTTCTGGAACTAAGAAAGGAACGGTATGGTTTCACAATTTTTTGAGTACACTAAAACCAATGAATTGTTCATTTTAAAGTGGTCGACACATTATATAAGTGTCGACCACCAAGTAAGTCCACTTCAACAACTTAGAAAAACAACAACAAAACCCAAAGAAAGCAACAGGAAGAAAAGAAAAAAATTAACTGACATATAAAAATACATCAGCGTGGGGGTACAAAATTCAAAGCCAAAAGTTCATCTTTAAAACAATTAACTAAAAGGAAAAAAAGTACAGATTATCATTGTCAAGATGTCAGTAAATACACTGGCAACAAAATGAAATAGTGATCTACTGAATGGAAGAAGTATTTGCAAATCATATATCTGGTAAGAGGTTAATGTTCAAAATACATAGAAAATATATGCAATTTAAAAAGGAAAAAAAATTTTTTAAGAAAAAATGGGCACAGGACCAAAACAGACATTTTACAGAGAAGATACACAGTTGGCCAAAAGGTATAAGAAAAGATGCTTTACACATCACTAATCACCAGGGAAATGCAAGCCAAAGCCACAATGAGTTATCACCTCACACTTGTTAGAAAGGTTATTATCAGAAAGATAAGAAATAATGAGCGTTGGCGAGGGTGCGGACAGAAGGAACCCCTGTGCACTGCAGGTGGGAACTGGCATAGCCGTCACAGGAAACAGCATGGAGGTTTAAAAATTAAAACTGGAAATATCATATGACCCTGACATTCTATTTCTGGTTATTTATCTGAAGAAAATGAAAACACAACTTGAAAAGATACGTGCACCCCCAGGTTCACTGCAGCATTAGTTACAAGAGCCCAAATATGGACACAACCAAGGGTCTATCAACAGATAAACAGATAAATATAATGTAAATAGAATATTCACCAGAATATTGCTGCTGCTTAGTTGCACAGTTGCGTCCCACTCTTTGAGACCCATGGACTGTAGCCCACCAGGCTCCTCCGTCGAGATTCTCCAGGCAAGAATACTGGAGTGGGTTGCCATGCCCTCTTGCAGGGGATCTTCCCAACCCAGGGATCAAAACCAGGTCTCCCACATTGCTGGCATATTCTTTACTGTCTGAGCCACCAGGGAAGCCTGAATATTATTCAACTGTAAAAAGAAATGAAATCTTGCCATTTGTGACAACACATATGGAGGGCATTATGCTAAGGGAAATAAGTCAGACAAGGACAAGTACTACATGATCTCACTTACACATGGAATCTAAGAATGAAAAAAAAAAAATAATTGCCACCAAGTTCACAGATACAAAGACAGCTTGGAGATGGTCAGATGTGGGTGGGAAGAAATGGGGAATGAGGGAAGAAAATCAAGATATCAACTTCCAATTACAAAATAAGTCAAAGGGATGTAATGCGCAGCCTGGTATCTACAGTTGGTTCAGCAGTAAACAATCTGCCTGCCAAGGAGAAGACTTTGGTTAGATCTTTGGGACAGGAATACCCCCTAGAGAAGGAAATGGCAACCCACTCCGGTATTCTTGCCTGGGAAATCTCATGGACAGAGGAGCCTGGCGGGCTACAGTTCACGGGGTTGCAAAGAGTCGGACATGACTTAGTGCCTCAACAGAAGCAGCAGCACTGCATATTTTAAAACTGCTAAGAGAATAAATCTTAAAAGTTCTCATCACAAGAAAAGAATTCTTTAACTATGTATGATGATATGTTACTTAGACTTACTGTGGTGATCACTTCAAAGTATATACCAATATCAAATATGTTATACACCTAAATTTAGTAACATTGTAAATGTCAATTATACCTAAGTAAAAGGAAATAAAGAATACTGGTAACTTTAAAACAAAGAATGGCTATTATATATAAATTTATGCCAATGAACCTGAAATTTTAAATGCAATGGAGAAATTCCTAGAAAAACTCAACTTACCAAAACTTAAAAGAAACAGAGTATATAAATAATTCTTTATCTAGTTAAAAAAAAACCTGAACCTATAATTTAAACCATTCCCTCAAAAAATAAAAAATAAACAAAACACTCCAGGCACAGGTTGTTTCCCCAGTAAATAAAACCAAAATTTAAGGACAAGTATGTAATTGTACAAACTTTCTCCCAAAGAACAGGAAAAAAAGGAACTTTCTCTTTTGTTTCAAGAGACCAATATAACCCTGATACTAAGATATTTTAAGGAAGGAAAATTACAAGCTGATCTCAAATGCATTAACACAAAAATCCTAAAGACAACATTTGCAAATCAATTCCAGCCAATAGACTAAATAAAATACTTAATCACCAAGTTGTGTTTATTCCAAGTGTGGTTTAATGCCCAGTTGGGTTTACTTGGGTATTCTTTTCTAAATGTTATCTACATGTGTTTTGGTTTGGTTTTAACTGCTTTAAATCTTTGGCTCCGCTGGGTCTTCACTGCAGCACGCAGGCATCTCTTGTTGCAGGTTTTGTCATCCTGCAGCACATGGGATCTCAGTTCCCCAACCAGGGATGGAACTGTATCCCCTGCATTGAAAGGCAGATTCTCAATCACTGGCCCACCAGGAATGTCCCAAACCCACATATATTTTTTTATAATGAGAAAAGTCAAATGAACAGATGCAGAAAAATCTGAAATCATTTAACATCCAATCATGACTTTCAAAAGCCTTCTCAGCAAATTCTAAAAAGAAATTAATTTCCTTAGCCAAGTAAAAGAGTATCTAAAAACTTCAGCTAACACTTAATGGTGAAATGCTGAAGACGCCCATTCCTGTAACCCCTCCCACAAGACCAGAAACAAGACAAAAGATGCTTGTTATTGTCACTTCTATTCAACACTCTACTGCATAACCGAAGCCAGTGAAATAAGTAATGGGGAAACAGTAGAAGGACTGGAAAGAAGAACAAAACATTCATAATCTGCAGACAACGTATTTTTGTATGTAGAAAATTCCTTAAGTATCTATAAGTAAACTCTTGCTGGTGTTTAGCAAGTTTATGAAGTAAATTTATCAAGTTCACTGAAGGTAATATGCAAAAAGCTTTTCTTTATGTACTAGAAAATAATTAGGAAACAAATTTTTAAATAATTCCATCTACAATATTATCCAAAGAGTCAACCAAGAAGGCTTCTCAAAGATAAACACAAGAAACATCCTCATTTCCTCAAAAGAGAAAGATTTCTTAAGTATGGCATGAAACTGCTAACTGAAAATTTAAAAATCAATTAATTGGAACCATCTTAAAATGAAGAACTTATCCTCATCAAAAGACATTAGGAGACTAAAAAGATAAGCCCCAAATGCGTGTAATATTAGCAATGCATGTATCCAACAAAGGTCTCCGCCAAAATAAATACTGCCTACACATCTGACTCGCCCAACTGAGAACAGCATCCACGACTCCACATAACTACACGGTAGGACAGTATTTGAAGTGGCCAACAATAGCATGAAAATGTTAAAACCTCAGTAGGTATTCGGAAGATATAAATTTTAAACCATAATGAGGTAACACTCCATCCACAGAACAGCTACATGAAAAGAGTTGATAATTTCAGTACTTGATGCTGCTATGAAGCAGCTGGCACTAACTCACCCTGTTGGTGGCAAAGTACTGTAAAATAGTACAGCTTCTTTGGGGAAACTTTGGAATTATCTATCACTTTCACCTTTCACTTTCATGTATTGGAGAAGGAAATGGCAACCCACTCCAGTGTTCTTGCCTGGAGAATCTCAGGGATGGGGGAGCCTGGTGGGCTGCTGTCTGTGGGGTTGCTCAGAGTCGGACACGACTGAAGTGACTTAGCAGTTGCAAAATTAAAGAATCCAACTTAGGAGCCGTGTGCCAGGATTCAGCACAATAAGATTTATCCCATCACTGTTGAACAGCCCCAAACAGAAACAACCTAAATGCTGAACATCAAAACTGAAAACTGTTAGGATTTCATGATATTGTATATAGCCATCAATGTTAACATATTACAGGTGCATGTAACATGAATGAGTTTCATAAAGGCATATAATAAATTCAAATTTTAGATACATTTTAGTTTTATAGGCATGGGAATAACATACATCAAAGATAACAGAAAAATAATGGTTGCATCTGGAGAAAGGGAAATGTGATCTTTAAGGAAAACATGGGGGTCTTTGGGGGGTACTGGTAATGAAAGTAGTACTTATGTGGGTACTGTATAATTTATTAGTGTGCACAATGGTTTTAGCAATTTCTTAAATAAGTATGCTACCCTTAATTTAGGAAAGTCAAGGAAACCACTCCAAAAATGAATCAAGTAAAAAATGATAATCTAAGGAACCAGTGGAAGTTGCTAAAATCTAAATATGTGATGTATGTATATCACATATCAAAACTACAACTAAAATCCTAAGTGTTAGGAGGGTTCTGGGACGATGGAAGAGGAGGAAGCACCAGGAATCTGTCTCACCAGCTAGGCAACAATTGTACTAGGTGAATCTATAAGGATGCAACTATTTCAGGACTCTGGAGTCTGTAGAAGGTTTGCAACTTCAAAGGGAAAACTCAGATGGTAAATTGCTATTAATTTCAGTCAATTTCAGCTCTCAGCACAGTAAAAGCCATCTATGCCCACATGTTCCTGTAACAGTTAGGACAGTTTGTGGGAGTAAGAGTATGCAAAAGGACCGTCTCCTGCAAATACTGTGATCTGTGCTCTGAGCACTGACTGTTCTTCTGGTCACAAAGGTCCAGCCGCAGGTAGGCAGCCATTCTTGCATCTTGTTGTTGCACTATCCAACTGCTGCAAGACACACGCCTCCAGCCGAAGTGGCTTGCAGATGATTAAATGGGTTGGTGCCATTCCCCCAACCTTGCCTCCCACTTTCATCCTTTATTTTTCACTTTTTCTCAGGAGAGCCAGATATTAAAGACTACAGCATTCTAAAACAACTGCATGTATGGGGAAAATTAGAATGCAGCTGCATGTGCCCAGGGAAAGGCTCAATAAACACCTGAGAAGACACCTCAGGCTGACCCTTGACAGAAGCAGACTACAATAACCAAAACAAAGCAAAATCATAAAAAAACAGCAAGCTATGGTGAAGGAGGAGAATTAATTTTCCAGACTTACCATATTATTAAGATTCAAACATACAGCATCCAATGAAAAAAATCACAAGGCATACAAAGAAATAGGATAGTATTCAAAGGAAAAAAAAAAATCAGTAAAACTGTCCCTGAAAAAGACCTAATGGGAAATATGCCAAAGAATTTAAACAATCTTGAAAATAAAGAACTAAAGGAGAATGTAGAGAAAGTCAAGAAAACAATGTGTGAAATAAACAATGGAAATGTCAATAGAGAGAGAGAAAACCTAGGAATTTCCTGGCAGTCTGGTGGTTAGGACACCGAACTCTCATTGAACTCTCATTGACAAGGGCCCAAGTTTAGTCCCTGGTCAGAGAACTCAGATCCCACAAGTTGCACAGCATGGACAAAAAAAAGAGAGAGAGAGAGAAAAAACCCTCAAAACAAAATGAAAAAAAAAAAAAAGAAAAAGAAATTCTGCAGCTGAAAAATGCACTAACTGAAATGAAAATTTCTCTAGTTTCAACAGCATATTTGACCAAGCAGAAGGATTTCCCTCATGGTCCAGTGATTAAGAATTTGCCTTGCAATGCAAGGGCATGCGTTCTACCCCTGGTCTGGGAACTAAGATCCTACATGCTGCAACTAAGCCCATGCACTCTGGAGCCTATGCTCTGCAATGGAAGAAGCCACTGCAATGAGAAGCCACGTACCATAACTAGAGAGTAGCCTCGACTCACCACAACTAGAGAAAGCCTCTGCACCACAGCAAAGACCCACCACAGCCAAAAAGTAAGTGAATACTTTTCAATAAAGATTTAAGGTAAGTAAACACAACACTAGGGGCATGTGGGTCACCATTAAGTAGACTAACAAATTCATCCTGAGACGCCCAGGCGAAGGAGGGGATGTGGGGATGGAGGCAGAGAGAATACCTGATAAGAGATAATGGTTGGGAACTTCTGAAATTTGATTAAAATGAATATAAACAATGAAGGTAGAAAAAACTCCAAGTGAGGTGAACTCTAAGAGACTCACACCAAGCCACATTATAATAAAATTTTTAAGAGAAAAAGACACAGAGGACCTTAAAAGGAGCAGAGAAGCAAATCATCACGTACAAGGATCCTCAATAAGATTATCAACAGATTTCTTATCAGAAGCCATTGAGGCCAGAAAACCGAGGGCTGAGAGTCAAATTGTTAAAAGAAAAAGTACTCTCAACTGAGAATCCTGTATCCAGCAAAACTGTCCTTCAAAAGTGAGGGAGAAATCAAGGTATGACCAGATAAACAAAAGCTGAGGGAGCTTGTAAGCAACCTGCCCTGTAAGAAATGCTCAGAGCAACCCAGCGAGGGGAAATGAAAGGACACCGGACAGTAGCCTGAAACCACATGGAGGAAAAAAAAATCTCAATACAGGGAAATATATAGGCAATTACAAAAGCAAGCATGACTGTTAACAACGGTTGGTAGCTGTACCCTTTTCCTACATGATTTAAGAGACTGATACATTTAAGGGAAAAAAAAAACAATGTAAAAGCTAATATTATTGTAACTTTTGTTTATAACTCCCAATCTTATTGTCTACATAATTTAGGGGACTAACGCATCTCAAAGAATTTTAAGTTTATCTTTTTGAGGTACACACTAGTATAAAAACATAATTTTATGGCATCAAAAATGGAAAGGGGTGGGGACAGAGCTGCAAAAGGGCAGAAGTTTCCCTATGTTACTGAAGTTAAGCTGCTGTAAACTCAAATTATAGTCTTATAACTTTGACATTAAATGCAATCTCCATGGCAACCACAAAAATAGCTACAGAATTTACACACTAAAAATTAAGAAGGCATCTAAACATTTCACTACAGAAACATCAACTAAACACAGAGGACAAGAATGCAGAAAATGAGAGACAAAAGGCTGTAAGGCATATAGGAAAAATGGTAATCAAGAAAGTCTTCTCCTTTGTTGTTTTCAGTCGCTCAGTCATGTCCAACACTTTGTGACCCCATGGACTACAGCACGCCAGGTTTCCCTGTCCTTCACTATCTCCCAGAGCTTGTTCAAACTCATGTCCATTGAGTCAGTGATGCCATTTAATCATCTTGTCCTCTGTTGTCCCCTTCTGCTCCTGCCTTCAATCTTCCCCAGCATCAGGGTCTTCTCTAATGAGTTAGCTCTTCACATTAGGTGGCCAAAATACTGGAGCTTTAGCTTCACCATCAGTCCTTCCAGTGAATATTCAGGGTTGATTTCCTTTAGGATTGTCTGGTTTGATCTCTTTGCAGTCCAAGGGACTCTCATGAGTCTTCTCTGATACCACAGTTCAAAAGCATCAATTCTTCGGTACTCAGCCTTCTTTATGGTCCAACTCTCACATCCACACATGACTACTGGAAAAACTACAGCTTTGATTATGTGGACCTGTGTTGGCAAATTAACAGCTCTCCTTTTTCATATGCTAAGTTGGTCATAGCTTTTCATCCAAGGAGCAAGCGTCTTTTAATTTAAAGGCTGCAGTCACCATCTGCATTGATTTTGGAGCCCAAGAAAATAAAGTCTGTCATCGTTTCCATTGTTTCCCCATCTATTTGCCATGGAGTGATGGGACTGGATACCATGAACTCGTTTTCTGAATGTTGAGTTTTAAGCCAGCTTTTTCACTCTTCTCTTTCACTTTCATCAAGAAGCTCTTTAGTTCTTCACTTTCTGCCTTAAGGGTAGTGTCATCTGCATCTCTGAGGTTATTGAAATTTCTCCCTCTGATCCTGATTCCAGTTTGTGCTTCATCAAGCCCAGCATTTTGCATGATGTACTTTGCATATAAGTTCAATAAGCAGGGTAACAATATACAGCCTTGATGTACTCCTTTCCCTGTTTGAAACCAGTCCATCGTTCCATGTCTGGCTCTAACTGTTGCTTCTTGACCTGCATACAGGTTTTGCCAAGAGGCAGGTAAGGTGATCTGGTATTCCGTCCTCTTGAAGAACTTTCCAGTTTGTTGTGATCCACACAAAGGCTTTAACGTGGTCAATGAAGCGTAAGTATATGTTTTTCTGGAATTCTCTTGCTTATTCTATGATCCAGTGGATGTTAGCAATTTGATCTCGGTCTTCTCCTTATCAGCAATTAAATGATGTAAATGGATTAAACTCTCCAATCAAAACACAGAGATATGCAGAATGGATAAAAACACTTGACCCCATAGGTCTCATCTGTAAGAGACTCATTTGAGATTCAAAGACAGAAACAGAAGGAAAGTGAAAGGACATAAAAAGATATTACATACTAACAGTAACCAGAAGAGAGCAGAGGGGGCCATACTAATAGCAGGCAAAACAGACTAAGAAAAGTTAATACAGACAAGAAAAGGCTTTATATGTTAATAAAACCCTCAATATAACTATACAATAAATAATTATCAAAATACATGAAGCAAAAACCTAAGAGCTGAAGGGAGAGAAACAGTTCTACAGTAACAGAGACTTAAATATCCCACTCAGAATAGTGAATAAATGACAAGATATTCAAATAAGGAAGTACAGCAGCTGAACAACAAAATTCACCAATTAGATTTAACAGACATATATGGAACATTCACTTGTGTGCGTTCAGCCGTGTCAGACTCTTTGCAACCCCATGGACTGTAGCCCGCCAGGCTTCTCTTGTCCATGGAATTTTTCAGGGAAGAATACTGGAATGGGTTGCCATTTTCCTCCTCTAGGGGATCTTCACCACCCAGGAATCAAAACTACTTATCTTGTGTCTCCTGCACTGGCAGGTAGATTCTTCCCCACTAGTGCCACCTGGAAAGCTCATGGAACATTCTACCCAACAACAAATACACATTACCGTGTCTGTGGGACATTTTCCATACTTCAGGAAACAAACAAAGTCTCCATATATTTTTAAAGATATCATACAAAGTATGTTCCCTGACAACAACAGGATGGAGTTAGAAATTAGTAACAAAACTGAAACTGAAAAACTCACAAAACTGAGAAAAACTGAGTAACATGTTTAAACAACCAAGGGATCAAAGAAGAACTGAGAAGGGAAATGAGAAACATTCAGAGACAAATGAGAACAAAAACACAACATACAAAGACTTAAGGGCCACAGCAAAAGCAGCGCAATGAAGGAAATCTGTTAGAAAAGATAACATTAAAAAACAAGAAAGATCTCAAAGCAACACCCTAACTGCAACTAAGACCTGATGCAGTCAAATAAGTAAATCAGTCAGTTCAGTCGCTCAGTCGTGTCTGACTCCTTGCGACCCCATGAATCGCAGCACGCCAGGCCTCCCTGTCCATCACCAACTCCCAGAGTTCACCCAGACTCATGTCCATCAAGTCAGTGATGCCATCCAGCCATCTCATCCTCTGTCGTCCCCTTCTCCTCCTGCCCGCAATCCCTCCCTGCATCAGAGTCTTTTCCAGTGAGTCAACTCTTCTCATGAGGTGGCCAAAGTACTGGAGTTTCAGCTTTAGCATCATTACTTCCAAAGAAATCCCGGGGTTGATCTCCTTCAGAATAGACTGGTTGGATCTCCTTGCAGTCCAAGGGATTCTCAAGAGTCTTCTCCAACAAGTAAATAAATGTTATTAAAAATTCAACATCCTTTCCTGAACAAACCCTCTTTTTAACAGAATAGGAACAGAATGAAATTGCCTTCATATAATAAATGCCATATATGTAAAACCCATAGAAAACGTCATATTCAATGGTGAAAGATTGAACACTTTTTCTCTTAAGATCAGGAAACAAAGATGTCTGTTTTCACCACTTTTATTCAACATATTATTGGAATTTCAGCCAGAGCAATTAATTAAACAAGAAACATAAAAGGCATCCAAGTTGGAAAGGAAAAAGTAAAATTATCTGTTTGAGGAGAATATAGCCTTATATGCAGGAAATCCTAGTCTCCACAAAAAATGCTGTTAGAGCTAATAAGTGAATTCAGCAAAGCCAGCAGATACCAAGCCAACACACCAAGATCAGCTGCATTCATAGACACAATGAACAATTTAAAAAGGAAATTACAAAAACAATACTATTTATAATAACATTAAAAAGAATAAAATACTTAGGAATTAACCAAAAAGGTAAAAGACTTGTAAATGAAAACTATAAAACACTGCTGGAAAAAAATTAAAGATAACATAAATAAATGTAAACATATCCCATGTTCATGAATTGGAAGATTTCATATTGTTAAAATGTTAATGCTATTCAAAATGATTCAATGCAATCCCTATCAAAACCCCAATGACTTTTTGTAAAGAAATAGAAAAACCTGTCCTAAAATTCATATGGAATCTCAAGTGACCTGAACGGTTAAAACAATTTTGACAAAGATCAACAAAACAGGACTCAACATTTCCTGATTTGAAAACTTACCTCAAAGATATGGTAACCAAAGTGGTGCAGTATTAGCATAAAGACAGACATACAGACTGAATAGAAGGTCTGGAAATAAACCCTTGCAGACATGGTCAAATGACTTTTAACAAGATGCCAAGACTACTGAACAGGGGAAAGAACAGTCTTCAATGAATGGTGCTTGGAGAGCTGGACATCCACTTGCAGAAGAAATTACTCAAAGTGGATCAATGAACAAAATAGAAAACCCGAAACAAACTTAGTAGAAAACATAGGACAAAATTTTCACGACCCTGGGTCTGGCAATGATTTCTTGAATATGACTTCACAGGCACAAGTAACAGAAGAAAATAGACAAATGAGATTTCATGAAAATGTAAAAGTTTGCACACCAAAACAAACTATTCTACAGAGTAAAAAGTCAATTCACAGAATAGGAGAAAATATTTGCAAATCAACATCCAGTAAGGAATTAACATCCAGAATACAAAGAGATACTCTTAAAACTCAATGAGAAACCAAAACCATTCAATCTGAAAGTGGGAAAGGGCATGAACAGATACTTCTACAAAGAAGATACAGAAATGACCAAATAAGCACATGGAAATATGCTAAATATCACTAATCACAAGAGAATGCAAACCAAAATTACTATGAGACACCACCTTACCCCCATTAGGATGGCTACTATCGAAAAAAAGAGACAAGTATTGGTGAGGGTGTGGAGAAATTGGAACCCTTAGGCTACTAGGAGATGATGAAAAACAGTATAGCCTCTGTGAAAAATAGTATGGCAATTAAAAAAAAATTACTGTGTGATCCAGCAATTACATCTCTTGGTATATACCCCCAAAGAGTTGAAAGCAAGATCTCAAAGAAATACCTGTACACCTATGTTCATACAGAGCAGCATTACTCAACAATAGGTAAAACATGCAAGCAACCCAAGTACCCATCTGATGGACAAATGGATATGCAAAATGTGCTGCATGTGTACAATGGAGTATATTATTCAGCCTGAAAAAGGAAGGAATGTGCTATATGCTACAACATAGACAGACCTTGAAGACATTATCCTAACTGAAATAAGCAAGTCACAAAAAAGACAAGCACGGGTATGATTCCACATATTTGAAGTTGGTCAAAACCATAAAGACAAAGTATAATGGTGGCTGCCAACAACTAGGGAAGGAAGCATGAGGAATTACTGCTCAATAGGTATAGTTTCAGTTTTACAAGATGAAGAATTAGGCCGATAAATGGTGGTGACTTTTGCACAACTATGTGAATGTATCTAGTATCACTGAACTGTACACCCAAAAATACTTTAGATGGTAAATTTTATTTTTGCCACAATAAACAAAATCCTAGATGTTATCAGCATTGAATGTGCAAACAGAATTTAACATAAAAATTTTTCTTTTGGCCATGCTGCACACCATGTGGGATCTTAGTTCTCTGACCAGTGACTGAATCTGCAACCCCTGCAGTGGAGTGGGGATTCTTAACCACTGGACCACCAGGGAAGGCTCAGAAGTCCACCTTTTAAAAAGACATGACCCAGGTAAGTTTGGAGGAGAAGAGATAAAAGTTTATGTATGGCTGAGTCCCTCTGCTGCCCACCTGAAACTATCACAGCACTGTTAAGTCACTTCAGTTGTGTCTGACTCTGTGTGACCCTATGGATTGTAGCCTGCCAGGCTCTTCTGCTCATGGGATTCTCCAAGCAAGAATACTGGAGAGGGTTGCCATGCTCTCCTCCAGGCGATCTTCCCAACCAGACATTGAACCCTGTCTTCTGTACTGATGGGTTCTTTTACAAAATAAAAAGTTTAATTAAAAAATACATGAACACAGCAATGCTCTCATGACTGGATGCTATATATACACACACCATCATAATCATATACTACCAGCATTTAGTAAGTGCAGTTACAGGCATTATTTAGGTATTCAATACATATATCTTATTCAAGCGTCACAAAAATCCTATAAATGTGTATTATTACTACTCCTGTGTCACAAAAACTTAACCTTTAAGATCAGAGCAAGTCAGTAGCACCGCCAGGATTTATTCTCAAGGAGCCTGCATCCAGAATCTTCACTTTACTTTGTGTAGGTTTATTATGAAATGGGCAAACTGAGTATGTTTTTCTTCAAAACTATAACCTCCCCACTTAGAGAATATACATGTTTATATTTATACCACCACATAGTGGGTCAGTAACAATCTGCAACAGCCAAGACTGCTCCTGCTCCATCTAATAGAGCCAAACAGACCACAGAACATGTGAGGAGCTTTTAGAGATGAAAACCAAGTCACTCTTAAATAAGGGCAGGATTTTTCAAGGCAGGAAACATTCAATTAAGCACCAGAACAGCATTCCTGCCATGATTTCATCTAAGTCAGCAATTTTAATTATACAACATATACGAACACACCAGATGGTATAAAGGAAAAGAACTCTGGGGCACAGTTCTGGAGACCTTTTTAGGTTGATACCACAGCTTATATGCTACATGTATTCTTTTAACTACACAAAGTATATTTTAATATAAACAAAAATTCTTGCATCTCCACATAGTCGTGGATTCAGCTTGTCAGGTGTCATGTCATTCCAGCCCATGACTATGTGGAAATGCAAATGTCCAAGAGGAACCAAGGATCACGAAAGACAAAGGTAGAACACTTTACAACCAAGTATCAAAACCGACCAGAAAGCTGGTCTCTAAGACATGAGGACAGATAAACAACGGAAGAGAAAAGTCTCCAGAAACAGACGTGCACATGTAACACCGATGCTTGACTTATGAGGAAGGCACCAGTAGTGCGGTGAAAAGAGATTTTTTTTTTCCCAACGTGGTGCTGGGTCAACTGGCTATCTATGCAGAACAAAACGAACCTTGACCTTCCACCTTACATGGTGTACAATATGAAATCTAACACAGGTTGCAAATGTTAAGACTGAAAGGTAAAACAGTACATTTTTTAAAATGAAATGCAGAATATCTTCATGACTTTGGAACAGGAAAACACTTCTCAAACAGGACACAATAAAGCATTAGCAGTAACTGAAAAGTTGATAAACTGCACTCCATAAAATTTAAATTACATTATTAAAAAATACCAATTGAGAGTATAAAGACAAGTTTGGAGAAAAGATTTTTTATTATATATATCAGACAAAGAACTTATAGTGTAGAATATATAAAAGAGTAAACAGAAAATAGCTATAGCTAAGCAGGAAAAAGGCAGGTAATTCTAAAGAAATATTAGTGTATTAAGACTTGAAGAGGCACTTCAGGAAAGAGGATATGCTAAGGTAAACAAACATTATGAAAAGATGCTCAAGTTCATAAGTCATCAAGGAAACAAAACTTAAAACCACAATAGAGATGCCACTACATACTTACCAAAATAGTCAAAGGGATAAAAATACCAAATCTTGGTGAGGATGTAGAACTAACCCAAACCATCTGACAGTGTGTGTCACAAGTGTAAGCTGGTGCAACTGCTGCGATAAACTGGCAGCATCCATTAACGCTGAAATCACAGATACTCGACCAGCCAACACTCTCCCAGGATACACCCAAGAGAAGTAAGCTCACCAGAACACATGTGCAGAGTAGCACTATTCAGAATAGCCCTAAATGTCTACTAACAGTAGAATAAGCAGGAATATATTCACGCAACAGAATACAGTAGCAATGGGAACAAATGCTCCACAACCACCGGCTGTGAATGGTTAGATCTCACAGCCAAAGAGCACACATTTATGGTTCTATGTATGCAAGTTCAGAAACAGAACATATGCATTTAAAAATTAGCACAGTGATTTACCCTTCACTAGTTAAGAGACTGTAGGGCTGCTGGGGGCTTCTGGTCTACTATCTCTATATACAAGTGGATATACAAGATTTGTTCAGTGCGTGAAAACTCACTAAATTTGCATATTTATCCAAGTATTATACTTTTAAGTATATATCATACATACTTTTCTGTATATAGTGTTAGACTAAAAGTTAAAAATTTAACTGTTAAAGCCATATATTAAAGGTTTCAGAAAAAAAAAAAAAAACATTTTATGGGAGGTGAGACTTCCCAAGAGTAATTTCAATTGTCTCCTGTTAGCTGGGACTGAATATATTAAAATTTTTTTCAGAACAACTTTTAAGATAATTTAGTGATGATACTATCAGAATAAAAAAGGAAACCATCTCAGTCAGAAATTCAATATATCTGGCTACAATTATACACTTCTTTGGTCCTAAATTGAAAGCCGGCAGCTCATCTAGATCTGCATTGCTGGTTCCCTGCCTGTGTTCAGCTGGAGACAGTGTGAGCTCTTCACTTATCATGTGTACTTTTCTGTATGTGTATCACCTTATAATAAAAAATATTAATCAGCATTTCAGTCCCACCCCTTACTTGCTGTGAACTACTTTAACTTATCTATCCCTCTTCTGAGCTTCCAACTACTTTAACCAGTCTCTGAGAGGTCTCAAAGTTAACATGAAACTTTTCCCTTCAGACACTGCCTCAGGCCCATCCCATAGTCAAGAAGTCCCTTAATATCATCTTAACAAGTTTTCACACTTGACAGACACGTAACAATAACTCAGTTCATTTATGCTTCAATCACATGTCCATTTACAGCCCATTTCCTTCCTTTCTCAGAATTTTAAAGGACCAGTCGGGGAGTGGGGAAGGGCCCCTGAAGAGGCAGGCACCCTCTCTGAGGAGCTGCCTGGATGAGGGGTCCAGCTCCGGCCTAACCTCCCAACCCCAACCCAACCCCGCCCACAACAACAAGGGTCTTGGCCAGACACCAGCCAGAAAATTCCAGCCTCCCGTAAGGTCTCCTGAGCCACAGGAGTTTCCCTGTGCGTCAACTGGTGGGCATTCAGACAGCTGCAGCCACCCTCCCCCCTTCCCTGCCCCACATCATCCTCTCAAGTTCTCTCTCACCTCTACTCAGTCAAGGACAAACAGCAAGCCTGTTGCCTTACAAGGGGTTCAACAACCTTGTGTTTCTTCTTAGAAGCAATTTCCATCCACACAAATGCACCTCTCTGAAGACACTCCCCTCACTCGGCTTGACAGCAGCAGCAGCACCCGCCTTGCTGTGCTCCACCAAGAGGGGAGAGAGTTACCCTGCAGGCTGCCCGCCCCAAGCAGTCTTCGTAGACAGCCCAGGGAAAGGCTGAGGTGAGGTCTGTGGTAGCCAGACAGCTCTGTGGCCTCTTGGAAGCCCTCAGTGAGGTATCTGGCTCCCCACTCTTGGGGACTGTCACTGTACCACAGGTCATCTGACAATCTTCGAGCTCAGCTTTGGACCCCAATGTCAATCCTGAATCAACAACAAACCTAATTCAATATCTAATTACACTGAAGTAACTTTTTCTTCTTCAAGGCTTATTTCAAATGCTGCTTCATCCAGTGTTTCTTCATTCCCTAACCAACACAGTCTCTCCCTCCTTGGACCTTGTTCACAGCACTTTTCCAGTAACACCTTACCAGCTGACTTGCAAAGTTCTGATACAACTCTCACTGCATACTATATGCAATGAAATTCTGTCACAGCTAACGCAAGCCTTCTAAGTGATAAATCGAACATTTGCTCAAATGAAAAAAACAAATAGCATATAACTATTGCAAAGTCAAGTGTACCTATATGAAGCAAGCTGCACAATTAAATGTACCTATGCAAAATCCAAATATCAATGCTGAAACACTGTGCCAAGAAATACTCTTTTTAACAAGTTGTTCTTATTATAAAATGTTTGTTACATTAGAATCAGTGGGAAAAGCACACAGAAAAAAAAAATTACCCATTATACCTTCACTGTTACATTTACACCTTGCCATTCCAGTCTTTCTATGCATATATACATCCCTGAGACCACACTGTTTTGTACTTTGCTTTTTCACTTCAGGTACTGTGACTACCTACGTCATTAAGTAATCTACTACAAACATATTAATAACTGCAGGACATTCCACTCTACGGCTACTCTAGCTTTTGTTGTCACCAAACTGCCCCTAGTTATAACACTGTTATAACCAATCTTCTTCTTGGGTTTCTATAATGCTGATTATCTACTTAGGTAACAAGATTACTTCTGACCAGAAGCTACAAATTCAGGTTAAAGTGCTTCATGGGAAACACACACCCAGGTTTACTTGTGCATTAACCACAGGTAAATAGGCTTCCCTGCTGCGGGATCCTGGGAATGCTACTCTCTGCTCCAGGCCAGCAGCCCTGCCTCACCTCTTGAGATCCAGAGCCCACACCCCAAGCCAGCATCTCAGGCGGGGATAATGAGACAGCTGACCACACAGCAGGGGCTAGATACGTGCAAAGGGCACAAGACACCAGCTATCTTGACCAGAACCTCTCCTGCAATTCCAGGAGGTGCCTTCAAGCTGCAGCACTGCTTCCTTACAGAGCACCTCCACCAGCCCCAATAAGGAGAGCCCTGTGAGGCATCTGGGGCCGGCACCATCCTGTCCTACAGCTGGAAAACACTATCTACTTTGGCTCACTGCCCAAAGTCAACCTTACAACCCAGGTTTCCCTTGTTTCTTCCAGTACTCTTCCCATTGCACTTCTTGAACCTATGCCCTGAGAAGGGGCCCCTGTAGAGCTCAAGAAGTCTACACCTTGTAAGTTGGTCAGTCAGTGACCAGAACCCGGCTCTTACCTCTGAGGCCACTGGGTGCCCTGGCCAACTGTGAACATGCACACCACAAAGCTCCTGTCTCACTGACCAGGAGTCCCTCCCTTACTCAGGTCAACAACCTAGCCACTAGCTGAAAAATGCTCTGCTATAAGCCATAAACGTTCCAGCATGTCTGAAGCAATCCAGTGAGGTTTAGGTCACTGTTGACTGTCATTCTTACTGGAATATAATTCATGCAACTTTCTGAAAAGAGAAAAACACACACAGAGAACCAGGCAGGTTCTCTCAATCTTTCACTTGACATAATCTAAATAAAGAATAAGAGTTAGCTCATGGCTTACTCCAATTAACAGGAAACATTACACGTATACTTTTTGGAAGTCAGAAGAGACAAGACCCACCCGTACTCCTCAGTTCCCATTTTCTTCTCTCACTTTTTTCCCAGCACAATTTAATAAATAAATTTCTATGGGGCCATCTCCTTCCTAATAAACTTCCCCCTTAAACAATTACTTTATGTTCACCCACTTCTGCATTTTTGTGGGAATTATTTCCAAGGCAAAGTTAAAGATAAATCAATGAATTTACAACTTAAGAAACAGCAATTACCAGTCCTTGTTTTGAGAATCCCTGTTTTACCAAATATTTTCAAGGTCCATTTAAAAAATTAAAAACATGTTCGCTTTCATCTAAAATAAGTCAAAGAATAGTCCAACAACATTCCTATAATATGTTGCAACTCCCACAAAAGATTATGAAACACTGTTGGGACATCCAAGCCTCCCTGAGAAGAACTGTCTTCAGGAGACACTGTCCTCTCTCTCCACTGTTCTGTGGAACACTCTAAATATCAGGAAAACCAAATGCTTGTTGACTTGCACACATTTTAAAAGTAATTAAAATATCCAAGAGCTGTGTCATCCAGTACAGTAGCCACTAGTCACATGTGACTACTGAGCCCTTGAAATGTAGCTAATTCAAACTGAGCTATACTGTAAATGTAAAATATACACTGGATTCTGACGTCATAACACTAACAAAAGAATCTCTCATTAACAGCTTTTATATAGATTATACATTGACACACTATTTTGACTATGTTGGATTACATCAAGTATTAATCACTTTTTGTATGGCAAAACCAATACAGTATTGTAAAGTAGAATAAAGTAAAAATAAAATTTAAAAAGAGAAAAAGAAAATGTTTCCAATGTAGCTGTTAGAAAATCTACTGTAACATTTAACTCGTAATTGTATATATAGTCTTGTCACTTCTTTTTTTTTTTTCATGTAATCAAAGGATGTCTTCACCCCAGTGGGGACCCAATCCAGAAGGCAAACTATGGAAGGGGTGAAGTGCTACCTGAGAGTCAAGGTCACTCACAGACTTCACAAGGAAGCAGCCTAAAAACAGGAATGAGTGCATGTCTAGCACATCCAAGTTTTCAAATCTAAGTCACCTGGCAAATGATCATGAATTCCTCGATTTACGGGTGTAGTGCAGACTCTACTGAAATCCAGAGAATTATCCAATATGGCATTTATTCTTCGAAAGATATTGGCATTTCTACACGTGGAGAGTGCAGGTGCTTCCTGGTTGTCCCAGCAATCTTTTATCCTTCCCGCTTCTTCTTCCTAGACACAGAAAAAAAGGTGTTTAGGTTTTCTATTCTCCCTGTTGATAGAGACTTCACAACTCCTTTTCCTCTATAGCCCAGTACAAGTTAGATAAAGTAGCAAAGACTTGAGTTTCTTGCCTGCATACTAACATACTTAACTCTCAGCAAGGTACCCTGAGAGAACAGTAAGAGGGAAAAACACTGACATGTAAGATATAAGAACATTCTAACATAATGGGACTTGTATAGAAGTAGAATGGCAGCAACATGAGCGTTAAGAACCAAACACACCTGGTTCAAATTGTGAGTCTACCTATATAGTAGATTATATGGCAATAAAAGAATGAAGTACTGATACATACTACAATATGGGTAAACCTCAAAAACATGAGGTGAAAGAAAACCAGTCACACAAGACCACATACTGTATGAGCCCAATTATATGAAATGTGCAGAATAGGTAATCTAAAGCAGATTAGCTGCGTTCAACTAGGGAGGTGGGGAGGTGGTTAGCCAGTTGTGTCTAAAGGGTACAAGGTTTCTTTTTCAAATGATGAAAATATTCAAAAATTAGATCATGGTGAGGGTTTCAAAATTCCATAAATATACTAAAGGTCAATGAATTGTACTTTGAAAAGTGAATCTTACAATTTATATATAATACAGTTGTTTCAAAAGTTTGATTCTGCAATTTATTGGCAGTTACTAATCTCTGTGCTATAGTCCACACTTGTGAAATGGGGAAGAGTACCTACCAACCTTTTGATGGGATGTATACAGTACTTAGCATGCTGCTGGCATATGGTAGCTGCTATTTTTACATTTTAAGATACACCTATAGGAAAAGACTTGGTCAGGATCAAGAGTGGTACAAAAACCACCCAAAGGGTTGTTTAAATAATTGATACAATCTATGTGGTCTTTAAAAGTGCACATAACTCATGTAAGACATCACTGAATGAAAAACAGACTCCCAGGTACATAAAAGTGAACTGAACCCCCCACACAAGTGATTCTTGGGTGCTCTCTCTCTCTCAGTCAATAAGACCACCATCCTCCAGGTGCCTGAGACAGAAATCTAGGGACCATTCTTCTCTGTTCGATCTCCCTCACTCACCACATCCAATATGTAAGCAAAGAAATACTGGCTGACAGACTCAGTCTTCTAAAGAGAGTCAGATTCATCGCTTCTATCATTCCCAATTACCTTGGGGAATATACAAAAACAAACAGCAACAAAAGTCCAAGTAATGCAACTAGCAGGGCTTCCCTGGTGGCTCAGTGATAAAGACTGTGCCTGCAATGCAGGAGATTCAGGTTCTATTCTGGGTCGGGAAGATCCTCTGGAGTAGGAAATGGCCACTCACTCCAGTATTTTTCCCTGGACAGACGAGCCTGGCAGGCTACCGTCCACAGGGTGGCAAGGTATTGGACACAACTTAGCTACTAACAAACAGCAAAAGAAACTAGAAACTAAGACCCTGTAGCCGAACATGTCAAAATAAAATTTTTAAAGCCTGGTGTTATTCTGTGTAACGTATTAAAATCCAGGTGTAAGCATGAGAATGACCAGAAATATTTAAGACTTTATAAACTCTGCAGCATGACCTTAAAGAGACAAACCTGAATTCCACATCATTTTCAAGCTCCTGAAAGACTCGTTGGTATTCTTTGCAAACTGTGAAGATAACCAGAACACAGTTGTGTTTCCCAAGCCCTCCAGGGAGGTGCCATTGAGAATGGTTAAATCCACTGACACAGGCCATTTTCACAGCTGCAGATTTCTAAGGTTAATATTTAACTTTACACAGGCTAAGATACAAGGATTTATAACCAATCTGCATACCTTAAGGCTACATGCTTCATTCATTCACTGTCTAACATACATTAACCAACTGCCTGCTATTCACAGTAGCATTCTAAGGATAGGCAGATTAAACCAGCAACAACACTGGGGAACAGATGTATCACTCTCCCCAGGTGTACAACAGGGATAAAAGTAACAATACTATCTCAGAGGGCTTTTTGTGAATTAATACACATAAAGTGGTTCACACACCTGGCACGTAACTATGTGCCAAATAAATAAACGCTGGCTCTCAGTAGTGTTATTATACCAAGGGGTTAGAAGCCGCCACAAGGATCCTTGAAGAAAAGAATCTACCTGCTCATTAAAAGGAGAAAAATGAACTAAAAACCTATGTCAACTATTCCTTTGAAGACCCCAGGCCCTTCCATGCCTAATTTCTGTAATCATTTTATTTCAAAAGTTTAATTAGGAACCTCCCTGGTGGTCCAGCAATTAAGAATTTGCACTACCACTGCAGGGAGTAAGGGTTTGCCAGGGAACTGAGATCCTGCAAGCCACCCGCATGATGTAAATAAAAATTTAAAAACTTAATTAAAAAGACTAAAGACATGATAAAAAAAAAAAAAAACTGCCCCAAAGCTGAACCTACCACAGAATACAGTGATCCTTTTAAAATTATCCAGTTATGTAATTCTTAGTTTCTCATTTTTAAACAGAAACCTTTTATACATCCCTACCCTTAACAGGCCCATTACTCTGCATATTCTTTCTCAACTCTGATCAATTTATAGGTCTGAGTTCATATACATGTTTTACCATAACCAAAAATGGGTATTTTCCCTTGATTTTCTACTACTGCCTGATAGATTTCACTGTTATTTGTGGCATTTTTGCCATGCAGTGAGATTACTTGCAGCTTTTTTTGAACTTTCTTTCACTATAGACAGGAAAGCAAGCTTTAAAGACACATTACAGACTCAAGAGAACACAAACCTTAATACTACTGAGAATCATGGATCAATAGGAAGGTTTACTTGGTCGGGCTAGAAAAGAAAAACAGTAATTCTCTGTCTTCACACCTAAAGCAACCAGAGAAAGGAAAACAAAACCCAAAGTCAGTAGAAGTAAAGAAAACATTTAAGATCAGAGTAGAAATAAATGAAATAGAGACAAGGAAAATAAATAGCAAGTGTCAAAGAAACTAAAAGCGCGTTCTTTGAGGAGACAAATATTGATAAACCTTTAGCCAGACTTGTCAAAATAAAAAGGGAGGATTCAAATCAGTAAAATTAGAAATGAAAAAGGAGAAGCTACAGCTAACACCACAGATACACAAGGAATCATAATAGACTACTACAAGCAACTATATACCAATAAAATTGACAACCTGGAAGAACTGGAAAAATTCTTAGAAAGGTATAAGGTTCCAAGACTGAACCAGGAAGAAACAAAATATGAATAGATCAATCACAAGTAGTGAAATTGAAACAATTATTAAAAATCTTTCAACAAACAAAGTTGATGACCAGATAGCTTCACAGGCAAATTCTACCAAATAGAGAAAAGCTAACAGGTGCCTTTTTGAAACTCTTCCAAAAACTGCAGAAGGAGGAATACTCCAAAGCTCATTCACTATCACCCTAATACCAAAACAGATAAAGGTATCAAAAAAAAAAGAAAAATTACAAACCAGTACCACTGATGAAAATAGGTGCAAAAAACCTTGACAAAATACTAGCAAAATGAATTCAACAACACATTAAAAGGATCATACAGCATGATCAAGTGGAATTTATTCCTGAGATACAAAGATTTTTCAATATCTGCAAATCACTGAAATATAACAAAATGAAGAATAAAAATCATGTGATCATTTCAACAGATGTATAAAAAGCTATTGAAAAAATTCAACATGCATTTATGATTAAAAAAACTTTTCAGAAAGTGAGCTTAGAGGGAACCTACCTCAATTTAACAAAGGCCATATATGACCAACTCACAGCAAACCATCATTCTCAACGGTGAAAAACTGAAAGCATTTCCTCTAAGAACAGGAACAAGACAAAGATGTCCACTCTTGCCACTATTAGTCAACAAAGTTTTATAAGTCCTAGCCAAGGCAGTCACAGAAGAAAAAGAAATAGGAACACTCCAAACTGGAAAAGAAGTAAAACTGTCCCTGTTTGCAGATGATCCAATACTATACATAGAAAATCCTAAAGCTGATACCAGAACACTACTAGAGCTCATCAATAAATCTGGTAAAATTGTAGAGTACAGAATTAACGCACAGCAATCTACTGCATTCCCATACACTAACAGAGATAAAAGACATCAAGGAAACAATTCTTATTTACCGCTGCATCAAAAGAGTAAAATATCAAAGAACAGACCTGCCTAAGGAGATAAAAGATCTGTACTCTGAAAAGGGTAACATATGGATGGAAGAAATCAAAGATGACACAAACAGATGGGGAGATGTACCACATTCTTGGATTGGAAGAACTGTCAAAATAACTATACTACCCAAAGCAATCTACAGACTCAATGCAACCCCCATCAAACTACCAATGGCGTTTTTCACAGAATGAGAACAAAAATTTTTTTAAAATGTATGGAAACACAAAAGATCCCGAAGAGCCAAAGCAATCTTAAAAAAATGGAGCTGTAAGAATTAGGCTCCCTGGCTACAAAGCTACAGTAATCAAGACAGTATGATATTGACACAAGAACAGAAATATAGTTAAATGGAGCAGAATATAGACAAAAGCCCAGAGATAAACCCACACACCTATGGTCATGTAATCTATGACAAAGGAGGCAAGAACATACAATGGAGAAGAGACAGTCACTTCAATAATAAGTGGTGCTGGGAAAACTGGACAGCTACATGTGAAAGAATGAAATTAAAACACTAAACACCATACACAAAGATAAACTCAAAATAGATTAAAGACCTAATATAAAGGCCAGAAACCATAAAACTCTTACAGGAAAACAGAACACTGACATAAAATGCAGCAAGATTCTCTTTGACCCATCTCCTAGAGAAATGGAAATAAAACAAAAATAAACAAATGGGATCAACTTAAAAGCTTTTGCAGAGCAAAGGAAACTATAAACAAGATGAAAAGACAACCCTAAGAATGGGAGAAAATATTTGCAAACAAAGAAAAGGCATTAATTTCCAAAATATACAAACAGCTCATGCAGCTCAATATCAAAACAATCCAATCAAAAAATGGGGGAAGTATCTAAACAGACATTTCTTCAAGAAGACATACAGGTGGTTAAAAAGCACATGAAAAGATGCTCAGTTCAGTTGCTCAGTTGTGTCTGACTCTTTGCGACCCCCATGAATCGCAGCACGCCAGGCCTCCCTGTCCATCACCAACTCCCGGAGTTCACCAGCATCAATAATTATCAGAGACATACAAATCAAAACAATATACAATGAAGTATCACCCCACACCAGTCAGGATGGCCATCAATCAAAAGATCTACAAATAATAAATGCTAGAGAATGAGTGTGTGGAGAAAAAGACAACCCTTCTACGCTGCTGGAGGGAATGTAAACTGCTACAACCACTATGAAGAATAGTATGGAGATTCCTTAAAAAAACTAAAAATAGAGCTACCATATGATTCAGCAATCCCTCTCTAGACATATATCCAGAGAAAATCTTAATTCAAAAGACACATGCACCCCAACGTTCACTGCAGCACTCTTCACAATAGCCAGGATATGGAAGCAACCTAAATGTCCATCAACAGAAGAACGGATAAAGATGTGGTACATATACACAATGGAGTATTAACTCAGCCATAAAAAGAATGAAATACTGCCATTTGCAGCAACATGGATGGACCCAGAGATTGTCATATAGAGGAAGACATACAATATGATATTGCTTATATGTGAAATGTTAAAAAAAAAAAAAAGGGAGGGGTACAAATGTTGTTAAACAGAGACTGAGTTACAAATGTAGGAAACAAACTTATGGTTAACAGGAAGTGATTGTGGAAGGTATACACTGGGAGACTGGGATTGTCATATACACACTACTATATATAAATAGATAACTAATAAAGGCTTACCGTATGACACAGGAACTCAATACTCTAATGACCAATATGGGAAAAGAATCTAAAAAACACACAACATTGCAGATCAACTATACTACAAGAAAAAAATTTTAAAAACAGTACTTCTGTTTATCAGTACTACTTTATCAATGGATAAAACTACTGATAGTTCACTAGGAATTTCTACTAATAGAAGCTTTTTACGGCAGTTACAGTTTTCTCCTCTTCAACAGAAAAGGGCTCACACCCCCATCATGAAACAGTGGCTTTCTCTAGCAATAATCCTCAACTGGAAGGGGTGATGGCAAAGAGCCTACCATCTGAAAAAGCATTTCCCTTTTCCACAAAGGAAGAATCCTCCCCCAAACTGTGAATCACTGTTTTGAAAAGCAGAAAGAAAGGCCCTGGAACACAAACACTAAGTTTACGGCTTCAGTATCTTCTCTAGCTTCGACTGGCTCAGGTGTTAAGAGTGGAGTGCTACCTATTTGCAGATTTTGTGATAATGAGAAATATATAAAGTATCTGAAAACGCTCAGTAACTTATTAGGGACAAATGTCCCCCCAACTCCATCACTGTTATTCAGAAGTATTCTTTCAATTTATCCTAGTCAAGTTTACCAAGAAGCCTACAGCACGTAACTGGAGGTTTTTAGCCTTTGTGGCTTGAAACTACTACTCATAATACTTTAAAATCTGAACCCTCACCATGCAGCTATGTTTGCCTGTTCAAGACTAAGATTCCAAAATGTTATACCTATTTGTATGCTACTGTACATCTAGACTTGCCCTATTTGGACACCCCCAGCCTTGCTTTCATATACCGTATAACCCACAATCAACATGGTGATGAAATGGCCATTATTTTAGGTCAAAATCCTGGTTTGGGAATATTTAATTGTCATCAATGAATGCCAACTTTACCATCCCTGGTTTATTTTTATTGTCTTTAATCAACAACAAAAAATATCTACACTGCAGACCACTTCAAGACTATTACTGTTAATCATCTGTTATGGAGTCTTCAAAAGCCAGGTGAAAAATTTACAGAAGACTGACTGAATGGCACACAGTTTATCTCCTGATGGGAATTTTAGCGTGGGGTTCCATGGACAGGAATCCACCAAGGCCCCTGGCAAAATTGTTCATCCTAAAAATTTTGCTGAGAATAAAATTTTCTAATTAATCACTTATTTTTAAGTTAAAAGCCCTGGTCTTCAAGTCTCTTTAACAAATGGGATTGAGAAAACTGGACAGCCTCATGTAAAAAAAAATAGATATCATCCTTTAACACCATACACAAAAATAAGCTCAAAATGGATTAAAGACCTAAATGTGAGACCAGACACTATAAAACTTCTACTAGAGAAAAACATAGGCAGAACACTCTGATATAAATCAAAACAGTATCTTTTTTTATTTTGTCCCAGATTAATGGAAACAAAAATAAGCAAATGGGACCTACCAAAATCTTTTACACAGCAAAGAAAACAATAAGCAAAACAAAAAATACCCCACAGATTGGGAGAAAATATTTGTAAATGATGTGACTGACAAGAGATTAGTCTCCAAAATTTACAAACAGCTCAAGATGCTTAACACCATCACCCCCATCAAAGCATGGGCAGAAGACCTAAACAGACATTTCTCCAAAGACCACATACAGATGGCCAAGAGGCACATGAAAAGATGTTCAACATCATTCATTATTAGAGAAATGCAGATCATAACTACATGAGATAGCAGCTCACACCAGTCAGAATGGCTGTCATCAAAAAATCTATAAACAAT
This sequence comes from Nanger dama, assembly GCA_917880005.1. Lineage (NCBI taxonomy): Eukaryota > Metazoa > Chordata > Mammalia > Artiodactyla > Bovidae > Nanger > Nanger dama. The sequence continues at coordinate 1,248,725 of CAKJTW010000143.1, forward strand.
AAATGTTGAAGAGGGTATGAAGAGAAGGGAACCCGCCTATACAGTTGGTGAGAATGTAAACTGATACAGTCACTATGGAACAGTATGCTTTTTAAGGTTCCTTAAAAGCTAAAAGCAGAGCAACCACATGACCCTGTCATCCCACTCTTGCGCATATATCTGGAGAAAAACATGATCCAAAGGATACATGCTCCCAATGTTCGCTGCAGTACTGTTTACAACAGCCAAGATATGGAAGCAACCTAAATGTCCATTAACAGAGGAATGGATAAAGATGATGTGGTACAGGGACACCCCTGGTGGTCCAGTGGTTAAGAATCTGCCTTGCAATGAAGGGGACCCCAGTTCAATCCCCGGTCCAGGAAGATTCCACATGCTGCAGGGCAACTAGGCTACGCTCCACCACTGAGCCTGAGTGCTCAGAGCCTATGCTCTGCAACAGAGGGGAGCCACCACAGCAAAGCCCATGCCCCCAAACAAGGAGCAGCCCCACACGCCACAGCCAGAGAAAGCCGCCATGCAGCAGTGAAGACGCATCACAGCCAGAGTGAGTGATTTAAGATGTGGTGCAGACATGCAATGAAACATCACTCAACCATTAAAGAGAGTGAAAGAATGCCATTTGTAGCAACATGGATGGATATAGAGATTGTCACACTGAGTGAAGCTCCTGACAGGGAGAAATATATGACATCCCTTATATGTGGAATCCAAAAGGAAATGACACAAATGAACTTACTTACAAAACAGGAGGAGATTGAAGACTCAGAGAACGAACTTATATGGTGGTTAAGTAGGATGGACATGTACACACTGCTATGTTTAGAATGGATAACCAGCAAGGACCTACGGTACAGCACAGGGAACTCTGTTCAATGTTATGTTGCAGCCTGGCTGGGATGGGAATTTGGGGGAGAATGGATACAAGGGTAATGTATGGCCAAGTCCCTTTGCTGTTCACCTGAACCTGTCACAACATTGTTAACTGGCTATACCCCAGTACAAAATAAAAAGTTAAAGAAGAAAAAAAAGCACTGGTCTTCAACATTTTTTTAACTTTTTATACAGCAGTAGAAAGTAATATACTTAGCCCCAAAACACTGGTTCTGAGAGGTAGTTTGGCAATCTGATTTTAGTTTTTAGTAATGATAAAGCTGAATAAAACCTCTTCAGTACTTACACTCAGTATTTTAAGGATGTCGTCTACAACAATTTGAACAACACTTACATGACCACCCACTCAGAAAAGTGTCACTCAGACCAAGATCAAGAAATGCCAGTTTCCTCTGAGGAACTGATGTATCTTCTTTACATTCACTCCTTATGGGAAAATGTAAATCTAGCCAAGTTCCCATGTTTGCTTTTGTCACTGGTCACTTGAAGCCAGTTTTAGTTGAATTTCAATATGACTAGACAGTTGTTAAGAACTGCGTTCTCTAAACTTTCTCTTTGGTTCTTGTCCATTCTTAACTGAACTTTCACCTCAAGTCTTCTGTGTAAGAATGTAAGGAAAAAAAATGTATTAGCTTGATCCATATGAAACTGTCAATATCTTCCCTTTTCTGACCAACAAAATAACAGCTTAGCATAGCTCAGTATTTTACAAATACTAAAACCCCCTGCTACATCAGATGTTGAAATTACTGAGATAAATAAAACAATCTGGGCCCTGGGGAGAACTAGATAAGAGGGAGAAAAGAATAAAAGTCATCTAGGTAAGTGGAAATAAAGACAAGTTTGTACAAAACACTGCAGAAGAGAGGAGCATATTAAGGTATGTGGAAGTGTTTGACAACTCAGACTTTTAAATTGAAGAATAATGAAAAAGCAGAATTTCAATAAGTAAGTCTGAGAAAAAGAACATAACAGACGCAGAGAACAAGCACAGAGAGGATACAGAACACTGTAAATTCAAGGAAAGGAAAGGTAGGCCAGACTGGGCAGGAAGGCTTGCCAGGAATGCAGGAGAAATGGCAGCAGGTCCTTACCTGCAGAGAGAGAAACTGAATCCATACAGAAAGAGAGAGTGAACCCATTATCAGACACAAGACTCAAGAGACCCCCTCCCCTTCATTAATGATCTTACTTCCCTCTCTCTCCCCTCCACTGGCTCCTTCCCATCAGTCTGTTAAGTATGCCCAAAGCTCTCTCATCTTAAAACAAAAAACAACAAAAAAAACACTTAAACACTCTCTTAAACCACTGTTTTCTTCCTTTTGCTCTACCATCTAGAAAATACGTCTATTTATTAACCTCTTGTTCATCCTTCCTCTCAACCCACAATACCCTGACAGCATGTCCCTCTCCCCCTTCAAAAGACATCAAACAACTATGCTTAATCACTTGAGTTGCCAAACCCAACCCATACTTCAAATCTATTTTACCTGGCATCTCTGGGGATCTGATCCTCAGCTACCCTCTACTCATTTAATCGAGGAACCACTTTCTCCTTCCTGGTTCTCCCTTTATTTTTCTGATTATCTTTCAGTTTCTACAGGATGCATTTAAAGCCCAATATTCCTTTTGCTCTATGAATTTAGTCTAAAAAACGAAATACTACAATTTCAAGGACAGGCTTATGAGAACACTAAGGAAATATCTAACAGCAAAACTGCTCAGGAATGCACGGTCACTGTAATTGTAGCTCCTGTCACATCTGTCAGACTGTTTGCTGTATGCATTGTCAGCACTGCATTTGATGAACTGCAGGCTCTTTCAAGGCCTTTATCAAAGCAGAACCCAACATAGTATCTGCTAAATTTGCAGGCACTCAATACAGATACCACAGAAAAGGCAAACCCATATCATTCTTTCATAGGTATTTCTACCAACTCCATTACAACCTCTGTAAGTTGTAATTTCTTTATTAAAGGATAAGACAAGATCGAACTGTCAAAGCTCTTGGCCACTCATTTCAGGACTTGCTATTTTAAGCTTGGAGCAGAGACAATTCCATGTGAACGAAAAACAAGGAACCCATGAACAATATGACCTGTTGCCTAGGGACCCAGAAATTACAATTACTGATTTCATTCTCACACACCTGGAGCCATTCTGGGGACAGAGGCTAAATAAGAAAACCCCAGCTCCCAAGAAATTAGTCCAGTGGGAATAAGCACATAAACAAGTTATATGCTACATTGTAAGCCTGGGCTTCCCAGGTGGCACTAGTCATAAAGAACCTGCCTTCCAATGCATGAGATATAAGAAACATGGGTTTGATCCCTGGTTCAGGAAGATCCCTTGGAGGAGGGCACAGCAACCCACTCCAGTAGTCATGCCTGGAGAATCCCATGGACAGAGGAGCCTGTTGGGCTACAATCCATAGGGCTGCAAAGAATCAGACATGACTGAAGTGATTTAGCATGCACATAAGCCTAATACTACATACATACAACAACTACAACAGTAGTAGATAGGTAGGCAAAAATTCAGACTTGAAGAAAGTAGGGAAAACCACTAGACCATATAGGTGTGACCTAAACCAAATCCCTTACGATTATACAATGGAAGTGACAAACAGATTCAAGGGATTAGATCTGATAAGAGTGCCTGAAGAACTATGGATGGAGATTTGTAACACTGTACAGGAGGTGGTCATTAAAACCATCCCCAAGAAGAAATGCAAAAAGGCAAAATGGTTGTCTGAGGAGGCCTTACGAATAGCTGAGAAAAAAAGAGAAGTGAAAGGCAAAGGAGAAAAGGAAAGATATACCCATCTGAATGCAGAGTTCCAAAGAACAGCAAGGAGAGATGGAAAAAAAGCATTCCAAAGTGATCAATGCAAAGAAATAGAGGAAAATAGAATGCAAAAGACTAGAGATCTCTTCAAGAAAATTAGAGATGCCAAGGGAATATTTCATGCAAAGATGAGCACAATAAAGGACAGAAATGGTACAGACCTAACAGAAGCAGAAGATATTAAGCAGAGGTGACAAGAATACACAGAACTATACAAAAAAGGTCTTAAAGACCCAGATAATCACAATGGTGTGCTCACTCACCAAGAGCCAGACATCCTGGAATGTGAAGTCAGGTGGGTTTTAAGAAGCATCACTCACTACAAACAAAGCTAGTGGAGGTGATGGAATTCCAATGGAACTATTTCAAATCCTAAAAGATGATGCTGTGAAAGTGCTGCACTCAAAATGCCATCAAATTTGGAAAACTCAGCACTGGCCACAGGACTGGAAAAGTTTTCAATCCAATCCCAAAGAAAGGCAACATCAGCGAATGTTCAAACTACTGCACAACTGCATTCATCTTCAGTTCAGTCGCTCAGTCATGTCCGATTCTCTGCGACCCCATGAACTGCAGCACGCCAGGCCTCCCTGTCCATCACCAACTCCTGAAGTTCACTCAAACTCATGTCCATCGAGTCGGTGATGCCATCCAGCCATCTCATCCTCTGTTGTCCCCTTCTCCTCCTGCCCCCAATCCCTCCCAGCATCAGAGTCTTTTCCAATGAGTCAACTCTTCGCATTAAGTGGCCAAAATATTGGAGTTTCAGCTTTAGCATCATTCCTTCCAAAGAAATCCATGGGTTGACTCCTTCAGAAAGGACTGGTTGGATCTCCTTGCAGTCAAGGGACTCTCAAGAGTCTTCTCCAACACCACACTTCAAAAGCATCAATTCTTCAGCACTCAGCTTTCTTCACAGTCCAACTCACATCCATACATGACCACTGGAAAAACCATAACCTTGACTAGACGGACCTTTGTTGGCAAAGTAACGTCTCTGCTTTTGAATATGCTATCTAGGTTGGTCATAACTTTCCTTCCAAGGAGTAAGCGTCTTTTAATTTCATGGCTGCAATCACCATCTGCAATGATTTTGGAGACCCCCAAAATAAAATCTGACACTGTTTCCAGTTTCCCCATCTATTTGCCATGAAGTGACGAGACCAGATGCCAGGATCTTCGTTTTCTGAATGTTGAGCTTTAAGCCAACTTTTTCACTCTCCTCTTTCACTTTCATCAAGAGGCTTTTTAGTTCCTCTTCACTTTCTGCCATAAGGGTGGTGTCATCTGCATATCTGAGGTTATTAATATTTCTCCCAGCAATCTTGATTCCAGCTTGTGCTTCTTCCAGCCCAGCATTTCTCATGATGGACTTCGCATATAAGTTAAATAAGCACTCATCTTACATGCTAGCAAAGTAATGCTCAAAATCCTCCAACCCAGACTTAACAGTACATGAAGCGTGAACTTCCAGATGTTCAAGCTGGATTTAGAAAAGGCCAAGGAACCAGAGATCAAATTGCCAACGTTTATTGGATCGTAGAAAAAGCAAGAAAATTCCAGAAAAACATCTACTTCTGCTTCATTGACTATCCTAAAGTTTTTGACTGTGTGGATCAAAACAAAACTGTGGGAAATTCTTGAAGAGATGGGACCACCAGACCATCTTACCTGTCTCCTGAGAAATCTGTATGCAGGTCAAGAAGCAACAGTTAGAGACAAACATGGTTCCAAATCGGGAAAGGAGTACGTCAAGTCTGTATTCTGTCACCCTATTTATTTAACTTATTTGCAGAGTACATCATGTGAAATGCCAGGCAGGATGAAGCACAAGTGGGAATCAACATCGCAGGGAGAAATAACAATAACCTCAGATATGCAGATGACACCAGCTTTATGGCAGAAAGCGAAGAAGAACCAAAGAGCCTCTTGATAAAAGTGAAAGAGGAGAGGGAAAAAGGTGGCTTAAAACTTAACATTCAAAAAAATAAGATCATGGCATCTGGTCCTATCACTCCATGGGAAATAGATGGGGAAACAATGGAAATAGTGACAGCCTTTTATTTTGGGGGCTCCCAAATCATTGCAGATGGTGACTGCAGCCATAAAATTAGAAGACATTTGCTCCTTGGAAGAAAAGCTATGACCAACCTAGACAGCATATTAAAAAGCAGAGACATTCTTTTGCCGACAAAGTTCTGTCTAGTCAAAGCTTATGATTTTTCCAGTAGTCATTATAGATGTGAGAGCTGGACCATAAAGAAGAAAGCTGAGTGCCAAAGAATTGATGCCTCTGAACTGTGGTGTTGGAGAAGACTCTTGAGAGTCCCTTGGAATGCAAGGAGATCAAACCAGTCAATCTTAAAGGAGACCAGTCCTGAATGTTCACTGGAAGGACTGGTGCTGAAGCTGAAGCTCCAATACTTCGGCCACCTGATGCAAAGAACTGACTCAGTGGAAAAGACCCTGATGCTGGGAAAGATTGAAGGCATGAGGAGAAGGGGACAACAGAAGATGAGATGGTTGGATGGAATCACCAACTCGATGGACATGAATTTGAGCAATTTCCGGGAGTTGGTGATGGACACGGAAGCCTGGTGTGCTGCAGTCCATGGGGTCACAAAGAGTCGGACACGACTGAGTGACTGAACTGAACTGAGGTAGATGAAAAGATTTTGTCAGACAGGCACACTGAGGATGGGGAGGGCATTCGAGACAGAGTTAACACGAACAAAGGCCAAAACTACTCTTAGGTGACTGAAGTGCATGACTGCTACAGTTTTAAATTCAAGGGACACTACCCCCAGCTGAGCAATGGCACACAGTCTCCTATACATGAGAGAAATGAATACATATCGATGATACAAGAGCACACACAAGAACGGTCACAACAGTTTCAGTCATTACACTCAAAATCTGAAAAGAAACAAAAACTGATGCTCGTCACGTTATGGTCCCCAAGACCTCCCGCAGGTTCAGTGACTTAGGAGGATGACTCACAGGACTCAGCATTTAGGTGTACTCAGCATGTATGAGGAAGGCTTACTACCTCCGGAGAACAAAGAGCAAAATCCAAGGGAAGCAGCACATGGCACAAGGCCTGGGATACCAGGTGCAAATTTCCAAGGGTCTTCCTCCCCAAGGACATCACACAGGACACACTTAATTCCCCAACAACACGCTGTGACAGCACGTTTCAGTGTTGCCAACAAAAGCAGCATGGCGCCCGGGGATTTTACTGAGGGTTGGTCACAGAGACAGCCTGTGTCTGTAATGTATTAAAATTCCAGACTCCAAGAGGAAAGCAGAGATTCAACACAAACCACATTCCCTGTGCAGTTGAGGCACACTAAATCATGCTTACCAGTTCTTGAAACAGTGAGAACTCAAAATGTAAGTTCTCAGACACTTGTCAAATGACAGACATGAAGCCTGCCACGTTGACTCTTTTTAGCATATCCATAAGCTTAAGTATAGATAAGCCATTCACATCTGTAAAATGCATTAGATGGATAATTACTCACATCTCTAATGTAGTAGTTACTATACAGGAAAAACAACTGCATCTCATCTTACAGAAACCTCACGGATACTAAATTAAGTGGAGGGAAAAAGCTTAACTCAAGAGTGTATGCTACATGATTTCATTTATAAGAAATTCAAAAATCAACTGATGACAAAGGAACTCAGATAAGTGTTTTAATTGTGGGATGGGGTGGGGCTATAGAGTGGAAATGGCACAAAGGAACCTTACAGAGTGTTAGAAATGTTCTGTGTCTTGATCTGTGTGATACATAAAAATAATACGGTAAAGTGTCTGTCTACAATATGAGAGACTTGGGTTCAATCCCTGGGTTGGAAAGATTCCCTGGAGAAGGAAATGGCAACCGACTCCAATACTCTTGCCTTGAAAATCCCATGGACAGAGGAGCTTGGTGTAGGCTACTATCCATGGGGTCGCAAAGAGTCAGGCATGACTGAGCAACTTCACTTCACATATGTAAAAGTTGATCAAACCATACGGTAACAACTAATGCTTTTTACTGCAAGTATGCCATCACTCAATTTTTTAAAACATTTCCCTTTTTTAATATTTATTTGGCTGCATCAAGTTTTAGTTGCAGCATGCAAACTCTTAGTTCCTTGACTAGGGATCGAACCCCTGCATTGGGAGTGTGGAGTCATAGCCACTGGAGCACCAGGGAACTCCCCTGCTCAATTTTCTAAAAGTTCAAGGAGTTGTCAACCAGGGCTCAAACTTGGCCACTAACCTGAAGTCACACCATCATGGACTCCGTATGCTAACTAAGGAGCCTGACCTTATTGTGTGGCAGCAGTTCTCAAAGTAAGGTCTATAGACCCATTCTTTCTGAGGTCCACCAAATCAGAAAAACTTCTTGTAATTCTAAGATATCAGCTTCTTTTTTCACTATGTGGAAATTTGCAGTGACAGCACAAAAGCAACAGGAGTAGATAAAATCGGCACCTTAGCAGGAATCAAGGCAATGCCAACCAACTGGAGCAGCAGTTACTGTATTCTTTATGCTATGAATTCCCAGAAAAAGCCAGATTTATTTACAAATTTCCTTGGATAAACAGGAGAAGTTTTATTAAATCGCAACCCTTGAGTACACGTCCTAATATCTATGAGACAAATGGACAAGAGTATAAGGCCCCTGATACTGAAGTATAATCATGGTCTCAAGAAAAAGTGTTCATGACTGAGCTTCAAGATGGATTAGCCTCAGGACTTCCCTGGTGGTACAGGGGGTAACAAATCTACCTGCCAATGCAAGAGACACAGGTTTGATCCCTGGTCTGGAAGATTCCACATGTCACGGACCAACTAAGCCCATGTGCCATAACTTCTGAGCCCACGAGCCACAGCCATTGAGCTTGCATGCTGCAACTACTGAAGCCTGCATGCCTAGAGCCTGTGCTCTGCAACAAGAGAAGTCACCACAATGAGAAGTCCACACACAGCAACACAGTAGCCACAGATCACTGCAACTAGTGAAAAGTCCACGCTCAGTTATGAAGACCCAGTGCAACCAAAAATAAAATTTTTTTAAACATAATGCCTTTTTTCCCCCATGAAACATTTTTGTACTTGAAAATACAACTGACATGCTATGGTTATCAACTTTGGGTATTTAGCAAACATTATATATCTTGAAAACAGAGTAAGCCTGTAGCCTCAAAAGATAAGTAACTGTCACTATCTGTTGCTAATGCTAAAACTAGAGCCTTGGAGAAAAAAAAAAAGAATTCTGGAAACCCTGGATTTGCCACCGCTTGAGCTTAACACCTTACTCAATACTTTAGAAGACTTTTCTGATGAGACTGCTGATGCTATTAACCAGTGCTCAACATAACCACATTACTCAGTGAACCCACATTTGTCAAATGATGTTACAAAATCAGACATGAGTAGACAGACACCCAAAGCGCAACAGGGACCAGTGCGTTTTGATGTAATGCATGAGCAGTACATCCATATGGCTTCAGATTTCATGTTGCAACTACAGTCAATCCTTTGTATACCTGAGCTCCTCATCTGCAGATTCAACCAACCGCAGAGTAAAAATATCAGGGGAAATATTCCAGAAAGTTCCAAAAGGTGAAAGCTGATTTTTGCTGTGCAGTGGCAACTATTTAATTGGCATTTACATTGTATTTATAATTATTTACATAGTATTGGGTATTATAAGTAATCTAGAGATGATCTGGCGTAACATATACAGGACTGCGTATGTTATAGGCAAATACTACAGTCATTTTTTGTAGGGAACTAGAGCATCTGCATTTTGGTATCCACAGTGGTCCTGGAACCCATGTCCCTTGAACCCTGAAGAATGACTCTGACCTTAAAGAAGTTACCACTTGGTGGCACCAATAACCATAATTATCTGAAAAGGCTATTAATATTTCTCTTCTTCCAAAAAAGACCCATGGAACAATCCCAAAACAATTTGGAAAATGGTGGTAGAAACATACATGTCAACAATTACCTTGAATGTAAATGGATTAAATGCTCCAACCAAAAGATACAGACTGGCTGAATGGATACAAAAATAACACTTGTGTATATACTATCTACAAGAGACCTACTTCAGACCTAGGGACACATACAGACTTAAACTGAGGGGGTGGAAAAGCGATATTCCATGCAAATGGAAATCCAAAGAAAGTTGGAGTAGCAATATTCATATCAGATTAATAAACTTTAAAAACTGCTTCAAGGCACAAGGCAGGGTCAATCGGCACAGCAAAGGATCAATCCAAGAAGATGTAACAAATATTCATGCACTCAACATAGGAGCATCTCAATACACAAGGCGAATGCTAACAACCATAAAAGGGGGAATCAACAGTAATACAGTAATAGCGGGGGACTTTTAACACCCCACTCATATCAACGAGCAGATAATCCACGCAGAAAATAAGGAGACACAAGCTTTAAATGACACGCCAGACCAGACAGTCTTAACTGATATTTATAAGACATTCCACCTGAAAGCAACAGAATACACTTTTTTCTCAAGTGCACACTGAACATTCCCCGGGATAGACCACATCTTGGGTCACAAATCAAGTCTTGGGAAACTTAAGAAAACTCAAATCATATCAAGCATTTTTCCAACCACAACACTATGAGATTAGAAATCAATTACAGGGAAAAAATGTAAAAGCACAAGCATATGGAGGCTAAACAATATACCACTAAAAAACCAAGAGACCACTGAAAATACCATTTCCTCTCTTACATTCCTATACACTAACAACACAAGACCAGAAAGAGAAGTTAAGGAAACAATCCCATTTTTACTACCACAACAAAAAGAATATCGAAGAATAAACCTACATAAGGACACAAAAGATCTCTACTCAGAAAAGTAGAGTAGTAAAACGCTACCTTTTTCTAGTGTAAAAATCTTTCTTTTTACAACTAATTTTTAAACAAGTAGTTTAAAAAAACTACTAAAAGCAGAAAAGTAAAACACTGATGAAAGAAATAAAAAATGACAGAAACAGATAAAGAGATATACCATGTTCTGGGACTGGAAGAATCAATATTGTCAAAATGACTATGCTAACTAAAGCAATACAGATTCAACGCAATCTCTAACTACCAATGACATTTTCCCCCAGAATAAAAGACTTTACAACTTATTAAAAAACACAAAGACCCCAAACAGCCAAAGCAATCTTGAGAAAGAAAAACAGAGCTGGTAGAATCAGCCACCCTGATGTCTGACTATACCATATACCACAAAGCTACACTAATCAAGACAGTATGGTACTGGCACAAAAACAAAAACACAGATGAATGGTACAGGATAGAAAGCCCATAGATAAATCCTCACACCTATGCTTACCTGATCTACAACAAGGAGACAAGAATACACAATGAAGACAAGACAGTCTCTTCAGTAAGTGGTGCTTAGAAAACTGGACAGCTACATGTAAAAGAATGAAATTAGAACACTCCCCAACCATACAAAAATAAACTCAAAATGGATTAAAGACCTAAATATAAGGCTAGACACTGTAAAATTCTTAGAGGCAAACATAGGAAAAACACTCTTTGACAAAATCTTCAGCGAGATCTTTTTGACCCACCTCCTAGAGTAATGAAAATAAAAACAAAACAAACAGGACCTAATTAAAACTTAAAAGCTTCTGCACAGAAAAGAAACCACAAACAATACGAAAAGACAACCCTCAGAATGGGAAAAGACTTATTTGCAAATATTTGAAAATATCTGCAAACAAAGCAACTGACAAAGATTTATCTCCAAAATACAAGCAGCTCATGCAGCTCAATATTAAAACAAAGAACCCAATCAAAAAGTGGGTGGAAGACCTAGCAGACATTTCTCCAGATAAGACATTCAGACAGCCAAGAGGCATATGGAAAGATATTCAACATCACTAATTTTTAGGGAAATGTAAATCACAACTACAATGAGGTATCACCTCATACAGGTCAGAATAACCATCATCAAAAAATCTACAAATAACAAATGCTCAAGAAGATGTGAAAAAAAGGAACATTCCTACACCACTGGTAAATGTAAACTGATACACCCACTATGGAGAATAGTACTGAAGTTCCGTAAAAAAAAAAAAAAAAAAACTAAACTAAAAATATAACTACCATAGGAAAAAAAAAAGTGCTAAGTTGTGTCCAACTCTTGCGATCCCATGAACTACAGCCTGCCAGGCTCCTCTGTCCATGGAATTCTCCAGGCAAGAATATTGGAGTAGACTGCCATTCCCTTCTCCAGGGAACCTAGAGGCCTATTCACAGACACAGGAAGATGTGGTACATATTTACAATGGACTGTTACTCAGGCATAAAAAGGAATGAAACTGGGTCATCTGTAGAGACATGGATGGATCTAGAATCCGTCATACAAGGTGAAAAACAAATATTGTATACTAACATATATGTGGAATCTAGAAAAACGGTACAGATGCACCTATTTGCTGAGGAGGAATAGAGATGCAGATGCCGAGGACAGACATGTAGACACAGGCAGGGGAGAAGGAGAGGGAGAGAAAAATTAAGGTATCACTGAGGCATATAACTACCACATGTAGAACAGATGGCAGTGGGAACCTGCTGGAAAGCAACAGGGAGCTCAGCTCAGTGCTCTGTGATGACCTACATGGGTGGCATGGGTGTGGGGTGGGAGGGAGGTCCAAGAGGGGGGATATACATATATAAATATATATACACACACGTATATATGTCCAAGAGGGAGGAGATACACCTAGCTGATTCACTTCGTTGTACAGCAAAAACACAACATTATAAAATAATTACACCCCAACAATAAGGACTTCCTTATAGCTCAAATGGTAAAGAAACCTGCCTATGATGCAAGAGACTAGGGTTCAATCCCTGAGTTGGGAAGTTACTCTGGACAGGGGAATGGCAATCCCCTCCACTATTCTTGCCTGGAGAATTCCATGGACAGAGAAGCCTGGTGGGCTGCAGTCCACGGGATCACAAAGAGTCCCAACACGACTGAGCAACTGACTAACACAAACACACACTCCAATAAAAATTAAGTAACCCTCCAAAATTTTTCCTCTTCCAACTACATACTTGTGTGAGACCAAAATTTCCCGTATCAACTAAAATGACACATGGCAACAGATTAAATACAGAGGCAGACAACAAAATTCAGCTATTACAACAGATACTAAAGAGATTAACAAAAAGTGTAGAAGAATGCTTACTTTTCTCTCATTTTTTTGTTTTGGGAAATATAATTGTTAATATGTAATGGATTTGTTATTTTTTAATGACTAGTAGATAAATATTTTCAGTTTAAATTTCTAATGGTATTAGCAGATATGATCCACATGCACAAAGGCTCTTGAGGCTCTCAAAATTTTAAGAAGTGTACAAGAATCCTGAGATGAAAATGCTTGAGAACCACTGCCTTATGGAGTAGCTGATCAAATTTGCACTTTTCAAAGATCTTTTAAGAATATCTCGGAAGGAATGCAAACATCCTGAAAGGCTCAAGAAAACATCTATAAGATTCGATAAGGCACAATGAACTTGGTAAAACAAACAAAAAGTTCCAAAATAGAATGTGAGAGAGGAGAAAGTTTCATAGGATGTCAGAGCTCAAGACTTTCAGAGAGGACTAAAGGGTGAGGTAGTCAGGGCTGGAAGAGGGTCACTCTGTAGGAAGCTAAGGAAAGCCAGTGAGGTTGGTTGCTGGAGGAGGCTGCTGAACCAGGAAGATGTACTGCTCTCACATCTCTGAGTGTAAGAGAGACAGGACCATGTTTACAGACAGAGATGAGCCACGTGGTAGGGATAACCAACCCAGAGGTCCCTAAGGTATCAGAGAAGACGGACACCAGGACACAAAACTGCTCTTTGAACAGGGAGGACGACACTCCTTCCAACAGCCAGAGAAGAGGGACAGTAAAGGAAGCTCAGTTCAACTCGAGAGGGCAAGAGCAGGGCCTCCAACACCAGTCCCCAGAGCCTTCTGAGTCTTCTGCTCATCACAAGAATGGAGCCTCTCTCAGTCCCATTACAAGACACACTTAGCAAAACTGAAAATCTTTCCTTAAGCCAATGTTTAACAAGGTACTAGGACTCAAATCAGGATCCCCAAACTACGAATCTCCTCTTCCTTCTGCAACAAGGCAGCCTGAGAAACAGGAGAGGAGGACAGGAAAAAAGCAGGTCAGGGAAATGCCCTGTAACAACAAGGCAGGGGAAGACTGTTCTCAGCTTCCTCTGAAACATTCAGCAGCTTTAGCACTAAGAGAACCTCTGTAACTCAGGCAGGGCACCGGGAGCAGGAACAGCAGCAGGACGGTGGAGCTGGCCTAAGTGCCTGAACGGCAGAAACAAATTCAGCCTCTTCAAGCCCAGAGCGCCAAGAGAAGTTTGAATTTCATCTTAAAACTCCGGTATTTACTCAGTAACACCTCAGTAGTTACTCCATGGAGGGTGAAAGGATACAGGAAAAGACCCTCTGATCCAGAGCTCACCATTCAGCCTGGGAGATACAACTACACATTCAGACCCAAGGACCGGGGGTCTGAGGGATGTGTCTGGGGAACAATACGGCCATTAGTATGGCGTAGCTCCATAAAGAGTGGTAGCTGTGAACAGGCAGGAATAACTAAGGAGGAAGGCAGGAAAAGCAGACTAAAAATATTCACCCAAGGGATATCTGAACTAGTGGCAGCAATGGGAATGGAGAACAGATGAAAGGATACATGGGCCAAGAGTTAGATCACATCAAGGCTTTATTGTTACAGGAGCTGGGGAGAGGTTTCTGAACGAAAGCTATAGGTATTTATTTACCTAGCATCTATCTGTACTGGGGCCTTCGGGGTTAAAAAAAAAATTAAAGGAAAAACACCCAAAACACCCAAACACAGTTCTTTCCCCCAAGAGGACACCTGCATCTAGTCAGAAAAAAACACTTGTAATTGGAGGGGACAGAATTAGATTAGCCCCAGGGGGAGAAGAAAGGGAAGAAGTTGGCTGTTTTGAGGTCGTCAGCATTTAATATGCCTCACAAAAACATTCATTCAGTAGACTAATCAGAATCATGGTTCTTGAGAACAGTCAGGACCATAAAGAGTTCAACGTAAAACTCGAGAAGGAGTGCTACAGGAATACACAGGCCCCCATGAAAGAGTACAGAAATGAGCAGTAGAATGAGCCACAATGACTGTGGGCTTTGTGGTGGGGGGGTGGGGTGTAAGTGCCAAGAAAAGATCAGACAGAAAAAGAGAAACTAGGAAAGGAAGCCACTGAGTCTTAGGAACCAAGTGGAAATTTTAAGTAAGATGAGATAATCAGAGATGTACATAGCAAAGGACAAGGTGCGTGAATTCCAGAAACAACACTTGTCTGGAAATAGAGAGACCTGGGTTCCAGTTTTGGCTCTATCATCACCTCACTGTAGAAATCACCCCTTTTCATTCTCAGCTTAAATCTCCTTGTCAGTGAAAATAGTGAGACACTATCATCTGGGCTTGGTGTCAACTCAGAGTTATACCAGGGAGGCAGACAGGTCTCCAACACCTCCTGAGCTTTGAAACAATTCCAAAATTACAGCTTCAGAACAAAGTCTCAGGAGAAAGGGCAGACTCGGGAGACAGATGGTGTCAGACCCAGAAGCACGAAGCCAGAATGCAGAGGGCACAGGTGTTAAGCAGCAAGAGATTAAGTGTTCAGTCAAAAGACACCAAAAAACCCAACCTGCCCTTCAAGGCAACCGCTTTGCTTCCACAAGGGGAGAGGTACTCCACACCTCATCAAAGGAAACTTCAGGACACTGTGCTAAACCTGTCAGGATGGGACCGTCGTCAGCATATTACACTAGCCAAGAATAAGGAAACCAGTAGCACTACTTAGGTCCAGTTACTCCCAGAATCAGCAGCTAGATGCAACTGTGACCCATTTTTAGCACACAAATCAATCTTCAGATCTGTCCTCTGGGAATTCTCCAGTTACTTCAAGGAAAGTCATCACAAAATGCCTTAAAAATCACAAGAGAGTGTTGTTAATTCACTGTAGTCGAAAACAAAAACGGTACGCTAGCCATACAGGAATACTGAAAACTAAAGCAGAATGCAGAGGCTACACTTGCCTAAGCGTTCTTCTGCATCACTCAAAGCAAAGCTCAACCCTACTTAGTCAGGCTCCACACCTACGTTACTTAAAATTGCATTCTACTGCTGCTGCTGCTAAGTCGCTTCAGTTGTCTCAGACTCTGTGCGACCCCATAGATGGCAGCCCACCAGGCTCCCCTGTCCCTGCGATTCTCCAGGCAAGAACACTGGAGTGGGTTGCCATTTCCTTCTCCAATGCATGAAAGTGAAAAGTGAAAGGGAAGTTGCTCAGTCATGTCCGACCCCTAGCGACCCCATGGACTGCAGCCTACCAGGCTCCTCCATCCATGGGATTTTTGAGGCAAGAGTACTGGAGTGGGGTGCCATTGCCTTCTCCAGCATTCTACTGGGTTGGCCAAAAGATGATGTTGCAGAAAAACCCACTTTTGGACAACCACTATATTAAGACGACAAACTAATCCCTAACAAGAACCTTTTTAAATCCCAATAACAAAACTGAAAACTATGCCAACAATGTAAAATTAACACTCTCAAACTTGGAAATGGCTTTTAATGGGAAATCATATAATTTCCCTATGAGAAATATGAAATATGTTTATTATATGTACCTTCAAGTTCAATCGTTTCAGTCAGTTTACTGCAATTGAAAAATGCCTAATTTTGGCGGTCCTATCTTGAACATAAAAATTTCCAGCATTTGGAATCTGTGAGCTTACAGAGGATGACAAGCTCTCATGCAGGTGTAACTAAAATCAGGCTGCAACACTGGCAGGAAAGAAAACAAAGAGCATTCCCAAAGCATTAGTGGGGGGGAGGGAAGGGGGGTGCGGCCAGCAGAATGCAAATACTGAAAGGGTGCAATCAGTGCCTCCTGGTTTAATTCAAAGAGGAGCAGAAATTCTTTATGTGACTTCCTCCACTCCAACCTCTAAGCCCAACCCTCTTTTCTATCCCGCATCCCTTACCCCAGGGCTTTCTGGCAAACTCTTCCCACAGTCCATACAGCTTAGATACTACTGCCCAGGAAAAGCAGATTTGCAGAACAGGATGGGATTAGCACAGCTCCTCCACAGCAGAGAAAATACCTTGCTATTTGATCTCATGATTTTCTTACTGCCTCCAAACGATAGCTACTGAAGACAGCAGCCTAAATGTGAATATCTGGGTTTGTTAAGTATCTCTATCCCAAACTTTAAAGGCAGAAATACTACCCACTAATTAACCTGCCCTTTAAACAAACACATAACAATTTTAGGAAACAGTCATTTAGCTGAAAACAATGAATAAGAAACTCTGCACAGTTATTATCTAGCAACTAAACACTAAAATTCCAGTGCAGAGCTACTCCAGTCATCTTATCCTTCCCCTCCACCACCAGATTCACAACAGTGAATTCATGGTTGGGTGGAATGTAAAAGTAAAGAAGCAGGAGGGGACAGGTAACTCTTTAAAGTTTTCATCTTCCCCAAAACTTCCCAGATCACAGGTTAAAAAAAAAAAAAGTTATCTGGTTTGTATTTGAGTCTGCGTTCTCATGGAAAATTCCCTTTGGCAAGTCTCTGAACGTGGTCTTTACTTCTTTATGTTTAAATCCTTTGGGAATAAGATACAGAAATAAAGACGCATATCTTTTACATCTGCTAGTGTGGCTTACACACTGCTAGGAGGATTCTAACTGTTGTCCAGAATGAAACTCCAGCCCCTCATTTCTGGTACAAGAGCTCTTTTTATGTCCTACAAGCTTATTCCAGATTTTACCATGCACTGCTAAAATCCTTATTAACTCTTCCTGGGAATCTAAGAGACAGGATTACGGGAATTTTAGCTAAGAGAAAAAGCTATGATTTAATAAGTTCCATTCTACCTTTATAGGTCTACAACAATCATATGATTTCACATACACCTTTTTTCAGAAGGGAAAAAGGTGCCTGAAATTTAACTGTCCTGAAAGAAGACAATCTTTTGTGCAGAGGGCTAAGAGGGTCACCCCCACAGTGGGAGGAGCCTGACTTCTCCAGACCTCTGGCTCTGTCAGAATCGGCTAAACTGCTCTGACACATATCATGGAATGATAGACACAGCACATTCCTCCTGACATCAGCACCACAGCACTAATGCTCGGAAGACCCACATTGACTTCCGCAGCAACCCAGGTTCCCTCCAATGCAGTTAAAGCTCACTCTTGCCTATGAGTGAGACCAGCCCATAGACCACTACCTTTTCTGTACAATATATACTACCAATAACCCTCTTGACCCCTCTACCGTATTAGAATACACACAGTATCATAGGCTGAGCTACCGCACCAGGAAGACCCAGGTTCACACAACCAGTTTTATCACTTGGTGGCCTTGTGATTTTCTTTCTAAGCCTGTTTCATCACCTGCAAAATGGGGAGGAGGAAATCTAAAAGAGGCCTTTTGAGACAAAGATCCCAAACTAGCTCTCAAGCTGAATACAACCTTCAGAGACTTTGATTCATAACAATGTTTTCAATTTTTAATTGTTACATTTATGAATTAAGAGACTGGCAGCTCAGGAAAAAAACAAAAGATCTACGAACTCTGGCCCCACATTTCTGCATAGCCAACAACCAGCTACTGGCTCTCCTTTAAGCAAATTCTGTAGTTCAGGGGGCACTGCTCTTCTTTATTTCCCTATACTCATTTATGTTACCTCAAGCCCCTGTAGGGGTTTGGGTCTGTAGCCCATTTTAATGATTAAAAACAATATAAATAGCTTGCGTGACCCCATAAAAATACTTAAAAAGACAGCTATTATCACTAGCCTGGAGTCTTACTGCTGTGATCACCTTCCTCCACCTCCTGCCTCACAGACACTGGAGAGCATATCATAGCAAAGACAAAACCATAGAACCTTGCCTTCATCGAGTGCCTACAGGCCCAATCCAAGCTGCTCTGTGTTTCCACGATCCCTCAGCACACGCACCAACTCTCCTAACCTCCTGCCTGCTGCACAGACTGGCACAGCTCCCCTTTCCCAAAGGGGAGCCTGGCCAGAGAGATGTTCCTAAGGCCACCCAAGGGAGAAGAGAAAGCAAGTATTTCCACACCGTTAATACAAAGAGTGACTTACGGGGCAGTCAGCTTCACATCCTGCTTCTAACATACTGAGCATGTACTGCGGCCAGACCACTGCTCAAGCTTTAAATTACATCACCGTGGCAAGAGCCAAACTCTAGAGCAAGGGGCTCTGGGAACACAGTGTCGTCCCAGGCAAGCTCCAGAGGAGGGTTGGCCCTGAACTCTCCTGTCCTGGGGAGGAGGAGGAGGTGTGGGGGTTGGCGGTGGAAGCCGACAACCCAGAGCTCCTCGTAGCTCCAGAAGCAGAACTGCCTTCCACTCCTCTTCCACCTACGAGCAAAACCAACCAACCAGGAAACCATCGCCAGCCCGAGGTTTCCAAGGTTTCCCTTCCGCTTGTTTGGATGTATTTTTGTTTTTAGCCTAGCGTGGTCCCTAGGCTCAATCACCACCTCAGCGTAAGGATGCACACCCTCCTCAGGAGACACTCTCGGCCAGCTAGCACATGTCAGCGCTGTCACCTGGGGGCAGACCCGAGGTGGGCGGTGCACCTGGGGCTTCCAGCTCCGACCTGCTCACCCTTCGCCAGCACATGACGCTGGCCAGCCGCGTACTCAGGTGCCAGCAAGAGAGCGAGGCGGCTGATCGGTAGCCAGGGAGACCAAGGGAGGCAGCTGCCAGCAAAGCGCTAAGCGCAGCCCAGCCCGGCCTGCGGGGCGGCTGGGGGAGGGTGTCAGGCCTCCGCGTCCCCGCCCCCACCCCCGGGCTCTGAGCGCTGCTGTCCCAAGTTCTCGTGCTTCCCACCAGCCTCCCGAAGGCAACATCGTGCAAAGGGGGGCAAGGCCTGCAGGGAGCCGAGTGTCACCAAAAACTAACCCATGCACGCCAGGACCTGCTCCTGAGCCCCAGGGTCGGCTCGGGCTTTCTAGGTCCCCCGGGGTGGCACTGAGCCACTTACAAGGACCCTGGCCTGGACCCTCGGGGGATGATGCAAGAAAGTCAGGGTCGCCTTGACCGTAAACACCACCCACACGAGGAAAAAGCCAGAGAATGAGGCCACGTGGTACAACCCACCGGGAGCAAACTTTCCTGGGTCTGCGTCCCCACTCCCCGCGGGATTCCAGGCAGGCACAGGCCTTCCTAACCCCTGACTGGCCAGGCCAAGCAACCCGGATGTCCCCTCAGGCAAACCCGGGACCAGAGCGGGGGCCCGCGCCAAGCCCCCGACGCGATTCTAGACATCTGGTCCGGTCCAGGGCTGAGGGGGAGAATGACAAGGCCAAGGTCACTTGCACGTTTCTCCTCTACCTAGAGAGCCCGGGTTAGGTAAAACTAGGCTGGCACGGCCTAGCTTGGCTCCACGCCTGGGGCGCCTCCATATCCTGCAAGACCCATGCCTATGCCTCCAGGACCCAGCTCACCTGAGCGGCTCCCCAGCTCCAAGCCGCGCTGCACATGCAGGTGGACCCACCCACAGGTGCTGGACCCCACCTAGCCAACTCTGCCCCAGTATTCTAGCTCCAGCCGAACGTGTGAAGCCACGTGACCTCCTGGGCCAAGAAAGCGCGTGCAGAAGGCACGAGGGGCCTAATCCCTCCGCCTTAAAGGAGCCGCGCCCACTGCCGTCGTGGCGGTCTCCCGAGACCCGAGGCCCAGGGCGAGGGCCTATGCCGCCTGCAGCCCCGCCCCGCCCTCCCCCCTGCCCACTGGGTACGAACGAGGCTCGCGTGGGACGTGGCGAGGCAGGTGAGCTCCCGGCGCCGGTGGCTTCGGCTGTCACGTGCGACGGCTGCGGGAGAAGGAAAAGTTCCGGGCGCGGAGGCGCCCTTCCGTCCGGTCAGCTCCCGTCTGGACATACACTCGAGGCCGACGGGAGTCTGCAGCGCAGCTCGGAGGCCTCACCGGCCGCCCCCGGAGGGCCGCGGCGCCTTTAAGCCCAAAGGCCCTGAGTCACGAGGAGGCTCCCTACCCCTCCTTCGCCACACACCCCCTCCACGAGGCCCCACGCCCGCAGGCACGTGACCCGCGCCCCGCCCGGGACTCGCGCGCACGGGTGGGGGCGGGGGAGGAGGGGACCGCGGTACCGGCCGAGGCTGCGCGCGGACCGTTAGCTACCGCGGCCCTCACCGCGGCCCCCGCCCAGCCCCGCCCCGGCGGGCGGCGGGCAGCTCTTACCAGTGGGAACGCCATGGGGATGGCGTGGCCCTGCCGGGACGGACGGACCGGCCGGCGGGCGGCTGACCGGCTCGGCGAGGGACGCGCAGACACGTGGGCACTATTTTTGCAGCGAGCCGCTCACAGCGCCGCACTCGCGGCCGCTTATAAAGCCCCGCCGAGCCGCTCCCCACCCCCACGGCCGGATGCGAAGCACCTGTGTCGGCCCCGCCCGGGGCCCCGCCCCTTCCAGCAGGCCGGGCCGAGGGCTCAGCCGCCCACCCAAAGCCGGGCGCCCAGTTGGGGGGCGCGCTCGGCACCCCGCACCATGCACCCCGCCCCAAGAGTCCAGGGGTCCACGCGGAGCATGCCACTCACCTAGTGACCCTGATCACGTCCCTTACCTCTTAGGGCCTCAGTTCATCCCTTACAGAGCGCCATTTACGAGCCCCTGCGACGGGGCGGCAACGCACTTTGTCAATAAAGTCGTCTTTACGGTGTCTATGCTCCTTTTCTGCCAAAGGACCCCTCCTTGGAGGGAGCCTGCGCGACGCGCCCCTGTCCAACCCCTACTACTCGGTTCCAGCAGGCCCGCTCACCTAGACCTGCTGCTTCATGTGCTGGACCGGGGGTGGAGTGCGCGGGCGTCAGGGGATTCCGGAAAGTTCCAAGGACATCAGGGATCCCCTTCTGGACTGTAGTTCCCCGGGAAGCCGCTTCCGACGCTCTTTCCAGACTGCGAAAGGAAAACTTCCTGGAGAGCGGAGGAGGGACCCGGCGGAGGGTCAGACTGTGGTCAGGGAGGGCGTGTTTGGGGCAGGAACGGACCCGGCTGAAACCCGGGCCAGGTACGGAAACGGAGGTGGCGTTCCAGGAGGAAGGGCAGGCGAAGGCTGAGAAAGAGTGCAGAATAGAGAGGCTCCTTCTGACCAGGGCAGAGGATAATGCGTGCTGATACCGCAGGAGGCAAGCCTGGGCCCAGTTCGTGAAAGGCCTTTATTTTGCAGACATCTAGGAACTATTAAAAATGGTGAACAAGAGAATGATAGTATCAGATCTCTTTTAAGATGTTACTGCAGACTTCGTAGAGGTTTGACAGTAAAAGGAGAGAAATAAAGGACTGGTAGGGAGAAAGGGAATGGGGCGTTTGTTGAGCCTAAGTGTTCCACGTGTATTACCTCAGCATCACCATCATACTATTTTGTAAAGCACTTACTCTGCTTAAGTTTCCTCCTGGCAATTGGGGAGATAGGTCTGCTGCCTTCCTGGCAGGCTGATGAGGCTGGCCTGGATCCAATGGATGAGGGGAGGGAGTCAAGGTCTAGCTTTTGGTGGCAGGAGGATAAATGGGAGAAAGGAACAGACGCTGGAGCAGTAAGTCCACAGGAGGACCCAGAGTGAGAGCTGGCCAGTCTCCGTCCGTAGAATGTCCCGGTGCAGGAGCTCCCATGGGTTGCTGAGGTTCTGGGCAGAGAGGTGATGGTGGCAGGAGAGGGCAAGAGGGGACCCTGGCACCCCTAGCCATAAACTGCTCCACTCTCTCTTCCTCTTCAGAGGGGCTGCTTGAGCGTTTCCCACTCCCTCCTGAAGATGCCCCATCTCAGCTGCCCAGGAATTCCCTGCCTCCTGGTTTAGTTTCCCTGGAACCCTCCCACACCAGCCCTATCTGGAGCTCTTCCTTCTCTACAAGCAACCCACCCACAAGTCCCACCCTGGCCCACAAACAGCGTAGAGCAACGCATCCAAGGTGATGCATCTTGTTTGTCCTCTCAGGGAGTGCCACACCTAGATACCTACAGCTCAGGAGCCAACTGAGGGTGTATGGCAGCACCAGGAAGGCCCCAGTTACATCTAAAGAGGATTAGCTGATGGATGCTGTGCAGGAATGACATCTCAGCCCAGCCAGATCTTTCAAGACAAGCTGGAAAAGCAGTTTTTGTGTTTTGGGTTTTTTTTTTTAATGTGCAATCTTCCTAATTTTAAATTTGGTCATTAATTCAAAGAATCAAGCCCAGCCTGTCCAGGGGCCTCGTGCAGCTCATGCTTTCTCTTCCCTGACCCAAGGCTGAGCAAGAGAAGAACCGGAAACTGAAATAGTGCCCAAGGCAACAGTACCTGGGAGCTCTTTCATATTTTAAAACTCCCAGCTGTAAAAAGGAAGGCATCTTTCAGGTGTCTTGGAACAGAAATTTCTGCTGCATAAAATCCCTCTTCTTAAAACTTTCTGTTGTAGTAATAATGAGAATATAGTTGACCTGGTACTTGACTGAGTACGTGACCTGTGCTTGGCACAGTTTCAAGTGTTTCACCTGCATTAACCCATTTAACCCATTTGCAAACAAGGAAACTGAAGCTCAGAGAAGTAACTAGCTCGAGGACTCCCAGTTAGAAGTAGAAAAGTGAGGACTCAAACCCAGGCAGTCTTCTGGCTTCAGAGCCTAAAGCTTTAACCAGATAAGAACAAAATGTCCAGCACCCTTACATGTGTACTACCTTCTGACTGACCCCAAAGCTCAGTGCAGGCACTGAAGGAGGGGTGGGTGCATGCACATACAGTCATGCATTTGGTGAGTCCCGGCTGCCTGCCCTGACTTGGCCAGGCTTGCAGGTTATACAGGAAGAACAGTACCCCTGACTAGATGCCTACAGTACACAGGGTCGGGTGCGGAAAGAGGCAGAGGTGGAGGTATTACATGACGGTCAAGTCCCCGCAGCTGGTCACTGGAGTAGCAGGAACAAACAGGCAGCATTATCCATTCTCCTAGTCAACAAATGGCCTTTGATCCCAGCTATGCCTGGCACCATCTCTGCAGTCAAGCCTCAGATTTATAGCACAGGTTTTAAGTGTAACTGTAATTGGCTGGACTAAGTTTTAAATGCATGCACCAGGAGGGAACCTGTATTCTTTTATATGCTCAGGTGTTTGGTGCCTCCACAGCAGGCAGAGAGCTAAAAGAAGAAAAGAGACTGCAGGGAGAAAATAACTTTCCTGGCTGGAAAAGATCAGAAGGGAGATTCCTTTAGGAATTTAAGACCACAAGGTAAAGTAAGCATATAATGTCTACTCAGCTTTTGCCAAGCTCTGTGCAAAAGAAACCACTTTGTTTTTTTGAGGGTTTTTTTGTGCCCTTTTAAGTGTAATAAAAGAAACTAGATCAGCCCCACCTTTCATCATACACAAATGGAAATTTTAATTGGGCTAAAAAATGCAAATGTATACAGCATTACCTGGAAATTTTTTGTTGTTCGGTCGCCAGGAAATTTTTTAGAAACAATATTAGGAAAATATTTTTATTACACTGGAGTACAGACAAAATTTGTGAATGTGGAACAAGCACAGGGTATAAAGGAAAATTAATAACTTTGACCACATTGGAATTAAAACCTTTGGGTTATCAAGTTTAAAACTTGAAAAGTCATACACTGGAGAAAGGTATTCGCAATATATGATCTACAAAGGACTAGTTTCCAAAATATGTAGGAATTTCTGCAGTGAGGCGAATAGAAAAATTGACAAAAGATGGGAATGGGCCATTGATAGGAGTGGAAGCGCAAACGTCCAACAAACCTATCTCAAGATGCCTATACTCACCCACAACCAAGGAAATGCAAATGAACACAGAAGGATACCATTCACACTCCCCAGACAGGTGCAATGAAAAGGCTCACTCTCCCAGCGGCAAACTCACTGCCAGTCAGGGTGTAAACTGGTTCAGCCACTTTGGTTGTGGGTTTTATTTTCTACATTTTTCAAATCGAGGGCTAACCCACATACAGAGTGCACAGAGTACACAGTCTTTGGTATCCAGTTTGATGCTTTTTTCCTACATATACACCCAGGTAACCACTACCCACACCAAGGCATGGACTCCTTCCAGAACCCCCAGGGTTCCATCATGCCCCTTTCCACATCATCTCCATCTCCTTGAGATAACTAATCCTCTAGTTACTTTTCTCACAGATTCATTCTGCCTGTTTTAGGACTTCATCTAAACTGTTAGCTTCTTTCATTCAACAAGATTCATCCATGTTGATGCAGGTAGCAGTAGTTAAGTCCCTTTTATTGCTAAGTGGTATTCCATTGTATTGATATACCATATTTGCTTCTCCATTCTGGTGATTGGCAATGTGAATTGGACTATGATGAAAGAGGATACCATGAATATTCTTGATGTGAAGTACAGCTGCCCTGAAAAGCAATTTGGCAATGTTAAGTTGCAGGTGTGTTGCGCTACCACCAGGAATCCCACTCCTGGGGTACTGTGTTAGAGAAACTTGCCCACATGTTAAAGAGGCAGGAGTTGAGGTTAAAAATTCCAATAGGTGTTATTCAAAGTTGCAAAAATAAATACCTTACATACCTATCAACAGGAGAATGGACTGATAAATTGTGGTCTAGTCATACAAAATGGCAACCCACTCCAGTACTCAACTTGGAAAACTCCATGGACAGAGGACCCTGGCAGGCTACACTCCATGGGGTCGCAAAGAATCAGATGTCACTGAACAGCTGAGCATGCACACACATACACAATGGAATACTGTATATAAGTAAAAGTAAATGAAATAAAGCTAATCGTATCAACATGGATGACTCATACACAACATTGAATGAAAAAAAGCAGAATGTAAAAGAATACATACTCTATGATGCCGTTTACATAAAATTTCTAAACAGGCAGTACATTACAATCACAAAGTACAATATATTGTTTAGGAATGCATCTGTATGTAGTAAAATTACCCCAAAATGCATGGCCTTGATATAATAACATTCAGAACAGTGATTTATTCCAGGTGGGGAGGGAAGCGCTTGTGAGACGAGGAATCCAGTGGGTATCTGCTGAATTGATGAGTGCTTTAGTTCTTAAACTGGGTAAGCAGACACAGGTGGTTATTTTACTCTTTAAACTTGAAATATAATTGTTTAAGGAGATACAGGGATAGTGACAGTTCAGGGCAGAGGTGTGCTGTAAGTGTTGACAGTTGACCACAGGGAGGGGAGTGACTTGCAGTATTCACCAATTTCTGTGGCATAAAGA
Organism: Nanger dama; assembly: GCA_917880005.1. Taxonomy (NCBI): domain Eukaryota; kingdom Metazoa; phylum Chordata; class Mammalia; order Artiodactyla; family Bovidae; genus Nanger; species Nanger dama. The sequence continues at coordinate 1,274,838 of CAKJTW010000143.1, forward strand.
CCATGCATGCAGGTAAGTCACTTTAGTCATGTCCAACTCTTTGCAACCACCATGAACTGTAGCCTGCCAGGCTCCTCTGTGCAAAGAATTCTCTAGGCCAGAATACCGCAGTGGATTGTCACACCCTTCTCTAGAGTATCTTCCCAACCCAGGGATTGAACCTGTGTCTCATTATGTCTCCTGCATTGGCAAGCGGGTTCTCTACCACTATCCCCACCTGGACAGCGGCTGAGTTCAAACTGCCAGTGTGATACCAGCGGATGCTCCCAAGCCGGCCTCAGCACACCACTGACATTGAACGTGGCAGAAATTTGCTCCAAAAGCCAGAGCTGGGAGCCCAGGCTCGCTCTGAGGACATTTCCAAAACCCTAGGACCTGGGTCGAGGGCTGGATTGTATTCATGTACATTGTTAAGTTACCCAGAAGTGAGGCTGGTTAGAACAACAAATACTCATTCTCACACAATTTCTGAGAGTCAGGAATCCAGGACCGACTTAGCTGGGTGTTGCTGGCTCAGGCTGTCTCCTGAGGTTGCAGTCAAGCTCTCAGCCAGAACTGCAGTCATTTGAAGCTTTGCCTGGAGCCGTATCTGTCTCCCGACTCCACCCACCCCAGACTCACTTGGTTCGTCCTTACAGGGACTGCTCCAGGGGGCTGCTAAGATGGAGGTGAGGGGAGTGTCATAAGCTCATCTCCAAAATAAGACTCTCGCTTCTACAGTATTCTGTTGTGTACACACACCAACTGTGACGAGATGCAGGAGGGGATGACTCCAGGGGGCAAATGCCAGGAAGCAGAGATCACCAGAGGTTGGCTCACTCGTTGGTCACAGTGGAAGGAGAGCGCTGGTTGTCCTGAGATGCTTGTAAAGGGGTAAGGGGATGCCTAGGGTCTCATCGAAAGGAGAGACAGGAACCTGAGGGGCCCTCCCCTTCATTTTATAGCTGAGGAGACTGAGGCTGAGGGGTTTCCTGGAGTGCAGGGGCTCCGTCTGGCCTTGGTCTGAGTGAGAAGGACCATGCCTCACCATCTCCCTGCCTGCCCTCTGCAGGTGGAAATGCTGGGGTCATGGCACATCAAGACCCCCATCAAGGTCACCTTGCCCATGAGTTCCTCCTTCCTCAGAACTGTTTCCTCACATTCCCCCTCAGCCAAAACAAGACAACCTCCACTTATTTCCACACACCTCGTCCTCTGCCACAGGGACCCCAAAGAGCGGCATATGGTACCACGTTGGCATTACCGGACACAAGTCTGTGCTGGCCTTCTGGGATCCCACTGCTATTTGCAGACTGGGGTAGAATCGTTTCAGAGCTCTGTGGTTGATCTTTGACTGAAATATCAATGCTGCTATCTGTTTTTCTTGATCTGAATACTAATTACAGTGGTTATTCAGTCTACAAATAGTTTTTTTGTTTGTTTGTTTTTTTTTTTACATAGTCCCAAAGACAGGGACACGTGTCTGGGAAGATCCCAGACATAAGCATTTTGATGAGCTGTTAGCAACCTTTATTCTCCAGGTACCACTGGGAAGTACCACTCAGGTGGACTCATGGGCAGATCTGAAAAGGGACTAAAGTTAGGGAGTCCTTGGCAGCAGATAAGTGACATTCAGGGTGAAGGTGCCATTCAGGTAAGTAACCCCCAGCATCGCTCACCTTCCTCCACACTGTGCCGAGGCCCAGAGACCTCCAAGCATCCTCGGTAGTCATGGGGCCATCAGGGTGGGGTTCCCAGTGGTCAGAATTAACAATGCAGGCTGCAAGTGCTCTTTCTTAGTAGACAGGTTAGTGGGATGGGGGAGAGGGGAGACAATGGAGTAGAGGAAGCAGGTTCAAGCCAGCACCATCAGGCAGAGTATCCAGGAAGGTGCACACTTCAAACCCCTGTCCTGAGCCCCACCCTTCCAGGCACTGGCTCACCATCCTTCTCTTGGCCCTGGGAGACAACACCGACCAGGCCATGGAAGAAGGAAGACCAGCTCATCTCCTTGAGGATGCTGGTCCATGCACCACCCTCCCCCAGCAGCTCTCCTGGCCCACCCCTGAGCTGGGGCTCTCCCAGTCCAGCAGGCTCTGCAGCCAGTTGCAGGCTGGTGGCATGAGACAGGACCTACTGGGCTGAGCAGTCCCTCCATGATTCACACCCCAGTCCTGCTTGGTTATCAGCCCACAGCCTCTTTGCCACCACAGTGCCAAGCACTTGCAGGCTGCTCAGATGCTTGACAAGGAAGGAGGTATCTGAGGCAGGCCTTTCCCCACCCCCACCCTGCTTCATGTGAAGCCACAGTAGAAATGGGAGTGACGGAGAGGGACCTGAATGTGGCGGGGGAGGCAGGGAAGAAACTGGTGGTGAGGGGGACTTTCTTGGTGGTCCAGTGGTAAGGAATCTGCCTTGCAATGCAAGGGACACGGGTTTGATTCCTGGTGGGGGAACCAACACTCCAACATGCCATGGAGCAACTAAACCCCTGCATGAACCACAACTAGAGAAGCCAAGTGGCATCTAGTGAGCCTGCATGTGGCAACAGAAGATCCCATGTGCCACAACTAAGACCTGACTCAGCCAAGTAAGTATTTCAAAAAAGAAACTAGTAGTGAGGACCCTGGCTATCCAGGAGCCAGGCCTTGGGGGGCAGGGGGTGGGTCAGAAGTCTCCTTTGTCCACTAAAGCCAGAGGAAATCCTGGCACAGTGAGTTATAGACCCAACATCCCCTCCCTTTGATCTGAAGACTCTGCCAAAGAGGTGACTCTCAAGATGCCCAGGAAAAGGTGCTGAATTAGCCTAGGGGCTGGGGCAGGGAAAGTTCAGACCTGGGCACAACTAGCACCGCCCCCTCACTCTGGAATCCTTGTTGCAGACACTTCCTTAGGGTCCCTAGATGGATCTGTCCCCCAGACATCGTGGCTAGCCAGCTACAGCCGCCTGGCCAGAAACCGCACCCATTCCTTGTACCCATTTGCCAGGACACTGCTTTGAAGCCATCCTGGACTAGATTCCCATTCTCAACCTCTCATGGAGTCCATTGTCCTGTCAAGGCCTGTGGTCTGGCTCAGATCATATTCAGACCTTCTGGTGCTCACTAATGCTCTACCCAACCCTCACCAGGGGCACCTTCTGCCTCGGTGGCAATCCCTGGGCTTCTGTCTATTTCCGCCCCCCATCCCAGTCCTCCTTGAGCTCCCGTAGAGCCCTTCCTAGGTTTCTCTGTCGTCCTGGGCCCCATGTGAACCCCCTAGTCCTGGGCCCAGCTCTCTGGCTGCCCCTCACTGCTGTCACGGGATACGTGAGATCCAGGAAGCCTGTGGCCACAGTGGCAGACTTGAATCAGTGGCATGGTCCAGGATATGACAGTGATTGGAAAGAATATTCTGGGGAGAAGGGAGCCCTTCCAGGTCCTTGTGTGTCTGATCTGTGTCCACCAGGGAGGCTCATCCTTGCTGACACTCACTCAGGGATGCCCACGTGCCAGGGCCATGGGAGGTTCGGCCGTTGACCTAGGGGTTTTAGAAGACACAGGTTGGGCTGAGGGCAGGGCAGCGCAACACTCTTCCCCTTTGACCGACATTTCCTCCCTGCAGACCATCCCCTAGAACAGAATGGGGTCCTTTTGCTTTCCTTGAAGGGTTGAAGACTGCTGCTTCTGCCTGCTTCGTCAGTGCCACCCTTCCCAGCAGGGCTCCTCCTCCTCACCAGCTGCAGACCCAGACTCTCCCTGCTCACACCCAGCTCTCCTGCCTCTCCTGAGGCCATCTCACGCTTGAGAACCATCTTCTCAGGAAGGGTTGCTGCTGCTAACCCCACAGCCTGGGACTTGCTCCAGAGGAACCAGCACAGTGATAGGTTCCTGGGCTCTGGGCTCTCACTTAGGGGCTGGAGACCCAGGTTCCCTTTCCACAAGGTTCTGGGAACCTGGGCTGTGGGCTCCGTAGGGGATGGCAGGGGACATGCCTTCTGTGCTTCTGGTTCCTACAGAACCCACTTGGGGGCCTGCACTGCAAAGTCCAGGTTGGTAAGAAATTCTCAGACGGTCCTTGTTCTGATTTCTTAGAAAATTGCCCCCACGTTCTTTCTCGTTGCGGGCAGTGCTGATTTAGAGACACAGCAAGAACCAGTCCACCATTTGAGCGACCCCTGAATGGTGGATCAGTCCCCTCTCAGAACCTGCAGTGACAAAAACAGTGATCTCATGGGGACTCTGGGGCCCCAAGGCTCTCACACAGGTAGCAGCCCCAGCTGCCCTCTGGTGCCACAGAGCCCGGCAAGTCCCGGGAGGCAGGGGCAGGGCTGTCCCCTGACACCGCCTTTGTTCTCTTTCCCTGAGAAGAGGGCCACACCGGCTCCACCCTGTCTGTCCCTAAACAGACCTGCTCAGGGCCTCTTCCCTGACAGGGCTGGGGATGGGGTGGTCAAAGGACTGAAGTCTTGGTTATGGAGGATCAGGGCTGAGGTCCTACATCTCCAACTGTCACCGGAGTGTTTCTCCTGTAACACAGTCCATCAAAGGGTCCTGGGACAAATGCATTCCAAGGTCAAGAGCAAACGGGGTCACAACGCACATTAGCATAGCAAAGGCTCTGAGAAGGCCTGTGGGAAATTACCTTACTGTGTTTCAATCTGCAATTCCTAAACTTATTTGATTACAAGCTTTCTATTTATTTTTGGCAGAACACATGCTTATGGAACCCTTTTATCCACTTAGGAACCACTGCCTGCTCAGGCTCTTTCCTCACCAGGAAAGGGCCCTGACCCCCCAGCCACCCCCCAGAAGGCTTGTCCCAGGGTGGAGGCTCTATACCTTATTCGTCTAGTGTGTGTGTGGAGCAGCAGCCACGGTTGCTGAGATCTCATTAGAAATACAGACTCTCAGGCCCCACTCCAGACCCACAGATCTGAATCTGCACATTAACAAGACCCCCAGGCCGTCTGATGAAGCACTGTTCTGTATCTCCTGTTCTTCCCTCTCCAAGATGGCCCCTTGGGTCATCTCCCCAGCAAAGTGGGGGCTCTAGGCCCATCAAGATGCAGGTGACATACTTTGAACTTTGCACCTATGTTTAGGAATTCCCCACATTATGAGTTCTCCTTCTCCAGGGCCCATGAGAGGAACCAAAAGGGACAGCCAGATGTTGAAGAGGAATCTTTGCTGAGGCTTGTAGAGGACCAAGGAGTTCCTCCAGCTTGGCCTCCCCATCCTAATCAGGTGTCTCTTCCATAGAGATGCGTGGAGACTTGAAGATGTGGTCATCTTGGGGCTTCAACCTAGAAGGCCAGTAGCGGTCATTCACAAGGGTCAAACACTGTCAATCTTGGGAGCTGGCCCCCAGTCCACCCCCTTAGGTAGAACCCAGAAGAAACGGAAGGTGAGCCAGCCTCTAGGGAGAAGATATTTTATTGAGCTTTTGCCACATTAATAGCTACACCAAGCTGGGAGGGCTGAATGGAATCCATCTGTACAGATCACTAAGGAACCCTTGGGGAGGGGGACCAGAAGGGAGCCTGGTAATGACCAGAGAGAAAGAGGACCCCCTGGGATGCTATATGGAATGAGGAGAGAGAGGCTAATAGCCTACATGTCACGAGGGAGGGACAAGAAGGGATCACACAGGTCACAGCCCTTGGTATCACTGGGTCAGGGCCTGCACCATGTCCTTCACCAGCATGGTGCCGATCACCATCTTCTCGCTGTTGACCGTCAGCTGGGCAGCTCCAGTGGGCCGGGCATCCAGAGTCAGCAGGACCAGGCTCCCACTGGTCAGCGTCCTCCCTGCAAACCTGGGGTAGGGATGGAGGAATGGGCTCAACACTGGGGCTCAGGGTCCCTCCTTCCAATCAGGCCCAGGAGCCCATCTCGTTCCCCTTGCTGGCAGTCAGTACCTGTACTCGTCAGATGTCCCACAAGGGACACGACCCAGGTTGGCAGTGGCCGTCACTTTCTGCACCACAATGTGGTCACTCCGACAGGTGTCTGGCAGCGTGAGCTTCTCTGTGATCTCGTTCATGCCCGTCAGCTTTGCTGGAGGCAGAGGTCATGGTGAGGGTGAAGGCCATGGTGGGTGCCCCTGGGTCTGCCCACTGAGCATTCTCACCAGGGACTACTCAGGTCTTCCTCACCAGTCTTGGGGAGGGGCTACTTCCCTCTCCGGCCGTGTCCTCCCCCAGGGAGATTTTGTCAGCCTTTCCCCGCCCCACCTTGGGGTCTGTCCATACTGCAGACCAGAGACTGACCTGGTGCTTCCCCACTGTCAGACATCTGGGCTACCAGCCCCTTGGGAGTGGCCAGTGGTTTTGAGGCCAGTCAGTTCTCAGAGGTTTCCTCCACCTGGCCCCCACATCTTTTGGTCTTTCCTGGTTGACCCTCCAACCCAAGTTCAACTCTCCTCCAGCTCTTGGAGGCTGACTCCTCGCAGAGAGGTTACTGGTAGCTGCTGTGGGTCCTCATCAGACAGGCCCGAGTTCAGGGGTCACAAGCAGCCCTCATGGGTGGACCCCTGATTTCACACAGGACAACAACTCCAAACATGGCCCAGGCTCATGACGTCCCCAGGCCTTCAGAGCATCCCCCTCACTCCACAGGGCTGACATCACTGCACCCCTGTGCTCTCCCCAGCCCCGTGAGCTCCTCCGTCTGCCCTGCCCACCTTCTCACCAGCCTCTCTCCTCCCTCTGCTACTCCCTCCATTGCTCTCCTTTGGAGAACAGACACACCCTTCCTGTTTCTTTCATCCCTTCCATTCCTAACTAGTGACATTTTCTTGTCCTGTCCTTTTAGTTTCTCCTTATCAAGTCTCCTCATTCCTAAGTCCTCCCTAGAAGCCAGACATGCCATGATGCCAATACTGTTTCTCCTTCACTGTTGACCTCCAAGGGCCTCCAAAGAGGACTCACTTCCTCAAGCCCCGCTCTCTCTAAACCCACTGCAGTTGGCCTCAGTCTCCTCTTTGGCAATAACCTGCGCTCTCTGATGTTGGCAGCAGTTTCCTATATGCGGGACCTGAAGGTCTTCGGTCATCTTGGCCTGCAGACTATCCGAGACACATTTCCATCTCCTTATCCCTCCTCCTACCTATACCCTGTTCCTTCTCTTTCCCTCCCTTCCTTTTTCTCCTGAAGGACACAAGTTTTCCTCAAGAAAGGTCTGTGGCCTCCTTATCTCCCCATTCATCTCTCTCTCAGGGTGATCTCACTTATAGTCACAGCTTCAGTTATCACCTCTCTGCTCCTGACTCTAGCCTAGAAGTGTTTCCTGGGCACAGACCCACATTTTTCACTTGTGTATGAAACACCTCCTCCTGAATTTCCCACGTATATTTCAAAAAGCAGCTCATCCAAAACTATGTAAAATCTTCCCCTCTTCCTTGCCTGATCCATCCTTCTTTCTTCTAGATAAGGGGTTTGGCAAATTAGAGCCTGAAGGCCAAATACAACATACCACCTGCACAGTTCACAATGTGTTTTTTTTTTTTTTATTTTTTTAAGTGTTGGGGGAAAAAAGCAGGGCTAGATATTTCATGACACATGTAAAGTATATGAAATTCAAGTCTGTGTCCATAGATAGAGTTTTATTGGAATACAGCCACATTCATTCATGTATGTATTATCCATGGCTGTTCCTGGCTTCCAAAGGCAAATTGCAGCAGAGACCACATGACTCAGAAAGCCTAAAATGTTTTCTGGGACTTCCTGGTGGTCCAGTGGATAAGACTTTGCCCTTCCAACGCAGGGGGCCCAGGTTCAGTCCCTGGTCGGGGAACCGGATCCCACATGCCACAATCAAGAGTTCACATGCTGCAACTAAAAATCCTGCATGTTACAACTAAGACCCAGCACAGCCAAATAAATAAATATTAAAATGTTTAACATAAATAAAACATTTACTTTATGGCCCATTACAGAAAAAGCTGGCCAACCCCTGGTCAAGGTGAACAGCACTGCCATTCTCCCTCTCTAAGCCAGATATTCTAGAGATAGCTGCCACGTCCCTGTCTCCTTTCATTCGGCAAATGCCCATGGAGTCCCTCTCCCCTACCTCAGCCTTTCTTTCTTTTTGCTGTGGCTCTAATCCTGGTTCCCACCATCTCTCATCAAATCTATGTCAACAGCCTTATAACCAGTCACAGGATTTAGTCCAAGGTCACATACCAAGCAAGTGGCAGGTTCAGAACTTAAATCTAGGACTCACGAAGCCCCATGATTCCTTCCACTTATACTGTTCTGCCTCTTTTCCTGCTGTACATTCTCTCAGTTCCAGTCCTAACTGTAAATGTTGCCAGATTTCAGCCCAAGACTGAACTTGGCCCCTTCTTTGCTCAAAAACTTCAATAACTCCTCTACTGCTAGAAAAATGAAATCTGCACTCCTCACCCCTCTATTAATGGAGCTGGCACCAAATAACCTCTGTGACTCCTTTCACCTTTGAAATTTTAGGACTAAAGTCTTTCAGCACAGGATTCAAGGCTTACAGAAACTAGACCGAACACATTTTCAGCTTTGTTTTCCCTACTCTCCAGTGCTAAGAATCCCTAGGCCCCAAGGCAAACTGCACCCCTGCTTGCTTCCTGTAAATTTTCACTAACGCCTACTCATAATGCTTCCCCCAACTGGAATCCTGGCCTAGAATCTTCTGCCTGGCTGCATCTCAACTCTCTCCAAAGTCTCACTGAAGTGTCCATGGGTCTGGGAAGCCTTTGCTGGAGTACAAGGGGCGAGGCCTCCCTCTGTGTGCAGCAGCTGAGGCTCCCACAGCATGCCTGTACGGCGGAGCTGAATAAGCCCCAGAGGGTCCTGAGTACCCGTCCCACCCACCCCCAGGGAGCGCTCACCCTGTTCCTTCTTGAACTCATTCTCACTCAGGAACACGGGGGCCATCAGCTCCCCAACGGGTGGCTGAATGGAGACGTAGAACTGTCGGCTTTGGGTGCTGGGAAGGCCGGAGGAGACAGAGAGAGGGAGTCAGGGCAGCTTCTCTCCCCTCACCACGCACTGTGTCTGGAGGTGAGGCCCCAGGTCCTGGGACACCTTCCAGGTCATGATGCCTCCCCACCTAACACCACCTCCAGTCCGTTTATTTTGACCCCTCCTCTCCCCAGCTGCCCTTCTGCTCCTCCACAAGCTGGACACATACCATAGCTGGAAGTTGGCCGCCTGGGTTGAGTCACAGAAATTAATGCCCATGACAACAGTGGTAGACTCTCCAGGTGCCAGGGACTCTGCAGCGGTGGGAGGTAGGAGCAGGGGGAGACAGAGACACCATCACCTGATGGGTCTGGAACCCAGACTCCTTCTCCCCTCCACTGCCACAGCTGACCGCCTTCTATGGATCCTGGCTTTCTGGGCTGCTGGAGACTCTTCCTTGTTTCTTCCTAAAATCTAGACACCTACCCCTACCTGCCCTCACCCGACTGAAGTCAGAACTGAATCAGTCAAGCCTCAAGCTCCTCCTGTCCTGATATGGACTTGCTCATTTCCTAGTTTGTCTTGTCCACCGGGGTGTGGATTGTGGCACATACTATCTCTGTACTCCCAGAGCCTAGCCCCTGGCTGGGCACAGAGTGGACTGTCAGCAGCCACAGGCAGACCCGTGGACCTCCCCCACCCCATCCCCACCACTCTGCGCAGGGCCCTTCCGCACCAATTTCAGGGAACTCCTGGATGCTGATGCCGGGAGGTAGTTTGGGGGTGCCCACATGCAGGCCCTTGATGGGGGTGTCTGAGCTGTTGGAGAAGTGGATGTGCACAGACACCATGTGGGGGTCTCCGGAGAAAGGCTGGCGGCTGAAGGTGTAGTCCACAGCCAGCCCCTCGCCAGCCACGCGGTGCAGCAGCTCCTGTCTCCCAGCTCCTGACATGGGACTCAGCAGCTGGTGGGGATTGGGTGGGAAGGATGGAAATGACCCACCAGAAAAGGGCCAGCCCCAGCCTCATCCCCACCTGTGCTCACGGAAACGGGGACTCAGAGCTACCCACTCCATCACACCCCTTTCGCACAAACCCATACCACAGAACACACCACAGAGATGTATTTCTGCCCAGCCCACTCACCGAGGGCACCAGGGGGGAGTCTGTGAGTGTCAGGCCCTCCAGGTCAGCAGCCAGGCTGGTGGACACGACTGTGGGCGGGGACACAGGCTGGACGCTGGGTGGGGTGACTGTGGGGCATACGAGGAACGTGATGATAAAGGAGAGGCAAAGTGGAATTGGCTTGGATAGGGCCATGGAGCCTAGGGCTCAGGGAGCAGACAGTTCAGCACCATGGACAGCGAGACGTGGCAACTGGTGCCTCCAGAGAGATGTCCACCCTTGACTTCCACCCTGCACCTGGGGAGGTTGCCCCGCTGCCCTCTCAGGCTCGAATGTATTCGGTCTGCTCCCATTACCCTGAAGCCCCAGGGAACCTAGTCCAGAGTGCCATGGACCTTCCTACATCATCCTCCCCAGGCCTCCTTCCCCCAGACTTCTGCCCAAACTCACAGTCCTCTAGGTCAAGCAGGGAGACCTCCTTGGCTGCAGGGGCACTTTTGCTACTGGGAGGCTGGAAGAGAAAAATCAGGTGTGAGTGTGGAGGGGAGTACCCTGGCCCGTTCTGGGTTTTGAGGAAACATCTGGGCCTGGCCCAGAGGGTGGAGGGGGCCCTGGGCCAACCCCCCTCTCTACCCCAAGGCTCTCACTGTTTTTTTCCTCCAGGAGGCAGGTTCCACCTGCTCCTCCTCGGTCTCTGATGTCATCTCAGACTCTGAGGAGCTGCTGCTGGAATCGCTGCCCTCATCCGAGGATGAGCCGCCTTCTTGCCCTTCTGGCACCTTCTTCCTCTTCTTCATTTTCTTCTTCTTACCTTCCTCCTCACTCTGTTCACTGGAAGAGAGGGGGCAAATAGGACTTGGGTCCAGCCTGGATGGCCCCTTCTTGCCTCACAGAAGAGCAGGGAAAGCTTTGAAAACTGGAGGTGAGGGTGGGGAGCCTGGACCACAGGACACCACACCTGGGCTGCAGTGAGAGGTTCAGACCAGCCTGTGCCAGCCCAGGCCCTTTCTCCAACTGCTTCCCCAGGCTGCGGCCCTCACGTGAGCAGACCTGGAGGACTGCAGGCCCCAGCAGCTCAGGAGGAGGCTTGGGGGCTCTTAGGAGACTGACTAAGGCTGAGTGTTGGCCCTTCTTTCCCAAAAGAGCCCCTGAAACCGCCCAGTCATCTCACCTCTCACTGCTCCTCCCTTTCTCCTCGTCCTCTTCCTGGTCTTCGTTGTCAGACTCGCTGCTGGACTCCCCGGAGCCGCTTTCACTGCTGCTCTTACTATCTGATTCACTCTCAGACTCGGGGTCTGTGGAGGGACAGTCTCAGGCTTCCCTCTTTTCTGAGTAGGCCTCCTGGGGAGCCCTAGGCCCTCAGCTTCAGACTGCACTGAGGCAGCAAACTCACCTCTTCCTCCTCCCCAGCTCCGCCCACACCCTGAACTGCCCCTAGCCAGATGCCAACCAGACCAGCTGGGACACAGATGGACCCGTGTGGATGGAGACCTACACAAGCACACCCATGTCTGGGACATGTAGTCAGTCCCTTCGGTGCATAAACACACATACTGCTGCACGCTCCCTTGGACTCATGACCATGTAACACAAGAGCACACGCTTGTACCAGACAGGTAGCTGCAAGACGCACAGACAGGCCCCAGCCCTGCCCATCTCCTCACCGCTGTCTGCAGACTCTGTGGGGCCTGACTCTCCCTCCGAGTCTGAGTAGAAGGGTTTCTCCTTCTCCTTCCTCTTCTCCCTATTGGAGCACTTGGTCCACTCAGGTACCTAGAGATGAGGAGTTGTTAGTCACTTTAGCCATGTCTATTTGAGACCCCATGGACTGTAGCCTGCCAGACTCCTCTGTCCATGGGATTCTCCAGGCAACACTGGAGTGGGTTGCAATTTCCTTCTTCAGGAGACCTTCCTGACCCAGGAATCGAATCCAGGTCTCCTGCATTGCAGGCGGACTCTTTACCATCTGAGGCACCAGGAAAGCCCCTCTTATCCTTCACCCCAGCTCTTTTGGGGACCCTACCTGGCCCTGGCCCTGAGAGGGAATAATGGGGGGCAGGCAGGGGCACTGTCCCTGGAGGGTGGGGGTGGTGCTCACAGAGCCTGGCTGCCAACAAGGAAGGAACAGAGTTCGGGGCAGGCATGGGGGGCAGCACACGGGGAGAGCACTGCACACAGGGCAGGCCGCACGGCACACGGGGCGGGGACCTCTGTGTACTCGCCCAACAGGCCCACGTGGGTCTCCATAAGGGAGAGGTCTTCTTCCTGCATGTGGGGAGGGTGTCAGGAGGGCCGGGCACACCCCCAGGGCTCCCTGATGTCCACCTCTCTCCGCACACCCCTGCCCACCCCACTCCTGCTGACCTCCACGTTGCGCACAGATGGGTCCGGGGCTTCCTCTGGCCAGTCTGGCAGCTCCTGGTAGCCCGTGGCCTTGGCATTGAGCAGGTGGGACAGGGAGCCCAGCTGGAAGTGGTCCCGGTCTGAGGACAAGGTGAGAGGTCAAGTCAGGAGTGGCAGGGAGGAAATGCCCCGGGGGTTGTTTCCTGGGTGGGGCCTGGTGACGATTCTGGTGGGAATATCCCAGCTAGACGGAAGCGGGGGTGGACGTGTCCCCTAAGGGCTCTTCAGCCCTGACCAAATCGGCAGGTCTATAGGCTGGGAAGAAGGTTGTATGACCGACAAGAGCAGGGCTGAGGGGCCAGGGAGGGGTGGGGGAAACTGGGACCTCAGAGGAGACGGGAGGGCACTGGGCCCAGAGCTGCCGCAGGCCCATCTGCCGGGGTCTGAGATGGGCCGGGGGAGGGTGGGGGTGGGGGGTAGAAATGCGGGTGTGGCTTTTCCCAGGGCGCGGTGCAGGTGGGGGTAGGGCTCAGGAGGGAGGCCCCCTTGGGACGAGGGTATCAGCTCTAAGAGACTGGCCAGGCTGAGACCAAGGGCCGTGTCTGGTCAGGCTCTGGCTCTGTGGGGAGAGCTGAGCCATCTGCACGGGGAGTGGGATGTGGTCAGAGCCAGGGGGGCCAGCACGAGCCCTGTGCTGGGGATGGTGTGGGGAGGAGAAATCACTGCCGCTTCCTCCCTGCGGGTTTTCCATCTGCCCCACGGCTCTGAATCTCCTTACTCCAGGGGGCCAGGGCAGGGACAAAGCAGAACAAGAAGATAACCGAGCTTGGTGCAGGAAGCTCCCTCCTGAGGAGATTCCTGGGTCCAAGAGCCAGCTGGGTCCCCCACCCCCTCGCCGTCAGAGCCCTTGTCATGGAGACCTGCCTGAGAGACAAGGCAGGGCCGAGGGCCTGGGGTCTGGGCTGACCTGCAGTGACAGCTCAGCCAGTGCTGGGAACCGCTTTCTCAGGATCCTTACCAACATACACCCCTCCTTTGTATGCAGTTCTACTTCCTGCCTTCCTGGGCTATTGGTACATAAAATCTTGATAGATATGCCTGCTCAGGGAGGTGGATGGAAAGAGAAGTCTGAGAGCTGATGAGCCAGGGGCCCCTCCTGCCTGGGAGGGCAGAGACCAGGTGAGATGATGCTAGTGGTGGTGGTGAATGGGTGAAGGAGCAAGCCCGGGGCGCAACAGGACGAGCAAAGGGTCCAGCCAGGGGCAAAGAAGTCCTGCCCACCAAAGGCAGGTGCCTGGCCAAGACTGAGACCTCAGGGGGAAGAGCCAGGACTGGGGTGCTGGCCAATTCTCCCCTTCCCCCAGGAAGGCTCCTCTTGATTTCAGCTCCCACCTTTGAAGGAGGACTCCAAGACTGGAGCTGGTTTGGGTGCCAGGAAGAGCTTCTTGGCATGGCGGCTGAGAGCCCCGCCCTGTTCCGAAGGGACAATGAGCTGCCGGGTGAAGCGCGCTCGGTCACGGATATCGTAGTTCTGGTCATACTTGGCCAGGCTCAGCACGTACTGGGTCAGCAGCTTGGTCTGGGACATGAGAGCTCAGTCAGCAGCCATCACAGAGGGTGGGGACACAGGAGGTGTCCAACCAGATTCTTTTTTTTTTTTTTTTCCTGGCCATGTCCTGTAACATGCAGGATCTTAATTCCCCTAACCATGGATCGAACCTGTGCCCCCAGCAGTGGAATCACCGAGTCTTAACCACTGGACCGCCAGGGAAGTCCCACAACCAGATTCTTTAAGCCAACAGCTCCAAGCACTGCTGCCTCCACCCAACTTCCCCTCCAGCCCCACCATTGTGTCACTGTGTCAGGGCTTCCCCGGTGGCTCAGATGGTAAAGAATCCACCTGCAACGCAGGAGAACTGGGCTCGATCCTGGCTTGGGAAGATCCCCTGGAGAAGTGAATGGCTGCCACTCCAGTATTCTTATCTGGAGAATTCCATGGACAGAGGAGCCTGGTGGGCTACAGTCCATGGGATCACAAAGGGTCAGACATAACTGAAGACAAACACTTTCACTTTCCTCCGTTGTGTCAGACCTACATTTTCCCTCACCTCCCCAGCCCTGACCCCTGACCCCTGACCCCGACATTGACAACTGCCTTGGCCAGGACAAGAGGCTGCCCTTTTGGAACCCTCCCTCTTAGCCCTGAGGAGGCCATTCTTCCTCAGGTTTGTGGTCCACTGCCTTCGGCCCACTCCTAACTCACTAGTCCAGGCTGAGCCAACCTCTCCACCCTGAGGTCTGGAACAGGTTTCAAGACCTCACCGTTCCTAGACTCCATCACCCAGGGAAACCAGACGACAAAGAGACAAAGGGGGACACAGAGGAATCCCCTTGGCAGGGGCTGTCCACATACCCCATGGACCGACAGAGTAGAATCTGGGCAGCCCAGGGGTTTCAGAGGCCATAATCCCCTGCTGGAAGGTTCTAATGAGATTGGAGCAAACCGCAGCCATGTTAGTGTCTGCTGAAGTAAACATGGGGCTCACAGTCTGCAGTCAAGGCAGCCGGAGCCCAGGACCCCAAATCTCAACTTCTGCCCTGCTCCTATCTTCAGAAAATGACAGTGGTAGCCACCGTTTATGGAGTGCCTTCTAGCGCCCAGTACTGTGCTAGTGGGGCCTTTCACTGCCTCGTGCAATCTCCACAGCCCTTCCGAGAGGTGGAGCTGCTGCCCCCATTTCCAGAGGGAAATCAGAATCACTAAGTGACATTTCCTGGGTTCAGGAGCCAGTCAGTGCTGCACCCAGGCCTGGACCAGCCCAACAGTAAATAGAGTGCCTGGACCCGGCACTCTATTTACCCGTCCCTCCCACCGCCTACCCTCTGTGGCTGACCTCATCCAGGTCTCCATCCCTATCGAAAAGACGATCAAAATCCACCAAGTATGTACATCCCATGTCATCACGACCAGAGTGTCTGGGGATATTCTGAAGGATGGGATCAGCAAACCGACTCTGGTCTTCCTGACGTTCTGGTTACACGGTGTTACATCCAGGCTTGGACACAGCTAAGCCAGGTAATATGGCAGGGCCATCAGCAAGATGCTGGCCCAGAATCAGAGCAGCTGCTGTGAAAAACTCTAGAGAGCTGCTGAGACTCCACTCCTTCTACAATGAGGGCTTCAGCGGCCTCATGTTCAGCTCAGACCCTTTCAGCACAGTACCGCCTGCGATACTGTTCCCATCACAGGTAAGTACTCCAAACCCCACATTCCTCTAGGACGCCCCCATCAAAATGGGCTTCATTGTAGACCTGCCTCTCCTTGACCAGACACCACCCCACGTGCCAAGGCTACCAGATGTCCTCATCCACACTGACTGTTATCAAGCAGCTACTGATCCAACTCTATGGATCTCCCAGCTGGCTGCTCATAGACCCTCTCTCCCTCCCCTCAAGTCCTTGCCTAATTCTGGAAAGAAGAGTTCAAGGATTCAATCCATCTGTCCACAGCCTTAACTGCCCATCAACAATCAACCCAAGAAGGGGCTAGTCCCTCCACCTCAACACTGCAGGATTTGCCTATAGTTCATTAAACTGCTCAGTACTGAGGACTCATTCCCCAGGGGTTATCACATCCAGTCTGCAGCCCCAGGGCACCTGCCTTGACTAGCCGGTATGCACAAGAATTATAGGCCTTAGAAAGCATCACTGCGAACAAAGCTAGTGGAGGTGATGGAATTCCAGTGGAGTTATTTCAAATCCTGAAATATGATGCTGTGAAAGTGCTTCACTCAATATGCCAGCAAATCTGGAAAACTCAGCAGTGGGCACAGGACTGGAAATTCCAATCCCAAAGAAAGGCAATGCCAAAGAATGCTCAGACTACCGCACAATCGCACTCATCTCACATGTTAGTAAAGTCATGCTCAAAATTCTCCAAGCCAGGCTTTAGCAATACGTGAACCGTGAACTTCCAGATGTTCAAGCTGGTTTTAGAAAAGGCAGAGGAACCAGAGATCAAATTGCCAACATCTGCTGGATCATCAAAAAAAGCAAGAGAGTTCCAGAAAAACATCTGTTTTTGCTTTATTGACTATGCCAAAGCCTTTGACTGTGTGGATCACAAGAAACTGTGGAAAATTCTGAAAGAGATGGGAATCGCAGACCACCTGACCTGCCTCTTGAGAAATCTGTATGCAGGTCAGGAAGCAACAGTTAGAACTGGACATGGAACAACAGACTGGTTCCAAATAGGAAAAGGAGTACGTCAAGGCTGTATATTGTCACCCTGCTTATTTAACTTATATGCAGAGTACATCATGAGAAACGCTGGGCTGGAAGAAGCACAAGCTGGAATCAAGATTGCCAGGAGAAATATCAAGAACCTCAGATATGCAGATGACACCACCCTTATGGCAGAAAGTGAAGAGGAACTAAAAAGCCTTTTGATGAAAGTGAAAGAGGAGAGTGAAAAAAGTTGGCTTAAAGCTCAACATTCAGAAAACGAAGATCATGGCATCCGGTCCCATCACTTCATGGGAAATAGATGGGGAAACAGTGGAAACAGTGTTAGACTTTATTTTGTGGGGCTTCAAAATCACTGCAGATGGTGACTGCAGCCATGAAATGAAAAGATGCTTACTCCTTGGAAGAAAAGTTATGACCAACCTAGATAGTATAGTCAAAAGCAGAGACATTACTTTGCGGACTAAGGTCCGTCTAGTCAAGGCTATGGTTTTTCCTGTGGTCATGTATGGATGTGAGAGTTGGACTGTGAAGAAGGCTGAGTGCCAAAGAATTGATGCTTTTGAACTGTGGTGTTGGAGAAGACTCTTGAGAGTCCCTTGGACTGCAAGGAGATCCAACCAGTCCTTTCTGAAGGAGATCAACCCTGGGATTTCTTTGGAAGGAATGATGCTAAAGCTGAAACTCCAGTACTTTGGCCACCTGATGCGAAGAGTTGACTCATTGGAAAAGACTCTGATGCTGGGAGGGATTGGGGGCAGGAAAGAAGGGGACGACAGAGGATGAGATGGCTGGATGGCATCACTGACTCGATGGACGTGAGTCTGAATGAACTCGGGGAGCTGGTGATGGACAGGGAGGCCTGGAGTGCTGCAACTCATGGGGTCACAGAGAGTCGGACACGACTGAGCGGCTGAACTGAACTGAACTGAAGAAGGCCTCTGACAGAAGCTCCAGTGCATGAAGAACTGAACAAAGCTCCCAGTTGGACCCAAGGGCTCCAGCTGCCCAGAAGAATTTTAAGTGGGGAACATTGATGCCTTTTCAAGAACCTATGCCAAGACTTCCCCAGTGGCTCAGTGGTAAAGAATCCGCCTGCCAATGCAGGAGTCTTGGGTTCAGTCCTGGTCTGGGAAGATCCTACAAGCCACAGAGCAACTAAGCTCATGCGCCACAACTCCTGAACCTGTGCTCTAGAGCCTGAGAGCCACAGCTACTAGAGCTCGTGTGCTTGGAGCCTGTGTTCCCCAACAAGAAAAGTCACAACAAGGAGAAGACTGCACACCGCAACCAGAGCACTCATCACAACTGGAGAAAAGTCCTCACAGCAACAAAGATCCAACACAGCCATAAATAAAGAAGCAAAATTATTATTTTTTAAAAGAACCTGTGCCAGCATACCTGCTACCTTGCAAACACCTGTTAAATCATGCTTGGGAAACTAGCTCTTCAAAAAAAAAAAGAAAGAAATTAAAATACATTCACACTTGACATGCTACACCAAAATAAGGTCTAGATGGGTGCGGAGGACAGATGCCCAGGTCCTGTCCCACAATCCCACCTCCTGAAGCCCAGTCTTGCTCCCCTCCCGAGGGTGGGCGTGACCTAAAATGTGATTCTGACCAACAGAATATGGCAGAAAAGACCAGGGGCACCATATAACCCCGTGACTGTTTCCATACATTCAACTCCAGTTTTGCTAGCAGATTGGCTCTAGACACTTTTATCCCTTGCGGCTCTGAAGAAGTGGGCAGCTATGTTCAGAGACCATGTGGCAGGGAGCTGAGAACGGTCTCCAGCCGACAACCAGCGAGAAGCCAGGGCCTCAGTCCTACCATCAGGCATGCGAAACTGGATATGAATGCTTGCCCAACACAGCCTCCAGATGAGAACCCCGACTTGACCAGTTCCTCAGCTGTAACTAAGGTCTTGTGTAAGACCCAACCCAGGTGGCAGTAGTGATAAAGAGCCCACCTGTCAATGCAGGAGATGTAAGAGATGTGGGTTCGAACCCTGCGTTGAGACGATCCCCTGGAAGAGGAAATGGCAAGCCACTCCAGTGTTCTTGCCTGGAGAATTCCATAGACAGAGGAGCCTGGTGGGCTACAGTTCATGGGGTTGCAAAAAGAGTCGGACACGACTGACCGTGTGCATGCACACACATACACATACAAGACCCAGCTGGGCCATACTTGGATTCTTGATCCATGGAAATAGAAAGTAAACATGTTGTTTTGGCCTACTAAGTTTGTGGTAATTTATTACACAGCACTGGAAAACCAATACAATGGATTAAAAATAGAGAAAAAGGTCTGGAGGAAATTATGCATGAAATTTTTAATTGATATGTGAATGAGGAAACAACTTTCTAAATATAAGGCATTATGAGGAAATAGAAACAAAAAGATTAATGTATTGAACAAGGCACAAATGTACAATTTCTGGATGATTATATCTAGAAACCAAATTAAAAAAAAACAACCAAAGAAAATATAAAACCAATGCTAGTTTTTTCTAAGTGGTAGACCTATAGTTAATTTAAATATTTAACTTATAATATTTCTCTGGATTTTCCAAACATTTTATGATGAACATGCATTATTTTTATGATGTCAAAAAGTTATTAACTAAAAAGAAATAATGCAGAACTTGTCAGACTCTTCCACTCACTCTAGAAACCAGATTTTAGTTCCCACCACGACCTAAGCAGACCCTCGTCCCAGGTATCTCATCAAGCAAACAAAAGCAAACCTACCTACCACAAGCATTCAAGCAGGCAGTTGCCCAAAGTGGCTGTAATGGTCACCTTCACTAATCCGGCCACCCCAAGACCTCTGTCAGTGCGTCTTCTGTTAGACCCTCTGGTTATCTGCTCAGCCACAGAAGGGCAGAGCTCATCCGTCATCTCCTTAACTCAGCCTGGGCCAGAGTCTGGCATGCAGTGGGGGTCAGCATGTGGGGGAGGGGGCAGTGGCTGGGATTGCTGTGGTCTTGTGGCAGGTCAAGCATGTCACCCTCTTACTGGGAAGAGGGGAGCATCCTTGCTCTTTTGCAGGGATGGCCCTGGGCACATGCAAACACTTCCCTCCCGGAGTACAGAGAATTCCTCTTCTCCACCACTCTCAGCACAGGCCGAGAAAGAAGAAAAGAGAAAGACAGGGACGGTAGGAAGGAGGAAAGCTCTCTTTACTGAGTCCAAGAACCATTCTAAGGAGCTTATGCCTTGAAGGACTGGCCTTAGGATGAAGGGTATGTGGAGGTTCCATCTGTCTGAACAGCCTACTCAGAGTGGCCTGATGGGGACCAGGACCCCCTGTCCTGCCTAGGAGAGGGGGTTAAGCCATCTGTACCCATATCTCTCTGTGCTAACTCTGACTATACCCTTTGTTTAGTTATTAAATTGTGTCCAACTCTTTGTGACCCCATGGACTGTAGCCTGCCAGGCTCCTCTGTCCATGGGATTTCTCAGGGAAGAATCCTCGAGTGGGTTGCCATTTCCTTCTCCAGGCTTTCTTCCTGACCCAGGGATCAAACTCATGTCTCCGGCATTGCCAAGTGGGTTCTTTACCATCTGAGCCACCAGGGAAGACTGACTGCAGCCCTTACTGCTCTGCATTTTACGCTGTTTCCTCTACTTGGCTGTGAGCACTTGAAGGCCAGCAAACATGTCTCGCTCGTTGTCATCACCCAAGGACATAGCTCAGTGCCAGGCACAGTAGGCACTTGGGAAATGTATGTTAATTATGGTCATAAATAAATGCATAAGAAGCTAACAGGGACAACTTAGGGAAGAGCCACGTGGGCACACCCAGACTTATGCAAACATGCTGAATCACTATGCTGGGGATCAGGGCTCTGGTGTGGTATTTAGCTTTTCAGACACCCCCTCTACCCAGCAGCCACCCACCTAGCCTGCTTCATCTCTTCAGGCCTTCCTCCCACCTGCTCTTTTCTCCTGTTTGCATAAAGGAGGCGCACAGATATTTGTTCCAAGGCTTCCCCGTGGTGCCTTTCCCTCTACTTGTCTCTAATCTGCTCCTCCCACAATACTGACACCCACAGACCCAGCCCCTCACAACTTCCACACAACCACTGTCCATCCCAGCTCCTGACAAGAGGCCCCACATGTGACAGCTCTGCCCCTCAGCTGGAGGCCCTGGGGCCCACCCTGTCCAGCGGGGGTCATAGAAGATGCACAAACACCACCATCCAAAGACTCCATGGGATGGCAAAGAGGCCACCTTCAGGCCAGCAGAAATGTCGCCACCTCCAGGGGATGGCCCACATGCTTTGTTTGCTCTGAGGGTTGCTAAATCGTTTCTACAAAAGGCCGAGGACCTATTTTAGGATTTGCAGGCCATATGGAGTCTATTGCAGCTGCAACATCCATAGACGATAAACAAATGAATGAACATGGCTGTAGCCCAGTAAAAGTTTATTTACAACAACAGGCAGCAGGCCAGGGTTGGACTATGGGCAGTGGTTTGCCAAGCCCTGCCTCGCCTGACTGAGCAGAGCAGGAGCGCGGGAACTATCATGGTGCCTGGTGTCCTAGCACCTTGAAGAGCTCTGGCACGTTACACTTGACTCATAGAAACGTCTCCTGGGACCATCTCAGAGGATGCTGGACATTCAAGAGGCTGTTAATATCCTGATATTCCAGCTTAGCTGAGCTGTGTTCTTGGCTACGGTGCCTCTCATAATATTTTACCATGGGAATGACAATGACCACCAATACCACCCTGGCTTGTGCCCTCTTATCGCTGGCATAGACTGGTGAAGCATCACCAAGCTTTGGGAGGAGGACAGACCACATCTCCTGGGACATGTGGTCTCCTATCAAGGCCTGTCACTGAAGGTCCCTCCTTCTGGCCCCAGCATCCCGAAGGCAGCAAGTAGGGACACTCCCACTGGCAGACTGGAAGTCACAGCCCCACAGAAGAGTCTCTTCAACATGGCCACTATCTCTACTAGGCCCTCGGGCCTCCAGAGCAGTCGTGGACTCTAGGGAACACTGGGTTACACGGGCAGACCAGCCACCTTCAGAAAGAGGTGCTGATATCTGTATAACTGAATCACTGTGCTGTACGGCAGAAACTAACATGATACTGTATATCAACTATACTCCAATAAACATTAATGAAAATACAAAATGAAAAAACTGACAAAAATAAAGAGGTACTCAAGTTCATGCCTACCTGGTGAGGACCCACAGAATACCACCTGGGCCGTTTCTGGGGCCCAGAGGGCTCTGAGGGGCATCTCTCAATCAGTACCTGCTTTGAGTTGGTCAGGTAGAGCTTGGCTGCCAGGTTAATGACCTGCAGCTTGACAATGTCCTCCTCAGCAGTGAAGGATTTGGCCATCTTTCTCAGGACGTCTGGTGCGATCCTGGGGACATGCTCACAGTACTCGCCAATGAGCCACAGGATGCTGGCTCGGGCCATGGGCACCTGTGTGGATGGGAGAGGAGTCAGGCCTGGGGTGGGTGTGGGAATGCGGGTGGGCATGTGGCCTGCCAGGGAGCCAACACTCCTCCCATCTGCGCTCGCTTCTCTAGGAATGGGAGTGGGAGGTGGTGGGAGAGAAAATACTAGGTGGGCGTTTCTCAGGCAGCATCTCCCCTCTTCCCCAGGGTTTCAAGAGCATGCACAGAGCCTTGGAAGTTCAGTCACAGTTTGGTATAAAAGACTGGCTTTCTGGATTCACTGTACCCTTGATGCTTTCTGGCCATGTTATCCTTCCTGAATCTTCAGGAATGCCTTATCTGAATGTTTCAACTTGGCAACGCAACACAAAAACACACGCATGTCAACCAGCTACCTGAGCCAGAGCTTTAGAGAAAATGTGAGTGTGGAACAGGCTGGAGCTCAGCAAGGGGTCCCCAAAGGGAAGGCAAACCAGGGTCACATGGTCTCATCTTTCCCCTTCTCCCACCCAAAGACCTTCCAAGCCTCTAGGAATGGTTTGGAAGATTTTTTTTTATTTAAAAAGTGAAAGTGTTAATCACTCAGTCATGTCCGAACTCTTTGAAACCACATGGTCTATAGTCTGCCAGGCTCCTCTGTCCATAGAATTCTCCAGGCAAGAATACTGGAGTGGGTAGCCATTCTCTTCTCCAGGGGATCTTCTCCACCCAGGGACTGAACCCGGCTTGAACCTGGGTCACCTGCATTGCAGGTGGATTCTTTACTGTCTGATCCACTAGGGATGCCCGATTTTCTTCTTTTTCTTTTTGATTTTTATTAAGGCCAGTTTAATTAGAGGATCTTTTTTAAAAAAAATTCATTTGGCTGCATTGGGTCTTTAATTGTGGCATGCGGGATCTTCGTTTGCATCATGCAGGATCTTTTGTTGCAGGGCACAGTCTCATTAGTTGTGGTGATGGAGTTAGTTGCCCCTTGGCATGTGGGACCTTAGTTCCCCAACCAGGGATCAAACCCGGGTCCCCTGCCTTGCAAGCCAGATTCTCAACCACTGGACCACCAGGGAAGTCCCTAATTATAGGGTCTTAAAATCATGGGGAGGATCCTGGGTTGGGGGAAGCCAGTGGGGTCACTCCCTCACCTGGATGTTGTCTGTGAGCTTCGCCAAGTGTTTGATGATCTCTCCATGCTGGGCTGGCTGCATTTGCAGCAGCTTCTTGATGACCACCACTGACTCTGCGACCACAAGCTCTGTGGAACAGGAAATGAGCCCAGGGCAGTCAGATGGCCACACACAATGGGCAGACACACCTGCAATGCCCCCAGGCCCTTGGCTTCACTCCTCAACCTCCTGTACTTCTCCAGTGGCTCTCGGAGAGGCAAGGGTACAAGGATACAAACTGAGGCCGATGGACTGATGAACATGAATTGTCACTGGCCAGAAAGAATACCTGCTGGCCATCAGTCATGCAGGCAGCACCCACTAGTCATCAGAGCTGGACATGCAGACAGACAAACACTGACCATCTCGGTTGGACAGCAGCTGCACCAGGCCGTTGAGGCAGGTGTCGCGGACTCGGCCTATGTTAGTTGCGCAGCGCCCAATGGCCTGGATGGTGGCTGCCACAAAGTCCTTGTCCATGCTGCGAATGTAGGTCTGCGGGAGGCCACAACAGAGTGAGCCCCAGGTGGTGATCCCTCAGACTTGACTCGGCAGTGACTCTGCAGACTTGAGGGTGACCTTCCGGAAAGCTGTTACCCCTCATTCAGTGACTGATCATGCCAGAGACTAAACTCTGGGGAAAGGAATTACACCCTCACCCATTACCCGGTGACTCCCTGACACAAAGCCGGCAGAAGGCATTGGGAAGGGATGTGAAATAACAGTTTCTCCATTTGGGGTTCTAAAGAGAAGATTTAACCCACCAAGATGATTCTCACTGAGCATAAGGAGCTACAGGGCAACTCTCATGGGCTTCTCTGGCTACAAGCTGGTCCCTAGCCAGTACCTGGAATTCCCGGAGGACAGTAGGAATGTTGGTCTCATTGGCGAGGTTAGTCAACACTTCCAGCTGCAGGGAGGCAGAAAAGGGGCAGGGGGTGCCAGTGGGCTTTTTGCGCTTTCATTTGTTTTAATATTTATTCAGTTCGGTGCATCAGGTCTTAGTTGTGGCACAGCAGGCTTAGTTGCCCTGTGGCACGTGGAATCTTAGTATTCTGACCAGGGTTCAAATCTGTGTCCCCTGAATTGCAAAGCAGATCCTTAACCACTGGACCACCAGGGAAGTCCCTCTGTGCTTTCCTTAACCCTTCATTAAGGCCACAGGCATGGCTGTCCGTCACTCACCTTCAGAATCTTGATCTGGGTGGGGTCAGTGGACCTGATGTAGAAGCTCTTCAGGTACGGCTCAAACATACCCTGGCACGAGAGAGGTGGTCCCAGGGAGCGCCTCCACAGCCCTGCTTCTCCTCCAGAGTGCCCCCTCCCTGCCACCCTCCCCCACCCAGGGCCCAGCTCCCTTCTTGCCCCTGCACTCTCTTCCACTGTTAGCTCTTCCCGCCCCCTCAGCTCCGACCCTATCTTCCTTCATCAGGGCTTCCACCCTGGGGATCCGGGTCCCGCACCTCCATCTGCATTTAGGGCCTCTCCCTTCCATGCTCCACACCACTAAGGCATCATCCCATCCTGCCTTCCCCAGCGCCCCTGCCCCGCAGAGCCATCTGTTGGACCGCCAGGGCAGGCCTGGGTCACGTGCTCACCCGGGCGCTTGATGGACATGGTGGCCACATTCTGGAGCACCACGTACTGCACTTCACTGCGGGAGAGGAGCAGCAGAGGAACCCGGTCCCTAGGCCAGGGCCAGGGCAGGAGGCGCGGGGGGGGGAAGGGAGGGGGGCCCGAGAGGAGGGAGGCGAGGGCGGGTGTCGGGGAAGGCGGGAGGAGGGTGCGACTGGCATCAGTGTGGAGGGGCCGGTGGGCTGGGGTGGTAGGGGGAAGCGGAGAGGCGGGCCCCTCCAGGCGTGGCTGGGCCGTGGGCGTGGCGTGGTTGGTGTGGGCGGGGTGGGGCGGGGCTGGGGCGTGGGCGGGGTGGACACGCACCTGTGGCTCCTCAGCAGGCGCACGAGGGCCTTGGCGATGACGCCCACCTCTGCCTTGGGAGCCAGGTGGAAGTAAAGCTGCGCCACGGCCATGACCACGGCGGCGCTGCGGCTCTGCAGGAGCGGCTTCGTGTTGCGCAGCAGCAGCCGGTGGTCGGGGTCCATGACGTAGGGCTTCCCGTGCGGGCAGGGCCGTGGAGGCTGCCTCCTCAGACCCCGGGCCCTTGGCCTCATCCTCCTCGGAGCCATAGAAGGCTTTCTCAGAGTTCTCCTCCAGCAGAGATTCCTGGGAGTGGGGTGGGAGGGGGTGGGGAACAGGCGGGTGGGGCAGGGGACACCTCCTCCTGGAAGCCCTCCTACCCATTCTGCTAGGACATGGGTCGCGGTCACGCCTGGGAGGCCAGGGCCACTCACGTTCTGGGTGGGGCTGAGGAACTGTGTGCGGGCATAGCGGGTGAGCATGCTGATGATGACCACCTGGCCCCACTCCTCCACGTCGATGAGCAGGTTACAGAGCTTCCGGTAGTTCTTGTGGATCAGGTCGATGCGCTCGGGGCACACCTCCTCGAAGGCCATCACCACGCTTCCCGCCACCAGCTGGGGAACCCACAGAGGCAGGAGCGCATTAACGGAAAGGACAGAAGGCGTAGGCCTGGCACCTTCCCCACCACCCACTTCTGTGTGTCCATATACACACCGTGGTCTTGTCAGCCAGAAGCTTCTCGATGACTTCTATCAGCTGGTCCTTCTGGTCAGAATCCAAACTGAGGGAGAAACTGTTGTTTGCCCCTCCCTCCTCTCCAGCCTTCCCAATACCAGCTGGAGATGTGCTCCCCTCGCTCCCCTCAACCCCATTCATCAAGAGGTGTGAGCCACTGCTCCCAATGTCCTCCTTCTCTGTTCCCCAAACTGTCTTAAACCACCTAAAGACTTAAAAACAACAAACAACAAAATCAGCCTTCAAAACTGGGAGAGGCCAGGGATGGGCAGTGGCTTGGGGCATACCTGTAGAGCTTAGGGATGGCGTGGGCAGCTGTTTTCCGCACATAGGGAGACATATCTGAGGCAGCTTCCTTGATGGCCAGCATCATGATGGGCACGATGATGGGCACACGGATGCTAGACAGGACGCGGAGGGCACTGGCACGAATCAGCTGGTTGGGGTCCTAGGGCAGAGGTGGCAGAGGCAGAGTCATAGGAGGGCAGCGGGCACCCTGATGGGAGGGGAACTCACTGTCCCTGGTTGCCACCCACTCTCGTTTCCCTGTCTCCTGTCTTGAGCCTAGATGATGAGGTGCTGGTGCTGGGTGCCTGGGGGCCCCTGCCTGAGGGCACTGACTCGGCCCTGCAACAGAAATCTACTATCTGGAGGGATGTAGCATTGGGCTGCTTCACTTTCAGGGAGAGCAACAGACTTTCAGAATGCATAAAATTCTTGAAGCACCTCATTTCTTAGGAGTGTCTGCAGACCAGGAGGGTGTCTTTGTGTTTATGGTGGAGGAGACTGCCAGCAAATGCAACCTGCTCTCCCTTCCCAAGAGTTCATCCTTTCAGGGACTTCCCTGGTAGTCCAGAGGTGAAGACTCTGCTCTCAGTGCAGTGGACTCAGGTTTGATCCCTGGTTGAAGAATTAGATCCTGCATGCTGCAACTAAGACCCAGCACAGACAACTAAATATTCTTTTTGAAGTTCACCCTTTCAGTCTTCTCTCCCAGCAAACTCTCAAAAGCTGCTCTTCTTCCCCTTGCTCCACATGTTTAAAGGAGAATAGGTGTATAAGCCCCTCCTCTTTGCACCTACTGCATCCTATAGACACCTGAAAGGAGTACGTCAAGGCTGTGTATTGTCACCCTGCTTATTTAACTGGTATACAGAATACATCATGCAAAATGCCAGGCTGGATGAAGCACAAGCTGGAGTCAAGAGTTGCCAGGAGAAATATCAATAACCTCAGAGACACAGATGCCAACACCCTTATGGCAGAAAGCAAAGAGGAACTAAAGAGCTTCTTGATGAAGGTGAAAAAGGAGAGTGAAAAAACTGGCTTAAAACATTCAAAAAATGAAGATCATGGCATCCAGTCCCATCACTTCATGGCAAATAGATGGGGAAACAATGGAAACAGTGAGAGACTTTATTTTCTTGGGCTCCAAAATCACTGCAGATGGTGACTGCAGCCATGAAATTAAAAGACGCTTGCTCCTTGGAAGAAAAGCTATGACAAAAGCTATATCAAACTTAGACATAAATTTGACAAACTTATAACAAAGCTATGACAAACCTAGACAGCATATTAAAAAGCAGAGACATTACTGACAAAGGTCCATATAGTCAAAGCTATGGTTTTTCCAGTTGCCATGTACAGATGTGAGAGCTGGACCATAAAGAAGGTGGAGCACCAAAGAATAGATGCTTTTGAACTGTGGTGTTGGAGAAGATTCTTGAGAGTCCCTTGCACTGCCAGGAGATCAAACCAGTCAATCCTAAAGGAAATCAATCCTGAATATTCATCGGAAGGACTGATGCTGAAGCTCCAGTACTTTGGCCACCTGATGGGATGGGCCGACTTATTGAAAAGACCCTGATGCCGAGAAAGATTGAGGGCAGAAAGAGAAGTGGACGATAGAGGACAAGATGGTTGGATGGCATCACTGACTCAATGGACATAAGTTTGAGCAAGCTCTGGGAGATGGTGAAGGACAGGAAAGCCTGGCAAGCTACAGTCTATGGGATAGCAAAGAGTCGGACACTACTGAGCAACTGAACCACAAGACACCTGAGAAGAGCCTTAGACACAGTGTACTGTAATCATGAGATTATGAGCGCAGCAGCAGATGTAAATTACTGTTCATCTTGAAGGACAGTGGGCAAAGGAAGAGGTCCTACACCAAAGAGTAGGTGCTACTGTGAGTTTCTAAAATAGGGAAAGAGGAGAGCCACAGAATTACAGATGAAAATGATGGTAATCCTTGCTAAAATTCTAGAACTGGTTTTTGAAAAGGTGGTTTCAAAGCACATTATTTATTTTTAAAATATCTTATGAAGTCATGATTTTATTTTATTTTTTATTTGGTTCTACTGGATCTTAGCTGCTGCATGCGGGATCTCCCTCAGTTGGGACGGAACTCAGACCCCCTGCATTGAGAGTCCAGAGTCTTAAACGCTGAACTCCCAGGGAAGTTCTTCAAAGCACTTATTTTAAAAGCAGGAGTCTGTATTTTCTTAGAGTCAAGTCATATCACATCCACTGCTAAAACCTATTTTCCTTTTTTTTTTTTTAACATTTGGAAATGATTATGGATTCAACAGGAAGTTACCCCCCAGAAAACCCCTTTCCTTTTTTTTTTTTTCCCCTTTCCTTTTTTAGTAGGGTAATTCAGTTCAGTTCAGTTCAGTTCAGTTCCGAAGAAGGCAATGGCACCCCACTTCAGTACTCTTGCCTGGAAAATCCCATGGGCGGAGGAGCCTGGTAGGCTGCAGTCCATGGGGTCACAAAGAGTTGGGCACGACTGAGCGACTTCACTTTCACTTTTTACTTTCATGCATTGGAGAAGGAAATGGCAACCCACTCCAGTGTTCTTGCCTGGAGAATCCTAGGGATGGGGGAGCCTGGTGGGCTGCCGTCTATGGGGTCCCACAGAGTCGGACACAACTGAAGCGACTTTACAGCAGCAGCAGTTCAGTTCAGTCGCACAGTTGTGTCCAACTCTTTGCGACCCCATGAATCGCAGCATGCCAGGCCTCCCTGTCCATCACCATTTCCCAGAGTTCACTCAAACTCATGTCCATCGAGTTGGTGATGCCATCCAGCCCTCTCATCCTCTGCGTCTCCTTTTCCTCCTGCCCCCAATCCCTCCCAGCATCAGAGTCTTTTCCAATGAGTCAACTCTTTGCATGAGGTGGCCAAAATACTGGAGTTTCAGTTTTAGCATAATTCTTTCCAAAGAAATCCCAGGGTAATTAGGCTGCCATATATTAATACTATATATCTTGATATCAGCAAAGCACCATGGGGGTCTCTCATAGCATTTCCTAGACTGCCATTTTTGATGTAGGCCTTTTGTTTCATTTACTATGTAAGCATTTTAAGAGCAGAATTCATGTCTATATTATCTCTAGGTAACCACAGCCCTTTGCACATAGAAGGTGTTAAATTTTTTTTGCTGTTGAGATCCTTCCTAATAAGATAGGAAAATACCAGCTGACTGCAGTTAGGTGGATCCACAGTTTGGTAAAATGTAATACTTAGGGAAGATTTACTAGCATATCAGTGTCAACCTGGAAACATGATACATGGGATTTAGTCTGTTGCCCTGGTTAGAACAGCTTGTCAACATCTTCCAGTTTCAATTCCAGCTCAGTCGCTCAGTCGTGTCTGACTCTTTGTGACCCCATGAATCGCAGCACACCAGGCCTCCCTGTCCATCACCAACTCCTGGAGTCTACTCAGACTCATGTCCATCAAGTCGGTGATGCCATCCAGCCATCTTATCCTCTGTCGTCCCCTTCTCCTCCTGCCCCTAATCCCTCCCAACGTCTTAGAGGTAGACATAAAACCAGGAGGACAAAACCAAGATTCAGATCCACCCTGGCTTAGATCTTGTGCTAAACCTAAACAATGAAATACAGAAGGGCCTCACAGGGGATTCAAGGAACCAACTGCATAAAGACAGGATATGGGGACACCTGGATTATCTGCTTGCCAACTGGAGGTTTGTCAGAATTGAGTCAACAACATTAGCCGGCTGCAAAGCAAACAGTCTCAGTCTGGGCTGACAGAAAAGGTTGGTACTATTGTGCAGAAGTAATAATAAGAAAAAGAAAGTGAATTTTAGAGGAAGACATGTAAGATGCTGTTTATAAAACAATATTTTACATTATTTAGGAATACATAAATAAGTAGTAAGAGAATAAATGCACACATATGAATAATCTTTATGCCTTTGGTGGATCTGATATAAATTTTTAAAAATTAAGGTGATAGACGTTTCAACACAGTATAATGGTTTTTAAAAAGTTATAATCACCTCATATCAGTCAGAATGGCTGTCATTAGAAAGACAACAAATAACAAGTGTTGGTGCTGCTGCAGCTGCTACTGCTAAGTCGCTTCAGTCGTCTCCAACTCTGTGTGACCCCATAGACGGCAGCCCACCAGGCTCCCCTGTCCCTGGGATTCTCCAGGCAAGAACACTGGAGTGGGTTGCCATTTCCCTCTCCAATGCATGAAAGTGAAAAGTGAAAGGAAAGTCGCTCAGTCGTGTCCGACTCTTAGCTACCCCATGGACTGCAGCCCCCCAGGCTCCTCCGCCCATGGGATTTTCCAGGCAAGAGTACTGGAGTGGGGTGCCATTGCCTTCTCCGAAGTGTTGGTGAGGATGTGGCAAAAAGGGAACCCTTGTACACCCATGGTGGGAATGTAAACTAGCACAGCCACTGTGGAGAACAGTGTGGAGGTTCCTCGAAAAGCTAAAACAGAACTTTCATATGACCCTGCAATATCACTCTTGGGTATATCTGGGTATGTTTTCACTAAACAAATGAATGAGTATGACAGAACAGAAATGGCTCATAGAGAACAAACTAGTTGTTATGAGTTGGGGTGGTGGTGGTGAGGAGAAGCAAGATGGGGTAGGGAATTAAAAGGTACAAAGTACTAATACTATGTATAAAATAAAAAGCTAAAAGAATATAGTGTACAGTGAAGTTGATATGGCTAATATTTTGAAATACATTTAAATGGAGTACTAGCCACAAAAATGTTGACTCAATGGAGAAGGCAGTGGCACCCCACTCCAGTGCTCTTGCCTGAAAAATCCCATGGATGGAGTAGCCTGGTGGGCTGCAGTCCATGGGGTTGCAGAGAGTCGGACACGACTGAGCGACTTCTTTCACCTTTTACTTTCATGCAATGGAGAGGGAAATGGCGACCCACTCCAGTGTTCTTGCCTGGAGAATCCCAGGGATGGCGGAGCCTGGTGGGCTGCCATCTCTGGGGTCGCACAGGGTTGGACACAACTGAAGCGACTTAGCAGCAGCAGCAGCAGCAACAGCAATGTATTATACACCTGAAACTAATTTAACATTGTGAATTGTCTATACTTCAATAAAAACAAAAATGAAAAACAATGGTAGTTGTCTTAAGATGGAACTGCCTTATGAAGGAGTAGGTCTGTACCACTGGAGATGACCTGTCAGAGATGTTCTAGAGCAAAGGTTGGCATACTACAGTCCAACAAGCCAAATGTGTCTTCTGCCTTTTTTAATAAATAAAAATGTATTCAGGGACTTCCCTGGTAGTGCAGTGGCTAAGACTCTGAGCTCCCAATGTGGGGAACCTGGGTTTAATCCCTGGTCAGGGAACTAGATCCCATATGCTGCCACTAAGACTTGATACAGTCAAATATTTTTTAAAATATGAAATCAAACCCAGTCATGCACACTCATTCATCACTGCTTTCATACTATTAAAATACAAGGGCAAAGTTGAGTCGCTGACGGTTGAGATTAGATGGTCTGCACAGCCTAAACTACTATCACCTGGCTGGATACAGAAGTTTGCTGACTATTGTTGTAGAGAAATCACTGCATTGCATTGAACTAAATGAGCTCTGGTTTTCTAAAAAGGGTAGAAGGTGGAAACTTCAGGTCAATGTAAAAAGTTGTGCAAAATTTTCAGAATGGTTCTTATAAAACGATTGTAATCCCGATTAAACCAATCTGAGAGAGAGATCGTATGGTTTTGACTTGTTAAAAAATAATGTAGCACAAAGACTTCCCTGGTAGTCCAGTGGTCAGGACTCCTCGTTTCCACTGCAGGGGGCAAGGGTTCTTTCCTTGATGGGGGAACTAAGATCCCCCATGCCTTGCAGTGTGGCCAAAAATTAAAAACAAACGAACAACAAAAACCCCTAACACAGTGTGAGGCATAGAGATGTTAGGGGAAGCACGCTGACTGAAACCACCCACCCTGGCCAGGCACCATAGTAACCATTTGCATGAGTGTTTTATGACAGGAGATCCCAGTAAGGAACGGGGAACTAATAAGCCTCCACCAGCCAGAAGAGTTCGGGAAAGGTCAAAAGGAGACACCACCTGTCCGACCACCTCCCAGAATCCTTCTCTCTGGCATCCATCTTGGCTGAACAAGGCGTGCACCACCACGAAGGACTGTTGAGTCAGAATGAATGGCTAAAGACAACCTGGAAACTAATCCCATCACCATAAAACCTGAGACTGCAAGCCATGTGACAGAGCAGTTCTCCTGGGTTCCCTTACCCTACTGCTCTCCACTGGGTGCCCTTTCCCAGTAAAATCTCTTGCTTTGTCAGCACATGTATCTCCTCAGACAATTCATTTCCCAGTGTTAGACGAGAGCCCAGTTTCGGGCCTTGGAAGGGGTCCCCTTCCTGCAACAGAGATACCCAAGTGTTTGCTGAATGAAAGAATGGTAGATGCAAGTGCTCAGGCTTTCTGCCCCACCTCAGAGGAGCAGACTTTGCCATCACCTCCTGCTGGCCAGAGCAGAATGAACCAGGGTTGAACCCCCAGTTTGGGCAGTCAACTCTCAGTCTGCTCAGCTAACCTACAGAATCAGCTGAACAGGAAAAGATGAGCCAGACCTTTCAATGTCCCTCTCACAGGAATTAGAACTAAACATGTGGAAAGACTAGAGGAGTTAATAGCTGTAATCAGAGCTGGAGAGTCTGACTGGACAAAGAATAGAAAGACAGTGATGCTGACTTCTTTACCCTGGAGATATCTTATCCTAACCACAAAAGCACCCAGTGGAGATTATCATGCATGCATTTAACATACAAAAGATGAGAATATTCAGTTTAAATGTGTGTGTGTGTGTGTTTCTTAGGGGTCAGCCTCCACTGCATATGAAAGGACTTGAATCTTCCCACTGTCCCTTCCCTTAAGTGATTCAGTTTCTACCTGTCTCAAAGAGCATTTTATTGCCCAAAAGTGATCCAGGTCTCTAAAATATATATATATATATTTAATATATATATAATTATATATATAATATATATATTTAATATATATTTTAAATATATATGTATATATTTTTAATTTTGAGGCCACGCCATAGGGCATGCAGGATCTTAATTTTTAGTACAGGGATCGAACCCATGTCCCCTGCATTGGGAAGGCAGAGTCTTAACCACTGGACCAGCAGGGACCGGATCCAGGTCTTTAACGGTGGATATTTTACATACACTGGGGCATCTAAGACAAGTCAACTATTTCTTTTGGTGCTAAACAGAATAATCAACTTGTTCCTACTTTCAGGGAATCACTGGCTATACTAACCTTATTGAAAATGGAATGCTCTTGTCTTTATGTTCTCTCTGCAGACTGTCAAACCCAGTCTCCACGTCTGAGGCCGCTCTCCAGCTTGGTGAGCTTTGTGGTTTTCCTCTCCGTGGAGCTCATTTGTTTCCAATAAACCCTTTTGTCCTCCTCACCCAGTTTCAGGTGAAAAAGTTCCAAAGCCATTGTTCCTATCAGATACTCAAACCAGGTGAGCCAGCCAGTGCCAAGGCTCTGACACCCAGAGGTGAGGAATCCAGGTCAGCGGGCTCCCGACACATTACTCTGTCTTAAGAAGGCTGACTTCTGTCTGGCTGTGGGCCTCAATCCCTTTACATCAGTAGGGTGAAGGCCAATGTCAGGGGCTCAGCCATTAGCACAGGCTCCTTTGACTCTCCTGACTTTAGGCAGGTAGGAAAGGGCCTCCAGAGCCTGACGGCACCCCCCGCCCCCAGCCACCACGCCAACCCCTGCACTCAGACCTCTCCCTGGGCCCACTCCTCTGACAAATGGAATTTATTTCCTGCCCTATCAATAAACAAAGGATGTCACAGTCATCAGCAGTTGCAGCCACCATGGACAGTGAGCAGATGATCTCTGAGGGAACTCAGGAAGAAAGAACACCTGCCATCTAGCAGCCATCAGACTGCAGCCACTTCCCATGGTGAGCCCTGGAGAAACTCAGGATATGAAAACCCCAGATAGCTGGGTGCATATCAAAGGAATGCTTTCAGTGAGCCCAGACTCTTGCATCTTCCCATACACAGAAAAGCACCAAACTCCTTAACCTGGGTTATCTGGTTTTCTTTCATTAGCAACTGTCTTTTGATGTTAGACCACCTGCCCTTTGTTGCGAAACTTCTATATAACCTGCCTCCTCCCCTCACCTCCTCCCCTCACCTCCTTGGAGCAGTTCTGTCTGGGTTACTGAGATGCTGCCTCCTAGGCTTGAAGTCCTAAAAACTCCCACCTAATGAAACCTAACTCTCAACTTTTAGACTGTGAATAAGTCCACACCTCCAATACAGCCCCATCAAGGCCCAGACCCCAGGGAGGCAAATGGAGACCTCTGACCTTCAGGCCACGCTGGAAGGTGGAGATAGACAGCAGGGCCAGGTCTTGCTGCTCCTCAGCATAGCGCACCAGGTACACGTAGACAAGCTTCTTCACCTGGGGAAGAGGGGGCTTCTCAGCAGGGACTGGTGCCTCTGCCCTGAGAGATGTGCTCACCCCGGGTGGCTGCAGTCCACAGGGAAAGCATCCAGGGTACCCTGGGCCCCATCATGCTGACCCACATCTGGTTCAGGGACATCTGGGAGGGGTCTTTTCCTGGACCAGGGACATTCTGAGCGGATTGGACCTCCAGGGACTGGGCTGTCCCCTTTCTCATCCCCAACTAGCTCTGGTTTACTCCTGGAGGTGGACGAGGGAGACTCCTCCCTGGTAGCACTCACCTCTATGTTCTTACAGGCCACGTTCTTCACCACAGCGGGGAACAGGTCTGAGGCGTTCTTTCCCCGGGCAATCATCTAGGTGGTGGGGTCAGGATAGGGGGAGAACAGGAAGGGAGGATGCCAGCACTCACTGGGGGAAGGTCCACAAGCAGCCAGCGAAGGCTCCTGGATCCTCAAGCTCCTCCCCCAGGGGATCCCCTCTGACCCCCCTCACCGCCACAATTCTCTTCATGGCCTCCAGCTTGAGCGAGTCCTTGTTGGTGTCCAGCATCGCCTTCAGGTCATCGTGCCTGGTGGGGACACAAAAGGTCAGCTGAGGGCACAACGGTGGGGACGGGGCTATCAATCAGTAGGATTCAGACAGAAAGAAGGGACCTGGGCAGGGAAGGCAGGACTCGACCACAAGGGAAAGTGGTAAAATACAGATCAGGGGACTTAGGGTGGGGAGAAGCATGTGGGTCAGTCAATGTTACAGAGCTGAGCTGTGATCCCTTCAAAAATGAATGTACCCAGAATGTAATCTTATTTGGAAACAGAATTGTTTCAGCTGTAATTACGATGAGGTAATACTGGAGGAGGGTGGGTCTCTAACTCAATACGTCTGGCGTGCTTTAAGAAGATGGCCCTGTGAAGAGAGAGATACAGGGAGAATACTGTGAATACAGAGAGCTGGAGTGACTCACCTGTAAGCCAAGGAACATCTACAATATTGCTTCTCTCTTAAGGTCTGGTTTTTGGCTGAGAGGCAAGTAAAATCTTAGCTCCCCAATCAGGGATCAAACCCACACTCCCTGCATTGGCAGGCTTAGTCTTAACTACTGGACTGCCAGGGACGTCCTGGGTAAATGACGATGTAAATAAATAACCCCTTGCACTTGGTGGAGGGGAATAATGTTAGTCTCCAAGCTGGTATTTAAATGTCATGCAATGGCCATTGAAATTTCAAGGGAGACCTTTTGTCAGACTTCCTAAAGTGACTGCAAAATTCATCCAGAAACAAAAATCAATAGGTAAGAACTCCAGAGAATTTGGGGGCAAAAGGGGATGGAAATGAGAAAAACTGAACAATGACAGACAATTCACCTAACCAGAATTCAAAACACAAAACAAATGGCCATGATAAAAGCTGTGTGGTGCCAGATTAAAAATTTCACAAATGGAGCTAGGTTGATACATTAGGAACAATCAACACTGATCAGAGAAAGAAACTTTTGCCTCCCTTAAACAAATGCTGTTGGGGCAACTGCTATGTAGCAAAGAATTTAACTTGCACATGTACTTCACACCAAAATAAATCCCACATTTGTTTAATAGTTAAATTATGTTGGTTTTCCCTGGTGGTCCAGTGGTTAAGAATCCACTTTGCAGTGCAAAGGACATGGGTTCGATCCCTGGTCTAGGAAGATGCCACATGCCTCAGAGCAGCTAAGCTCATGTGCCAGAACTACTGAGCCCACACTCTGGAGCCCAGGAGCGGCAACCACTGAAGCCTGTGAGTCTAGAGCCTATGCCCCACAAGTGAAGCCACAATGAGAAGCCTGCACACGACAGAGAAAAATAGACCCCACTCGCCGCAACCAGAAAAAGCCTGCGTGCTGCAACAAAGACCCCACCACAGACGAAAGCAGATGAATCATTTAAAAATTATTTTAATGTATGGAAGAGGGGGAAATTTTAATTTTCAAGGTCATAAAATTATCAGTAATAAGGTGCTAGGTTTTCTTTTTTTCAACTCTGTGTATAAACTAAATTTAAGAAAAAAACCAAGGCAAAACTGTATTTGTTCACTACGGCTGCTATAACAGTACCACAGAGTGACTGGGTGGCTTAACCACCTCAATGTATTTTCTTGCAATTCCAGAGGCTAGAAGTCTGAGATCAAGGTGTCAGCAGGGCTGGCCTGTCTTCTTGACTTGCAGATAACGGTCTTCCCTTATCTTTACATGGTCTTCCCTTTGTGTTTCCTCTTCTCATAACAAGTGAATCGTATTGGATTAGGACCTGCCCTAATGACCTCCTTTTCACTTAATCACCTCTGAAAAGACTGTCCCCAAACACAGTCATATTCTGAGGTACGGGGGGTTAGGGCTTCAACATATGAGAACACAATTCAGCCCACAATAGCAACAGAAAGGAAAATATTTGGGATATGGTGAATACAAGTTTAACATTAAAAATAAAGTATTGCTATAAGCTTAGGGTCTATATTCAGGATTCACTGTCAGGGCTGCCCCCTGCCATCCCCTTGCCCCTCCAGGTGGACACCGCCCTGAGCTGCTGCTCCCGTCGGTGAGCGGAGCATGGTCTGTCACTCCTTGGCCATGTGCCCTTGAGGAGTGAACAACCTGCCCAAGCATACTCAGAGGCCCAGCGGCTGACGGCCAAAGAAGTAAGCAGAGAAACGCAAAATCACCTCATGGAAAATGTGTGTCTACACAGCAAACAGAGCTGCGGGACCACAGATGCTCTCATACTGTCCAGGCAGCTCCAAAATTTGATGAGCAGCTGTGAATGGAGACCTGTATATTCTCTGACCTCCAAGATGATACTCAGATAACCCACAACTTTGACTCTGCCAGGAAAGGTATTACCAATGGCAGATATTAAAAAGCAGTGTGTGCAAAGTTAGTCATGGAAGTGAAACACCTAGAACCAATAGAAAATCAGAAAATAGACGTAGCCATTTTAGGAGAGGAAGAGCATGCTAACGGTCATAAATAGGCAAGTGTGACTAGTGCTGATGCTGAGACGTGAGTAAGTGATAAATGCTGAGAGGAAGGAAAGAACCTGACGTAACAGACACCTAGTCACAGGGCTGCATTTTGCAGAAATGTGCGCGTGCTTAACAGATAAAATCAGAAAAGACAGGAGGAGTGCTAAGAAACTGATATTCCGGGATTTTACAAGTGTCTCTCGTGAAGACATTTTTGATGGGAAGCAAAGTAGAAAGATGATGACTTCCAGAACACAGAGGACTTGCTAGCTGTCGGATGAGGGTTGGAGAAGATGTCCAGCCCCACGCATATTGATCTAGAACCCCTCCATTCAGGAATACCACTCATCCATTAAAAAAAAAGAATGACATAATGCCATTTGCAGTAACATGGATGAACTTAGAGGTTATCATACTGAGTGAAGTAAGTCAGAGAAGTACCATGTGATATCATTTATATGTGGAATTTAAAATATGACACAAATGAACTTATCTATGAAACAGAAACAGACTCACAGACGTAGAAAACAGATTTATGGTTCCCAATGGGGAAAGGGAGTGGAGGAAGGATAAATTAGGAGTTTGGGATTAGCAGATACAAACTATATATATAAACAGGTAAACAACAAGGTCCTACTGTATAGCACAGGGAACTAGATTCAATATCCTATAATCAACCATAATGGAAAAGAAAATGAAAAAATATAATAAAATATATGTATGTGTGTTTGTGTGTGTATGTATCTCTAAATCATTTTTCTATACAGCAGAAACTAACACAACATTGTAAATCAACTATATTTCAGTGAAGAAAAAAACAGAATGGACATCTTCCATCAGGAAGATGTCCTCCCAAACCACAGAGGACATTTTCTACTGCCTATGGCCAAAGAATGCTCAAACTACCACACAATTGCACTCATCTCACATGCTAGTAAAGTAATACTCAAAATTCTCCAAGCAATACATGAACCGTGAACTCCCTGATGTTCAAATTGGTTTTACAAAAGGCAGAAGAACCAGAGATCAAATTGCCAACATCCGCTGGATCATGGAAAAAGCAAGAGAGTTCCAGAAAAACATCTATTTCTGCTTTATTGACTATGCCAAAGCTTTTGACTGTGTGAATCACAATAAACTGTGGAAAATTCTGAGAGATGGGAATACCAGACCACCTGACCTGCCTCTTGAGAAATCTGTATGCAGGTCAGGAAGCAACAGTTAGAACTGGACATGGAACAACAGACTGGTTCCAAATAGGAAAAGGAGTACGTCAAGGCTGTATATTGTCACCCTGCTTATTTAACTTATATGCAGAGTACATCATGAGAAACGCTGGGCTGGAAGAAGCACAAGCTGGAATCAAGATTGCCAGGAGAAATATCAAGAACCTCAGATATGCAGATGACACCACCCTTATGGCAGAAAGTGAAGAGGAGCTAAAAAGCCTCTTGATGAAAGTGAAAGAGGAGAGTGAAAAAGTTGGCTTAACATCCAGAAAACGAAGATCATGGCATCTGGTCTCATCACTCCATGGGAAATAGACGGAGAAACAGTGGAAACAGTGTCAGATTTTATTTTGGGGGTTCCAAAATCACTGCAGATGGTGACTGCAGCCATGAAATGAAAAGATGTTTACTCCTTGGAAGAAAAGTTATGACCAACCTAGATAGCATATTGAAAAGCAGAGACATTACTTTGCAGACTAAGGTCTGTCTAGTCAGGGCTATGGTTTTTCCAGTAGTCATGTATGGGTGTGAGAGTTGGACTGTGAAGAAGACTGAGCGCCGAAGAATTGATGCTTTTGAACTGTGGTGTTGGAGAAGACTCTTGAGAGTCCCTTGGACTGCAAGGAGATCCAACCAGTCCATTCTGAAGGAGATCAACCCTGGGATTTCTTTGGAAGGAATGATGCTAAAGCTGAAACTTCAGTACTTTGGCTACCTCATGTGAAGAGTTGACTCACTGGAAAAGACTCTAATGCTGGGAGGGATTGGGGGCAGGAGGAGAAGGGGGGACGACAGAGGATGAGATGGCTGGATGGCATCACTGAATCAATGGACGCAAGTCTGAGTGAACTCTGGGAGTTGGTGATGAACAGGGAGGCCTTGTGTGCTGCGATTCATAGGGTCACAAAAAGTCTGACATGACTGAGCGACTGAACTGAACTGATGGCCAAGTGAGGGTTGAAGACAACCACCTTGTCCCTCTCCCAAACACAAACCAGGTGGTCAAATCCTAGGCATGTTGAACTCAGGACAGATGGGTGTAGACAGAGGTACAGACCATTCAGCTGGGCCTGAGCAGCACAGAGGGCGTGGGGAGAATGACAGAGCTGGGCACCATCTTCCCCAATACACAAACACACATCATGCACCCAGGATCCTCCATACACACCTCCACAGAGTCAACTCACCCCCTCAGATCCCCATCACCCCAACACCCCATCAAACACTGGTATCACCAATATACTCTCACATCTGTCCCCCCAGACACACCTACACTCCAGAGACATACTCATACCCCCAAAGACACACTCACATCCCTCAGATATATATAGTTCTTACATAAACCCACACACACTCAACAAAGCCCCTGCAGACACACCCATAATCCCCATAGAAACATACAAAGACACATACACCACACATACACTTCTCACAAAAACACTCAGCACATGAAGCCACACACCTGTGGACCCACATGCCTCACCTGCAAACTCCTACAGACACCCACCACAAGCCCTCTGGACCGCCCCACACCCTCATCTAGACATGCACACCCACACATGGCCTTCCACAGACACACACCACCCACACTGCGCACACACACAGTTTTTTGACAGAACTGCGTCACTCTAATCCCATTCGCCAAAATGGCCTGTGGACTCCTATGTGTAATTCCTGATGAGAAATTTAGGCTTCTAAGATCAAATATCTCCAGCCTCACAGATCCCCTGACCTCTTTAGGGGTCAGACAGGCACCAGCTGGAGCTAACTCCGGGGCCCTTTAACTTCAGGAATTCTCTGCAGCAGGTTTCCTCACACCCAAGCGTCCTCACCGCCCCTACAGAGGCCACAAGCCCATGTCAAGTGCCCACACCCAGGGTGGTGCTGGGCACCCACACTGATCCTGCTTCCCAGCCTAGTACCCACCTTCCAGGCTCCTGGGAGGGTCCAGGACTCCAGGAGAGGGGAATCAAGGGAAGAGAGGGGCTGTGGGACACGGCACAGGCAAGCCTGTCAGCTGTCCACTAGCAGACAGCAACCCCCACCTGAGGTCTGACCACCCTGGGTCCCTCACTTTCACTCCCACCAGCCAATGTTCCCATGATGGAGAGGAAGGGAGAGATACACAGCAACACTCCAAGGCCATGAAACATTCATCTCCTGGAGTCAGATCCCTCTACAGGGCTCTCACTGTGACCCGAGCCCTGGCCTGACCTGAGGGACTCTGGGTGACTGGAGCCAGCAGGTGGGGTGGGAGGAAGGTAAAACCTGGCATTTGAGGCCAGACACACTCACTTCACGTGATATACACCTTCCTCCTTCCCCCTCACCACCCAAGTTCCAACCCACTAGATGGGAGCTGCTGCTGCTGCTGCCGCTAAGTCACTTCAGTCGAGTCCGACTCTGTGCGACCCCAGAGATGGCAGCCCACCAGGCTCCCCTGTCCCTGGGATTCTCCAGGCAAGAACACTGGAGTGGGTTGCCATTTCCTTCTCCAAGGCATGAAAGTGAAAGTGAAAGTGAAGTCACTGAGTCGTGTCCGACTCAGCGACCCCATGGACTGCAGCCCACCAGGGCTCCTCTGTCCATGGGATTTTCCAGGCAAGAGTACTGCAGTGGGGTGCCATTGCCTTCTCCACTAGATGGGAGAGGGTGGTCAAACTATCCTGATCTTATCCTGTCTCCAGACCTCATCAGGAACCCTCACCTAGCCAGGACCCGGGGAGAGGAAAAGGTCAGATGTTTTACTCCAGCCTCAAATATTTTACTGTTCTCCTCCCTTCAGAGCTACCAGGGAATTAGAAGTTAAGCTCATTTTCCCCAACTTAAACTCTCAGTCCCCCATAACATCCCCCCATGCCCACCCCTCTCCTGGACACTAAATGCCAGTCCAGTCCTCCTGCTAAAGAGGTGGGACTTAAATGGTTCCTGCTGGAAGAGGCAGCTTCCCATCCCTGGCCTTCCTATCTGTCTGGGGAAGAGTCACTGAGGGCTCCTCTGTACCGTAATGGCTGGCTCTGGCTCTGGCCCTGGCCAGGCTCTGGGCAAGGTCCTTCCAAGGATTCTTCTGGGGTCGTGTCTTCTTCTGGGGCTTGCAGCCACCGAAGCTCCTCTGGCTGCAGGGCCTGGTACCAAGGTGGGGCCCCGCCTTCTGGGGCCAGCACAGGGCTGGCAGCCTCCTGATCAGCCTCTCTGCCCCCTGGCCTCACTGCTGCCCCGGGAGCTGCAGGAATCGCTGCATCAGGGCACCAGATCCTGCTTCGAAATGAGACTGAGCTGACCGGGGAGCTGGGGGTGCCTGTCCCTGTCACCAGAGGGCCCACCCCGAAACTCGGAAACTGGACACTGGCAGGACGGAGGCTCTGGTTTCCTCTTTGCTGCTCAGAGACAAGGACTCACGTGGTGGAGGAGGGCAGGGACTGGGGACAGAGCCAAGTCCCGGTCTGCAGGCAGAGGACCAGCAGGCAGGGGAGTGGATCCAGACACAGGTGAGGCATCTCTCACTTCCTCCTCAGGCCACAGCTGAACCTCTGCCCCCTCAAAACTCCTCCTCCTCAACAATTGTGTTCACCCCCTTCCCACTCTGACCCCCACCGTCTTGATCCTCACCTGTCTTTCCATGGCCAGGTCCTTGATTTTTTCCTTCCTGTCGGCATTCTCTTATCTCTACTTCCTCCATGCCTAGCTGAGGCCCCTCATATGCACACCTTCAACTGCTCTTCACTTATATCCTTGGCCTTCTGGTCCCCAAGACCCCTACCCCGCCAGGAGTGGTTGGCTTTATTTGCTGTATTTGGATGCTCCTCAGATTCCCACCATCCTTGCCCTAGCAGCTTCACTACTTGCCTCTCACAGAAAATAAAGGCTTTAGATCAAAATCCCCACAGCTCTCGCCTCCATCTACTCTTTCCCCTCCTCTTCCCTCTGGGCAGAGCTGGTCCTCCTTGAGGCCAGGCCAGTTCTCCCACCCAGCTCTGGAAGCCTCCCCTCCCATCAGTCAGGGATCGATGCCTCCTTCAATTCCTCCAGCCTCTCCCACACTACTGGCTCCTTCCCAAAGGCAGTTAAACTTGCTCTGGGCTCTCCCAGACTAATAATAAACAAATAAAAATAACAACAAAAATAAAGACATTCTTGAACTGACGTTCTCCTCTGGCAACTCTTTCCCTTTCCCCTTTATAAAAAAAAATATATTGTTCATTCATTTGGCTGATCTTAATTGCAGTGCACAGGCTCTCTAGTTGTAATTCATGGGCTTAGTTGCCTTGCAGTGAGTGGAATCTTAGTTCTCAGACCAGGGATCGAACCCGCATCCCCTGCATTGCAAGGCAGATTCTTAATCATTGGACCATCAGGAAAGTCCCTATAGTCAATACTTCTCGAAAGTGAAATTCTCATTCACCGTGTTTTATTCATTTACCTCCTCTTCACTCTCCTATTCACTTTTAATCTGGCTTCAGATGCTGATTAGAATTTAGGGCTCAGTGGCCATGATGTCTACAACTTAAATGGGTCAGCCAAAAATATTTATAGATAGATGGTTAGATAAAGCAAATACCACAGAATGGCAACAACGACTGAACTGAATCTAGGTGAAAGATATACATATATTCATCGTATTATTCATTCAGATTTTCTGTATATTTAAAATTGTTCATCAAAGAATGCTGGAGAAAATGAACCTAGCCCCTCCTCTTTTGACTTTGCCAGAACTAGTCTCTCAGGGCTGGAGGTGGGGAGTGGAGCAGGAAGGGGTAGACCTGCTCTTTGTCAAACCAGTGGGCATGATTTTTTTCCTTAAATTGACCTCAGAGGGTATTGACACTGCTGATGGCTTCCTTCTTGAAACAACATTTTATTCCTCCTGCCTTTGGCTTACTTATT
Organism: Nanger dama; assembly: GCA_917880005.1. Lineage (NCBI taxonomy): Eukaryota > Metazoa > Chordata > Mammalia > Artiodactyla > Bovidae > Nanger > Nanger dama. Next base: position 1,318,571 of record CAKJTW010000143.1, read on the forward strand.
CTCAGTTATTTTGAAACACTTTCCCCCTGCTCTCTGGTCACTCTTATTCTATGTCTTCAGGGTTCTTACCTGTGCTTTGTCTGAATTCATTTTATAAATGCTACTTAGGTTATCTGGCTATCTTCACTTCCTTCGGTGGCTTTGATGGATGGACATGCACGTGTGTGTGTGTGTGTGTGTACTAAAAATCTCTTGGAATCCAAATCCTAACATCCAGCTACCTACTAGACTCTACCTCAGAGTTTACAATCTCAGCATCTCAAAAGCCAGGCTCAACATTATTTTCCACAAATTTTCTTGTAATATCTTTATTTCCAATTACCCTGTCTGGCATCACCATCTATCTAATACAAGAACTGGTAAACTGAGATTATCCTCATCTTCTCCCAGCCCCTTCCTACTACCTTCCCCCAGGTAATCATCAAGTCTGTGGCTTCTACCATCTCAAGAGCCCTTCAAGTCCTGGGCATCAGCCATAGCCTAGTCCACCATCATGCCCACCCATCCAACTTCAACACCCCTTCACCTGTCTTCTGAATCCAGCACACATCCGATCTCTTCTCCACAATCCAGCCTGGGACCCTCCTAAAATGCAAATCTGCTACTGCCTGCTTAGAAACCTTCAGTGGCCCTGCACCCCTCTCCCTCCACCTTGGCATCTCTCTACCTTCAGTTCTGGCCATTCCAATGGCTTGGACAGAGATTCTGGCCACACCGTATTAGCACATACAAAACCTGTGATCTGGCTCTCCTTCACCTCCACATCTTGCCTAAAGCTCTTTGTTCTGCTTGAAACATCCTTGGCTGTCCCCCACTCCCTTCTCTCCAGGCCCAGGGGCCAGCTCCTCTCACCCCTCTGAGAGCCCCACTACACTGCACTGTCACTCACAGGCTCTTCCCTGTGGCCCCCTTTAGAGGGGCTTGAGGAGGAGACAGTCTCACGTTCACCGTGGCATCTACACTGACTAGAACGAGACTCGACACAGCAGGCCCTTAATAATGCTTGTTTCAGAATTTATGAATAAACAAATGAAGGATGGAATGAGCCAAAGGTGGAAGGGAAGCGGAGGAAGTTAAGGTAGGGTTGAATTATAGGGGCAACGTGGGGAGCAGGAGTGGGAGCTCCAGACGCTCCCCAGAGATGGGGATGAGGACAGGGGGACCAGAATAAGGGGAAATGGATTTGTAGGAGCAGCCAGGCCTGGGAGGTTCTGAGTCTCTCTATTCTAGAGAGCCTGGAGGCCTTCCTGGACAGGCCTCCAGGCTCAAGCTCGCAGATCTGACCCCTCCCCCGCGTTCTTTTGGAGTCGTAAGCAAAAAAGGCAGAGACCCTGTAATCCAAGTCCACCAACAGGGGAAACGCTTGGGGAGGGAGGATTGGTCTTTCAGAAACAGAGCTGGCCGGCCCGACCCCCCAGCCTCCGCCCCCACCCTCACAGGCCCCAGGCCGGCCTCTCGCGGGGCGCGGGGGGCGAAGCGGGGACAGGGGTCGGGAGGGTCTGTGTCCACGGGCCGGAGGGGGCCGTGCAGGATTCCGGTCCGCGCCACCTGGGCCGCCGCGGACGGGCCTGGGCGCTGTCCATGGTACCGCAGCGCGTGTTCCCAGGCCGGACCGGGCCTAGCCCCCCTCTCGCCCGGCTCCCTCACCGCTTGTAGTCGGAGGAGAAAATGCCGCCGCTCGCCGGGTCGTGGCCATACTCGGGCTCCCCGGGGCCGGCAGAGCCGCCTTTGTCTTCGTTGTAGGCCGGGGCGGCCGACATTGGGCGGCAGGGCAGAGGGCTTCGCTGGGGAGGACGCGGCGCCGCCGGGATGCGGCAGGGACCGAGGAAGAGCGCGCAGGCCGGGCAGGCGAGGTGGCGGAGCTGCCCAGGCTCCGCAGAGGCCGCAATCTGCGGCGGCGGAGGCAGCAGCGCGCGGATTTATCAATCAGGGCAGAGCGCGTTGTAGTTCTTAAAGGCACCTGCTCCCGCGAAGTGGCGGGCGTGTCCGCGGAGGGAGCAGGAGGGGCGGTGCCGCAAAGCCTGGCCCCGCCCCAACGCCGCGGAAATCCCTCCAATCCCAGTACCGAAGGTGCCAGCCCTTGAAAGTGATCATGCACCTCCAGGTTTGGGGGTGGGGAAGTAGGGTGCGGGGGTTGGGTGGAGTTGCTGGACTGATGTTGGGACAGCCGTCTGGAGATGCAGAACGCCGTTACTCATCCCTGACCACCTGGTCTCGGTGGGACGGTCTCTAGGAGCTTCACTCATCCCAGATACTACGCGGATTCTCACCCACCCTGTGGAAAGAAAGGCTGGGTCTCGGGTGAGGGGCGGGTAAAAGAAAGTTGTGCAGGACAGCTTCCTAGATGATGGAATTTAAGGAAGGTTGGTCCAAGAGCGCCGAGGATGCAGATGTAGAGAGATGGGGACTGAATAGAGGGAATGGTGAACCTAGAATCTGGCTTCGGAAAATAGTTTAATGATCATTTCTGAAGCCCCTTGCCCACCAGGAGTGCCTGAGGTCACAGCTAGTCCACGGTCAAGTCCACATCCACGGAAATCTAGGAAAGAAGGGGAAAGGAGGAGGTTGGGTTAGGGTATGGTGTAACTGCCAGGACTTTTGGATCCTGTGAGGCCTCCAGCTCCTCCCCTCAAGGTCCAAGGTCCAAGGTCCCCCCAGGGAAGGCAGCCTGGATCTAGAGAGAAAGTAGTGATTGGGCTGGGGGAAGGGAGTGGGTTCCAGCTGAGTTGGGGCATCAGGCTGAGTGAGTGGGGTGAGGGTGGGGGGTTGGTCTTTTGCCTGGCCTTCCCTGGTGGCTCAGATGGTAAAGAATCTGCCTACAATGCAGAGACCTGGCTTCGATCCTTGGGTCAGGAAGATCCCCTGGAGAAGGGAATGGCAACCCACTCCAGTATTCTTGCCTGGAGACTCCCATGGACAGAGGAGCCTGGTGGGCTACAGTCCATGGGGTCACAAAAAGTCCAACAGGACTGAGAAATTGACACTTTCACTTTTCAGGAGGTGAGGCCTGGATTCAGAATGTGGAAGGGGCATAGGACTGAGTCTTGATCTATAGGCTACTGGTGTCTCCAGAACCAGAACTGGAGGGTCTAGGTGGAAATGGAGGGGCCCTGGAAAGGTAGGGCTTGACTGCTTAGGCAGGTTCCATTGGAGAATGGGAATGAGGGTTAATCAGGACCACCACAACACCTGACTGGAGAATGGGAAGGGGGTTGACCAGGACCACCGCAGCACCTGGCTGAAGGAGGCTGAAGTAAATAGATGTGCCTGGTGTCTGTGAGAGGGGTGATAGGGAGGCGGGTCAGTGTCCATGGCTTCGCACACTGGGCGCTCTGGCGCTACGCGGTCAATGCCACCGCATCTACGCAGCACCCACCAAAGCAAGTGGGAGCGCAGCACTGGGGGCTGCCCTTGTTTGGATACAACGCCTTCACAGGAGCCAATAAACAGGTGCAGCCCGTGGCCACGAGGGTTCTTCCCTGCAAGGATCACAGGCCAAGTGTGATCAGAGCTGGGTCTGGTCCTGTGACTCCAGCCCCAAGCTCCTACCCACACCCCCATCTCTCAGGATCCCGTGGCCCTGAGCCCCATGCCTTGGGTGCCCAAGCGACTTCCTTCGGAGACCTGCACCGGAGCTGGGGGTGGCAGTCTTCGTCCCTATGAGTCCCATCCACTGGTGGAGCAGGCTTGATGGGCAGCCTCTGTTCCAAGACCAGGGCCTGTCCTCTCACCCTCAAAGTGGATGATCTCTCCGTGGCCACAGTACACACCAACATGGGCCCCGACCAGCGTCCAGTGGGGGACATCAGCCTGAACAGGAAGAGGTCTCCCGGCTCAGGTTCATTGTCCTCCAACTCCACAGCCTCCAAGTGCTGGCCCAGGAAAGCCTCAGAGAAGAACTTAATGGTGCTGAATGCTCCTGTCACAGCTTGGGAGGAAACATGGACCAGACCACAGGACGACTGCAGGCTGGGATAAAAGAGAAGCCAGTTACTTCTCCTGTGTCCTTCATTGTGTCAGATGGGCCACCCAGGGCTCAGAGAGACCTGGTTTGGGGCTAAGCCCTGGGTGACTGTCTTCCCTACCCCACCCCTGCCTCCCTGTGCTGAGATCTTCAGAGGCCTGAGCATCACAGGTAAGTTCTGCCCTGAACCATCCTTCAGTTTCCAGCCATTGAGACCTCCTGAACTGTTTCATCTCATCTCAAATTCCAGCCTTGCCATTCCCCCGCCAACTCCCACCCCCTCATCAGGATCCCTTTCCCACTCATTTCCTATATTTCCATTCCCTGGAGGCAACACAGGGAGCATGCCTACCTGAGATGAGCTGAAGTCCTAAAGAAACAGATGAGAGATCTGGTGAGATCTGGACCCAGGATAGGCATCTCCTCCCAAGTCTGGGAGAGAAAGACCCCTCTACAGTCTCAGCCATCAACATCTACTAAGCAGCTGCTCATTTGATGCTTAATATAATCCCACAAGATGGGCATAGTATCGGAATTTTCAGGATTAAAAGAAAAAAAAAAAGACAAAACACAGGTTCACATTCATCTGTTGGACATTTAGGTGGTTTCCACGTCCTGGCTACACTATCAGATGTAAAACAGAAAGCTAGTGGGAACCTGCTGTAAACATAGGAAGATCAGCTCAGTGCTCTGTGATGACTCAGAAGGGAGGCGTGGGGAGGGGATGGGGGGCAGTGAAGCTCAAGAGGGAGGGGATATATATATATATATATATATTTGTAGCTGATTCACGTCATTGTACAGCAGAAACTAACACATTGTAAAGCAATTATATTCCAATTAAAAAAAAAACAGGTTCACACATTATGTTTCTGGAGTGCACACAGCTTAATGTAGGTCTGCTTCTTGTGCCCTTCGACCTAAGCATCAGTCACCTGGTATCTTCTTTTTATCTGTATGGAAGGGAGCAGTACATTTAGAGCAGGTTTCTCCTATCTTTCCTGGGAACAAAGGGCTTTGGGGACTTGGGAGGATAGCCTGCTGAAACTGAGCCTAGGCTTTGGTCTCAGAGAGAGCCTGGAAAAGGAGGTGAAAGAAGGGCCAGCCTCTCTCATCCCTGACCTTTCCCCTTTGCCCCTGGCCCCACTCCATAAGTCTCCGTCTCCTCTATGTATTACAGAGCGAATCTCATTTTCCCAAACTGGGAGCTGTGAAAGACTCAGGGGACCAACTCATCGCAGTTTGTGTGGAACTTTACAGGTTCTAAAATCGAAAACCCAGGAACCCAGGAAAACTTGGGACGACTGGTGACCTTGGGGTCCTCTCTCGCAGCTCTCTTGACCTCAGGAGACCAGAGGGAGGACCCAGTCATGTGAACAATTCTTTGGTCACACTCTCCTGCAATCCACCAGCAGCCTCTCTTGCTTCCCACTCTCCCCATACCCATCAGGCCAAGCAGAGATCATAGCTGTGGGCGAGAGTGGACTGTCCTGGCCCCTGCTAGGGCAGCAGGAATCCGACCTGGAGAAAAGGTAAGACAGACAAGCTGAGGACTTCTGTTCCAGTCACCTGGGATGTGAAGCTCATCTAAGGAGAGGGGTGGGGGTGGACAACAAAAAACAGCTGTCACGCCCTGGCTCCTGAGGACTGAGGGTCCAAACCACCGCCCCTCCCACCTCTCCGCACTCAGGCTGTGCCCTTTGCCCGAGGGGCTCTCTCTGTGTGCTGATGCATGGCTGTGCATTTGCTGTGCCTGTGAGTCTGTTGCAGCACTGGATACAGGACTGGGAGACTGAGTCTGGGTAGTGCCATTTCTCTGTATGGGACATCAGATAAGCTACTTCCCTCCCTCTGGGCCTCAACTTCCTCATCTGTGAACTGGGGATAACAAGCCTGGAAGACTGGGCATCACAGGACCATTGTGAGGCACTGAGAGCTCTTTGTGAGCAAGACAAGGCGAGTCGGGCAGCGTTTGTTTATCTTCAGTCTCCGTCTGAGCATGCAGAGTTGGGCATCAAGGGAGGAGGGGTGGGGAGAAAGCGTCTTTCTTAGCTCAGTGGAGAAAAACAATGGGCCCTCAGAGTTGGGCTGCCTCCCTGTGACCCCCTGCCCCAGAGCACTCAGGAAGTTGCCCAGTTGGAAAGGCTCTGGAGAGCAGGGCCCTACCCCTGACTCCTCCTCTGAAAAGTTCCCCAGTGGTAACCTGGGTGAGGAGGTGCTTTGGCCACCACCAGCTGGGCCCCTGGACTTGAGTCAGGGTCAGATGAGGAGCTGCCCCTTCAGGTAGGGGATCTAGGTCCACACATGGGGCTTCATCTGTAATAATAACGATTATTGCCAGAAACTTGGTGATAAAGTTTCTGTGTTAAAACGCCATTTAGTCCTAACAGTAATGTCATGAAATGGATACTGCTGTTATCTTTCTAATGAAACAGAAAGGGATATAGGCTTGGAGAGGTTGCCAAGGTTCCAAACTAGTAAGTGAAGAATGAGGATTCAAGCCCAGGTGGGTCTGGTTCCATTGCCCAAGACCTTAACTACTGTACAGGATTGCCTCTCTCACGCTGCTGGCACACAAGCACCCCCTTCCCCAGACCCCTCCACCAGGAATTACTGACCCCCTCTGTTCTTCCCTCCCCTTTGGCTTTCATTGAGCCAAGCTGCCATTTTCTTTGTAAGAAAAGGAGTAAAGAGCAAGAGCCCCAGGGACAGACTGTCCTGCTCCCTGGGCACCTGGCCAGAGAGCTGCCTGCCACCCTGGGGCTTCTCGCTGGGGACCTGGCTCTTTCTCCCCTCACCCTGATAGAGAATTTCAGAGGACCAGTTGTGAGAGTGGCCCTGCAACTGGGTGTGGGGCTGACAGGTAGTCTCCTTGGGGCCCTGGGCCCTGCCCTTCCCCCAGAGATTCCTGAAGGACCTCAACTCAGTGGGGTGCTACCACCGGGCACAGGGCTTGTGGTAGCCCTTGGCAGTGTGGCTGTGGTATGGCCTGAATTTCTAGACCCTCTTGTCCCCCTTGGTCTAGCCCTGGACAAAGGCCCCTCTGTGGGAAGCAAGTTTCTGGGGTCACTGCTCTCAGCCAGTCATCTCTAGACAGAGGCTCCCCACTGGGACAGAGCAGGCCCTTCCTTTAAGCCCCCAGCACACGCTGGGGCTGCCCCTTCCTTCCCTTAAAAGCCTTTGGTCATCCCCTCCCTCTTGGCCCAGCGATCCCACCGGAATCCTAGCCCCCAGCTCAAGCAGTTCACCTTGCAGCAGTCACCTCTGTTCCTTGCTAGGTGCTCTTCTTCTGTGGCCAGAGCAGGGAAGGCCAGCTGTCTGCCCCTGAGACAGATAAATGAGCCAAGCAGGAAGCCCTGGGGCCCCGTTCTGAGCATCACTGTCTGCGCCAATCTGATGGCAGCTCTGGGAACAGGCAGCGGCCAGCACCTGAAAGGCTGGAACCTGGAGTGGGTAACTGGTGCCCACACCCACCTCTCTCCCCTCCTCCTGTTCAGCCCCCACCTCGCACCCGCTTCTGCTGGCACTGCCATTTGTACCTGCTCTCTGGGCCTACCCTTCTTCCCTTACTGGCCTCCAGGGTACCGAAGTGCCCTGAGAACAAACTCCATACAGATTTCTGTTCCTTTTAATAAGTCCCTTTGGTGGCTCAGAAGTTAAAGTGTCTGCCTCCAATGCGGGAGACCTGGGTTCAATCCCTGGGTCGGGAAGATTCCCCTGGAGAATGGCAATCCACTCCAGTATTCTTGCCTGGAGAATCCCATGGATGGAGAAGCCTAGTAGGTTACAGTCCACGGGGTTGCAAAGAGTCAGACACGGCTGAGCAACTTCACCTTCACCTTCCTTTAATTTGTTGATACTCGGTTTTATTGACTAACGTGTTGTCTATATTGGTGAATATACTACGTGCACTTGAAAATGTTCATTGTACATTTAGGGTATGGTATTCTGTAAATATTAGTCAGGTCAAGGTGATTGCCAATGTTGCTCAGATAGTCTGTGTCTTTACTGACTTCTTGTTTAGATTTTCAATTAATTAATAGAGGGATAATAAAACAGAGGATGAGATGGCTGGATGGCATCACCGACTCGATGCACATGAGTTTGGGAGTTGAGGATGGACAGGGAGGCCTGGCATGCTGCGGTTCATGGGGTCACAGAGTCGGACACGACCGAGCGACTGAACTGAACTGAATTGAATAAAACTTTCACCTGTGGTTGTGAGACTGTCCATTTCTCCCTTCAATTCTGTCAAATTTTGCCTAGTGGATGTTAAAATTCTATTATTAGATATTTGATTATTGTTATGTCTTTCTGATGAATTGACCCTTCATGGTTATGCCTGGACTTCTCTCGTGGCTCAAAGTCTAGAGTCTGCCTGCAATGTGGGAGACTCAGGTTCGATCCCTGAGTCAGGAAGATCCCCTGAAGGTGGAAATGGCAACCTACTCCAGTATTCTTACCTGGAGAATCCCATGGACAGAGGAGCCTGGCAGGCTACAGTCTAGGGGGTCGCAGAGTCAGACACGACTGAAAAACTGACACACATGATCAGTTAGGCATGTTGCTCCTTTCTCTGATAATAAATTTTGCTTTGAGGTCTATTTTATCTGATGGGGCTTCCCTAGTAGCTCAGTTGGTAAAGAATCTGCCTGCAATGCAGGAGACCTGCGTTTGATCCCTGGGTAGGGAAGATCCTTTGGAGAAGGGAAAGGCTACCACTCCAGTATTCTGGCCTGGAGAATTTCATGGACTATACAGCAGAGAATCAGACACGACTGAACCACTTTCACTTTCTCTGATATTATGCTCACTATTTGTAGTTGTATCTTTTATCATTCACTTTTGATCTATCTGTATCTTTTTAAAGTGCATCTCTCCTAGACAGAACATAGTTAAGTCTTGCTTTTTAATTTTTTGGCAATCTCTGCCTTTAAAATCGAACCATTTGTTCCATAGATATTTAATGTAATAATTGGTATGGTTGGATTTTGATATAGTATTTGTTTTTTTCCCTTCTGATGTTTGCTCCTTTCTTCTCCCTTTTCTGACTTCTTTGGGCATATTCAACTTTTTATTTTAAGACTTTAATTTTATGTATTGACAGCTGTACCTCTCGGTATATAGTTGCTCCAGTATTACAGTGTAACTATTTAAATTTCCAGTCTACTTAGTGATGATATTGTATGACTTTACGTAAAATGTAGAAGCCTTGTAACCAAAAATGTCCCTTTACTACAATCCTCTATATTATATGCATCATATCTACACACATTATAAACTCCACAAGTTAATGTCATAACTTTTGCTTTAAACTGTCCTGTATTTTAAAGAAAGCAGGAAGAAAAGTCTTTCATATTTACCCAGATATTTACCATTTCTGATCCTCTTCATTCATTCTTGAAAGTCTAAGATTTTCCCTGATATCACTTCCCTTCAGCCTGAAGAATTTCCTTTCACTTTCTTGTGGTGCACATCTGCTGGTGATGAATTCTCTTAGATGAATCTGAGAGTAACTGTATTTCATTTTCATTCATACAATTGGATGTAGAATTCTGTATTTAATCTTTGCTTTCAGCAGTTTGAAGATTTGCCCCCACTGTCATCTGACCTTAATAGTTTCCGGTGAGAAGTCAAAGACAACTATTATTAAGTTATTAAAGATAACTCCAGCATGTCATGTACTGTTTATCTTTGCTATTCAGATTTCATACTTGTTTTTAGGAGTGTGACTGCGACTGTACCTAGGAATGGTTGTCTTTATATATAACTCATTGTGGTGCCTTGAGATTTCTGAATACATACTTTTTGTCTTTACCAAATTCAGGGATTTTTTTGCCACTATTTCTTGACATTTTTCTGCCTTGTTTTCTCTCTCACTTTTAACTCCAATTAATATCATCACCTTAATGCTGCTTGATATGTCTTTTTTTTTCAATCTTTTGACTGAGATGTCTCTTTGTATTTCTTTAATTTCACTGACTCTTCTGACAACCTTGACTTGCTGTTAATAAACTCACTCATTTAATTGTTTCTTATTTTTAGTTTTAGAATTTTATTTTAAATATAATTTTCCTTTCTCTAAGATTATCTGTCTATTCATTATTACTATCTTTTGCTTAAAGTTTTTGTAGATATTTAAAATAAATGCTTAAAGGTTTTTCCACCCCTCCTCCCCCGCATTTGGGTGGTGTGGGCATACACTGTCGAGTTTTTCTAATGATGTTGGGTTACATTTTCCTTTTTTTTTTTTTTGCATGTCTAGGATTTTAAAAATGTGTATAATGGACACAGGAGATGATACATTGTACAGATTCTGTAACCTTTTATCTTCCCCCGAAGAATATTGATTTTTATATTAGCAAGCTGTCAAATTAATAGCTTGGACTTGATTTCAAGCTTGTGGAGTTCTGGTTCAACCCTCTATTATGGTGAGTCTAAGTTTTACCATTTTTATTAGGGTGTATTCCTTAGTCCCAGTCCATAGTCTAGTAAGGAATAGCCCCTACAGGATTTCAGTGGGTGGTCCAAAGGGATTCTCCAAGCCACTTTAAGTTTGTTGAAATCAAACTACATATTCCATCTCCCTTGCAGTTGACAGCAGCTGAAATACTCCCCTTCAGCTGTTGCTTTCCACTGGGTTCCTTGGAGTCTCACCCAGTGGGTTGCAGTAAAGAGTTATCCAAGGATTTGTAGGGATTTTATATGCAGATTTAGGGGACTCCCCTCTCTGTAGATACTTTCTTTCTGGAATACTCCACCCGCAATTTCCAGCTGCTCCATACTGAAATTTATCCATTGATGTCTTCAGCCAATAAGTTCTGTGCCTTTTTCCATGAGGTTTAGCCATCCCATGCTGGATAGATGGGGGAGGGCCCTAAAGGAAAAGCTTGAAATTTTCAGCCTCACCTTCTATTCTTCAGGGAGGGGAGGGGGACTAGCAATGGAGTTAATGATACATCATACTTACTGACCCATGATGCAGCCGCCCTAAAAATTCCAGAAGTATCAAGTTCACAGAGCTTATAGGTTGGTGAACACATGGAGGTATTGAGAGAGTGGTACCCAGAGAGGGCATGGAAGCTCCCAGCCCTTTCCCATATACCTTGCCCTGCATCTCTTTCATCTGAATGTTCACTTGTATCCTTCATCATATCCTTTCTTAACAAAGTGATACATGGTGATGACCTGAAACAAATAGACTGCCAGGTATTTCTCAGGCAAAGATGAGTTTATTTGGGATCAGCAGAGAACTGCAATCCAAGGTCTGCAACCCTGGTAGAGCCGCATGCACATCCCCATCAGGCAAGGGAAGGAGAATGCTTTTATTGGGAAGAAAAGGAAATTCAGAAGGCTAAAGCAAGCAGAGTCCAGGGTTTTTCACTGGCTGAGTGCTTTCCAGGAAAGAAGAGCCTGCTTCCTTTCTATTAGGCTTAGATACCATTACAGGACCAGTCAGTCGGGTGTGCTGCAGTTCATGACGTCGCAGAGTCGGACACAAGTTAGCAACTGAACAACCTTTACAGGACGTGAGAGCTCCCCCTTCTGGTTTCCCAACTCTCCTTAGTCAAGGTTTCTGTTTATTACTTTTTCACAACAGTAAGTAAACTGTTTTCCTGAGTTTTATGAACCATTACAAAAATTGAGTCCAAGGTGGAGTCAGGGGAGGATATGGGAAGCTCCAATTTATAGGCAAATCAGACAGAAATTGTAGGAAACCTGGGGACCTAGTACTTGAGATTGACAGCTGCCATGGCGGGCAGTCTTGTGGGGCTGAGGCCTTAACCTGAGGGATCTGATGCTATCTCCAGTTACACAATGTCAGAACTGAGTCAGACTGTAGGACATGCAGGTGGTTTCACAAAATTGCTTGGTGTGGGCAAAACTCCACACAATCTGGTGTCAGAAGTTTTATGACTATGGTACTAGTGTGAGAGTAAAGGAGACTCACACAGGGAAAAAGTGAATTCTTCCTATTCAAGAAGTAACTAAGAAGATCAGGGTTGGTTTAACAAAGTTCACCTGTATGATTTCTCCATCCCAAATTCCCCACCTCTGGTGGTGAGAATGTCTTCCTTCCTCCTGGTACAGGGAAAGTACTTTTATGTGGGAGTTTTAGCTCTAGCTTTCAGAAAGAAAAGAAGGGTCAGAGTGTTCTTATACCTGCTATTTCCTCTTGCTTTTAAGTCAACATCATCAATATACCAAAGTGGCCTATTTTGAGGTGACATGGTCTGGTTTTCCTTCACTAATACAGGTGTGTGTGTGTGTGTGTGTGTGTGTGTGCACACGCGCGTGCATGCATGCGTGTGTGTGTGCGTGTGTGCTCAGTCATGTCTGACTCTTCCGCAACCCCATGGACCATAGCCTGCCAGGCTCCTCTGTCCATGGGATTCTCCAGGCAAGAATACTGGAGTGGGTTGCCATGCCCTCCTCCAGGGGATCCTCCCAACCCAGGGATGCTACCCATGTCTCATGCATTGCAGGGGGATTCTTTATCTGCTGAGACATCAGGGAACCCACTCACTAACAAAGTAGGTGAAGAAAAAGTAGAAAGCAAAACAAATAAAACATGTGGTCCCACCTCTCCTGGAGGTTGCAGTCTGGGACTGTATCCGCACTTCATGGAGAAAGGGGAGGGAAACAAACATGTGCCTTGACTTCTGCCCCAACCACTAAGCTGCCTTCAAGAGCATGATTTCTCTGGATTTATAAGAAGGATTTTTCTGCAGGTATTCTCTTTTAGATACTGAAACTGATGGTCCTCAGTCTAGGAAATGAATTTAAATGAAGTTTTAGCCTACAGCTACTGTTGTTATTATTTCACTACACCAGATATACTGAATTCTATGTGTCAGACATTACAAAGTTAACATTTAAAACAACCCTGAAAAGTACATTGCAAGAGACCTTAAATATCGTGGAGAGAATCTGAGTGGAGATAAGTTTTAGAGAATAACTAGTGGCCAGTTTGAAGGATAATGGAGAAGTAGGTTTTTGGGGTGGCTAGGTGAGAACACAAGAATAATTAAGAGATGACTGTGAACTGAGGCAGTGTCAGGCAGAATAAAAAGATGGGGACATCAAAGACAGATCGAGGTAAAGATACATGAGAATCCTCTTAACTGGGTTGTCCTAATTAAATCTCCCTTCCTCAATGAAACAAGTTGAAAGTTAAGGTTTCTTCCACCCTAGTTCTTTACTCATGTTCACTTTATACTCTTTCAAAATGCTGTACCATTAATTGATTCGATCTCTCAATGCAAGGACAGGTAAGCATTTTAGAGAGAACAATTTTAAGGGGTCTTTTTCAAGGTTCAAAAGGCACAATCAAGACCAAACCCCCGATGTTCTGACAGTTCACCCCATGAGTAAAACAGGAACTGGTTTGCTTGGCTGATAGGCTACTCAGAGAACGGAACATACATCTTTATGAGGTTTCACTTCTGTTTTAGTACACATAAAGCTCCTTCTCTCATCTTTATTCAGGGTCATCCCATGAGAATACATTTAGAGATCTTCAAAGCAGGAAGATCACCACCAGTGTTGTTGTCTTTCATAATCATTCCTAACTTCCTCAGTGGCCAGGAGGGACTTCTCTCATAGCATCTGGTTAAGACGGAGGTGTTTCCCCAACTGGCCCCTCCCACAGTCTCGGAAAAGCACAGAGCACCTATCTATCCCTTGCTCTGGATTACGGCACTCTCCCTGCCCCACGGCTGGCTCCTGCCTCCAGTGGAATGCTAAATGGTTGGTTGCCCAACCAGTAAACAGGCTGTAACAAAGGAGAACCATCCTTCCACTAAAATACTGTTTTATCATGGATCATTGTCATAATGTGATCTCCTCAAAAGATAATGAGTTTTTAATCTGTACGTAATCCTAAATGAAACATTCAATGTTTCAAACATACAATGAAGACACATATAGATGAGAAATGATCACACTGAAGTTTGGAAAGTAAGCAGTAAAGCTATATGTGAGGCTGAAATGGAGAACTCTGTAAAAATCTTGAAAAAAAAAATCATGGGATCAGTAAAGGAACTCATAGTACATGTATACAATTTATTTGCTTCTAAGACTGGTTCCAAAGAGGAAAAGAAGTACGTCAAGGCTGTATATTGTCACCCTGCTTATTTAACTTACATGCAGAGTATATCATAAGAAACACTGGGCTGGAAGAAACACAAGCTGGAATCAAGATTGCTGGGAGAAATATCAATAACCTCAGATATGCAGATGCCACCACCCTTATGGTAGAAAGTGAAGAGGAACTAAAAAGCCTCTTGATGAAAGTGAAAGAGGAGAGTGAAAAAGTTGGCTCAAAGCTCAACATTCAGAAAATGAAGATCATGGCATCCGGTCCCATCACTTCATGGGAAATAGATGGGGAAATAGTGGAAACAGTTTTAGACTTTATTTTTGGGGGCTCCAAAATCACTGCAGATGGTGACTGCAGCCATGAAATGAAAAGATGCTTACTCCTTGGAAGAAAAGTTATGACCAACCTAGATAGCATATTCAAAAGCAGAGACATTACTTTGCCGACTAAGGTCCGTCTAGTCAAGTTTATGGTATTTCCTGTGGTCAGGTATGGATGTGAGAGTTGGACTGTGAAGAAGGCTGAGCGCCAAAGAATTGATGCTTTTGAACCGTGGTGTTGGAGAAGACTCTTGAGAGTCCCTTGGACTGCAAGGAGATCCAACCAGTCCATTCTGAAGGAGATCAACCCTGGGATTTCTTTGGAAGGAATGATGCTAAAGCTGAAGCTCCAGTACTTTGGCCACCTCATGCAAAGAGTTAACTCACTGGAAAAGACTCTGATGCTGGGAGGGATTGGGGGCAGGAGGAGAAGGGGACGACAGAGGATGAGATGGCTGGATGGCATCACTGACTCGATGGACATGAGTCTGAGTGAACTCCGGGAGTTGGTGATGAACAGGGAGGCCTGGCATGCTGCAGTTCATGGGGCTGCAAAGAGTCGGACACGACTGAGTGACTGAATGGAACTGAAGTGGTAGCTTAAGCAGAAAATTTTGCTTTTAATCCTGATACTTATACAATCCATAAATCACAAGTTCACCTTTATTTTAAAAACTTTTGGTGAACTGGTGTTCTAAATTTTTTATCTCAGAGTGAAGAGAGAATTTGTTCATTTCATAACCATAGAAACAAATGAGGTGAAACACTGAAAGCAAATTAAGAAAACAGTTTGCCTCCTACTGCTTTGTACACTCCAAGTTAGTGAAGGAATGGATAATCACTAATAAACTGTTGGCCAAAGTCACAGAAATGACTTTCCAAATGTCTTCTCTCAGTCAAGGAAGTTATACTACAGGAGGAAACAATCCATGTCTAATCTCAAGCAGAAATTGGAAAAATATAGTATCTTAACTCTGTTTCAGTTCTGTGGTGTCATAAGGATGGACTAGCTCTTCCTAAGAACAGGTTGTTCTGCTTGAGAAAACATATACCCATCCATGTAGTTATCATTGCCGAGGCGCTTCATTCTTTGAGTAGATCTAGGTTTCCAACTGGTGCTATTTTCCCTCTGCCTGAATGCCTTCCTTTAATATTTCTTGCAGGGAGGGTCTGCTGCTGCTGCTGAATTCTTTTAGCTTTAATAGGTCTAAAAAGTCTGTGTTTCCTTTTCCTTCACTCCTTTTTTTTTTTTTTTTTGAAGGAAGGTATAGGATTGGTAAAGAACTCTATCTTGACAGTTTTCCTTTCGGTACTTATAGTGAGAAGTCTGAGGTCAGGGTATCAGCACAGTGGAGGCCTGCTGAGGGCTCTCATCCTGGCTTTTAGATGACTGTCTTCTTGTCATTGCTATTTCCTCATACTGACGGGGTGCGGGGAGAGCTCTTTGGTTTCTCTTCTTATAAGGGCACTAATCCCACCACAAGGGCCCCACTTTCAAGATCTCATCTAAACTTTATTATTTCCCAATGGTCCCACCTCCAAATACTATCACATTGGGGGATTATGGCTGCATAGATAAATCTGGCAGGGGAATACAATTCAGGCCATAGCATTATAACGGTCACAATGACAACAAAAATAAACATAACTTAAGAGCGTCCCTTGTGGTTCAGTGGTAAAGAATCTGCCTGCCAATGCAGGAGACACGGGTTCAATCCCTGGGTTAAGAAGACCCCCTGCAGAAGGAAACAGCAGCCCACTCCAGTATTCTTGCCTGGAGAATCCCATGGACAGAGGAGCCTGGCAGGCTACAGTCCATGGAGTCGCAAAGAGTGAGACACAACTTAGCAACTAAACAACACAATAAGAGTTTGTTATGTACCATCACTGTGTCACATGCTTGTACGGATACTTTCACACAGTCCTTATTACACAGACAAGGGAATGAGTTTCGTTCATTGACCACCTTAACAGATGGTTAAGTTGTTGTAGAGCTAGAATTAGAGCTCAGGCAATCTGACTTCATGTCCCAAATTCCTAGTTCCATCCCTATACTGCCTCAACCAGAGGGAAAACATTTTGAAATCTAATGAATTGAGTTCAGGAATTTGTTTTAGTTGTCACATTTTTACAGACTCGGTAGAGAAGGGCTCCAGATATTAAAGTGGTCCTTTTGATAGCTACCCATAAGAAGGTAGACCAGGGCTTCCATGGTAGCTCAGTGGCAAAGAATTCGCCTGCCAATACAGGAGACATGGGTTGATCCCTGGTCCGGGAAGATTCCATATGTTGTGGAGCAACTAAACCTGTGCGGCACAACTCCTGAGCCTGTGCTGGAGTCCGGGAACTGCAACTATCAAGCCCATGTGCTGCAACTACTGAAGCCCCCATGCCTAGAACCCATGCTCCGCAACATGAGAAAGCAAGGCAATGGGAACCCCGCACAATGCAACTACAGAGTAGCCCCTGCTCGCGGCAACTAGAGAAATATCCCACACACAATGTAGATCCAGCACAGGCAAAAGTAAAAAATAAAATTATTTTTTAAAAAGAAAATAGATCAGACAGACCCCCTCCCCCAAAAAAAGTTGACATAAAAAGAGCTAAAAGCAAAGAAAAATTCTGGAAAGTGTACAAATACCAGTTTGTACCAAGGACCCATCATTCCTTGGCTCCAGTATGGGTCTGGGAAAGCAGCACTGTCAAATACTGCTGCAGATATGTACTTGCATCCTCTCTGGAATGGAAATTTGAAAAGACGGATTAAAAACTTCAAGGAATGTGTTCTCCTGAACAAATAACTTAAATATGGGTACCTAACTTAAATATGGGTACCTAGCTTAAGGATGGAGAAGGCAATGGCACCCCACTCCAGTGTTCTTGCCTGGAAAATCCCATGGACGGAGGAGCCTGGTAGGCTATAGTCCATGGGGTTGCTAAGAATCAGACACAACTGAGCAACTTCACTTTCACTTTCATGCATTGGAAAAGGAAAAGGCACCCCACTCCAGTGTTCTTGCCTGGAGAATCCCAGGGATGGGGGAGCCTGGTGGGCTGCCATCTTATGGGGTTACACAGAGTCAGACATCACTGATGTGATGTGCAGCAGCAGCAGCTTAAGGAAGTCAAGATGTACACAAAACTGTATGTACCCAGATAGTCATTATTTCAAAACTAGACTTACATATATTCTGGTTATTAAAACATGCTATGGTTTTTCCAGTTGCCATGTGTGGATGTGAGAGTTGGACTATAAAGAAGGCTGAGCACCAAAGAATAGATGCTTTTGAATGTGGAGTTGGAGAAGACTCTTGGGAGACCCTTGGACTGCAAGGAGATCCAACTAGTCCATTCTAAAGGAAATCAGTCCTGAATATTCATTGGAAGGACTGATGCTAAAGCTGAAGCTCCAATACTCTGGCCACCTGATTCAAAGAACTGACTCACTGGAAAAGACCTTGATGCTGGGAAAGATTGAAAGCAGGAGAAGGGGACAACAGAGGATGAGATGGTTGGATGGCATCGATTGACATGAATTTGAACAAGCTCTGGGAGTTGGTGATGGACAGGGAAGCCTAGTGTGCTGCAATCCATGGGGTCCCAAAGAGTCGGATATGACCGAGCAACTGAACTGAACTGTTCTAAAGTTCAGAAGACACAGAGATGTCTAAAGAAATTTAAAGAAAAACAAATAACTTTGGCTATTACCTCTCAGATTTAATCATTTTTATAACTTGGCTCCCCCTCTCCCTTAGTCACATGTATGTTATCTAATTTATATTTCTATAACTCAGTGCTTTGTAATTTGCCTTTTCCCATATTCATCTTGCCTAGTTATTGATGCCAAAATGCAGTCACATCATTTTTAATGAATCCTAGTATTTCTTGCATGAATAAACCAGTTAATTCATGATGGTCTTTTAGTTGTTTTTAATGGTAAGAATTATAAAGCAGTGATATAGAATTGTCTGGTTATATTTGGGAGCCTGAAAACATTGATTTATCATCTCACTCTCTTAAGATCTTGTTAAAATAACACCTAAGAAATAAAAAGAGCCATAAAGATCTAAACAGAAGAATGGGATAAGAACCATCAGTGAGAAATTAAAAAAAAAATTCTGGGACATAGAAAGTTGATGTGGGAATAATACTTGATAAGGAAAAGTAGAAGGAACTGTAGAGGGTGAGAGACATAGCCAAAGAAGAAGTCAATTCACCCTGCTGCTGCTGCGTCACTTCAGTCGTGTCCGACTCTGCAACCCCAGAGACGGCAGCCCACCAGGCTCCCCTGTCCCTGGGATTCTCCAGGCAAGAACACTGGAGTGGATTGCCATTTCCTTCTCCAATGCATGAAAGCAAAAAGTGAAAGTGAAGTCACTCAGTTGTGTCCGACTCTCAGCGACCTCATGGACTGCAGCCTACCAGGCTCCTCCATCCATGGGATTTTCCAGGCAAGAGTACTGGAGTGGGGTGTCATTGCCTTCTTTGCAATTCACCCTATAGAACACTAGAAGGATGCAGAACTAGGAAGTATCAGGAACCACTGAGTTCAGGAGGGCGATATAGGGCCAAGAATCCTCATATGAAAACAGTGGTCCCTCCCTCCTACCAGCATGCCTTACAGTCAAGTACCTACTTCAAGAGTGAGGGTGTGACAGGAGGAACAACATGTAGAACTTCCCAAGATGTTTATATACATTAAACACTGAAATGTTATTCACTAAATAAACTCGCTGGCTCCATAGAAAATATTCTGCATTCTTCCATTCAGAATATCAGCATTCCTGTCCCATCATCTTGGCCCAGTGACAAGTCTTATCAGACTTATCAGACAGAGAGCTCACATCCACCTCATTCTTAAATACACACAGTCAAGATTCCCCCAAACAGTTAAAGAAGCTTTCAATATAAAGGAAAGATTGAAACAACAGACCCTAAAGGAAACAGTTACTTCAGGGAACAGGAGAGAACATGCGTTCATATGTGCACATACACACACAGAGTGAGAAAACTGAACATTTAAAATAATAACAGATGCTATGAAAGAGTAACAAAGAACAAAAACTGAAAGTTAAAGCTAGTGCTAAAATTAAATCAACGGAATGGGAGAAGATATTTGCAAATAATATATCTTGTAGGGGGTTAATTACAAAGAAAAATAACACGTTTAAAAAATGAGCAGAGGACCTGAATAGACATTTTTCCAAAGATGACATAGAGATGGCCAACAGATACATGAAAAGACGCTTGACATTTCTAATCATCAGGGAAATGTAAATCAAACCACAAAGAGATCCCACTTCATGCCTGCTATCCGAAAGACAACATACAAGTGCTGGGGAGGATGTGGAGAAAGGCAACCCTCATGCACCCTTGGTGGGAATATAAACTGGTTCAGGCACTATGGAGAACAGTATGGAGGTTCCTCAAAAAAAAACGAAAACTAGAACTACCATATGATCTAGCAATTCCACTGCAGGTATTTACCGGAAGAAAAGAAAACACTAATTAGAAGAGATATACATACTCCTATGTTTGTTGCACCATTATTACTGTCCAGGTGCGGTGCGGGGAGGTGCAGGCACTTGCCAAAATCCTACATCCCTAACTTAACATCACTGGCACGCAGGACACCATTGAATGATTCACCCAAGAATGCTCTTCCAGAGTACTGGCAACACCTGTTGTTAAAATGGGTCTCCTTTCTCTTGTCTCCCTGATGCCCTTACAAAGATGTTTACAAAGATGTCCTGAATTGATTGAAAACCCATTACACACGGAGCATCCCGGCGTTTTCTCCTATATTCGTCATACAGGAAACCTGTTATCATCTTCTCTTCCCATCAAGATGTACGCCCTTGCTCTCAGATGAATCTTACACTGAGAGCCAAAAACTGATGAAAATTTACAGATAACGAATGATGGGAGTTTCTACAAAGCTCACGCAGGTAAGACAGTAGAGATAACACTATTTTTCTGACCATCTGTAAAACAAGACTTTGACCTTGATGCTAAGGTTTCTTTCACGACTCTGAAATTCTATGAGTTTCAGCGGAGGAAGAAAGAGTGGTGTATCAAAGGTGCTCAAAACTTACCGCTTAAAGAGAAGGAGACAGGCATGTAAAGAAAGAAAAGCCCAGGGAGCAAGATAAGCATCGTTGGTACTAACCTGGTGCTTCTTCAGCAGGAAACTGAGGTAAGCCCCTAAGAGGACAAGGGCTGCCTGGCTGCAATCTGATTGGCTCTTGCCTTGGAAACTCTGTCTTTCAATTGGCTGTTGTTGAGAGGGCTGAGCAGCGCTAACGTGGATGGAAATAATTTGTTTCCTTATTCTCAAGCCTTATTGTGCTCACCCTAGGGCTTCCTCATTTCAAGGAAGAGACCTCATGTTCCCTTCCATTGCAAAAGCCCTCATAGGGCCTCTGACTCCATCCACTCCTGAAAACTGAGAACTAGGTGGGCAGCCTAAACGTAGGGTGTGAAGAGGCTGGCGTGACCTCTGGCAGGGAAAAAGGGAAAGCAAAGAGACAGTGGACCTGGGTTTTAGGAACCTACTGTCAATGGAAAAAAAAAATCAGTAGTCAAACCAAGAAAGAAATGGAAAATTTTATTCCAGCCAGCCTGAAGAGACATTTTTTCAGAAAACTCAATTATATAAGAAAGTACATATGTAAGTTGTTATACATCAAGTGATGTATCATTTATAGTTTGCACAGTCCAAATGTACAATAAAGCAAGCAGTGGACCATGGGCCAGTGACCTCTTACAAGATTAAGAAGGAATACTCTCTCCTTAGGAGGTCTGGTTAATGTAGATGCCCAACAAATACTAAAGGGAAGAGAGAATGCCAAAGTGGGCAAAGAACAGCTTTATATTTAAATTACTCTCATCTGGCTGTAAAATATGGATTTTATTTCAGCACTACAACGTCCTTTCCCAGGATACCTGAAATATATAAAGAAGAAATATAATCTTTACCACTGGAAAGTCAAATCCATGACTCCACACAAATCGCCTTGTGACTCATTAGAATAAACTTCCAGCTATATACTAAACTCTTTTTGTCAAGTAAACTTTGAAGTTATAAACATGGTGTGAGGGGCTGGCTGCACACTTAGACCTCAGTGTCATTAGTCAGCATATGGAATCTTAACAAGATTATGCAGGAAATGGAGATAAAAGACACACACTGAAGTTCAATGAACTCTGAAGGATGTACTTCAGACAGAAATACAGATGGAATGAGTGGCAGTGTGGAGATGTCAACTATGGGACAAGATGGCACAATGAACTCATGTGGAAATGAAATCTCCTGTTTCAAACATACCAAAAGATTGTTTGTTTCCAGTGTTCAGTCATGTCTGACTCTTTTGCAACCCCATGAACTGTAGCCCACCAGGCTCCTCTATCCATGGTATTTCCCAGACAAGACGACTGGAATGGGTTGCCATTTCCTTCCCAACGGATCTTTCAAACCCGAGAATTGAACTGGAGTTTCCTGCATTGGCAGGTAGATGATTTACGACTGAGCCATGTGAGAAGTCCAAGGTGCTAGATAAAAACTAAAAAAAAAAACCCACAAAAAAACTAAGCATATATTTGAGCCTGAAAGCAGGCTTTAAATATGTATATATAAAGCAGGTTTTCTCTCTCCCTCTGTATCCTGATTGCTTCTAATATATATACATATATACACACACACACACATATATATACATAAATATCCTGCTGCTTCTATTTTATATAAATATAAATAAATATATAAAACACGTATATATTTGTGTTTGTGTATATATACAATGTATATTTTACCAAATCGAACTTGGATATGCTTGCCTGCACGCTTAGTAAAGCCAATCTATCACAGCAGGTTGTGATGAAGGAAAAATGCAGCATTTATCACAGAGAACCAAGCAGTCTGTCCAGGTAGCTAATGCTCAAAGACCCAAATTCCCTAAAGGCGTTCAGGGAAATATTTTTGAAGACAGGGTCAGGAGGGGGCTTGCAGAGTGCACGACCAGTTCGGACATTCTTCTGATTGGTGGATGGTGAGTTAATTGGGAGTTAACATCATCAATCTTCTGGTCTGGGGGTCTATGTGCTCGGGGTCAGCAGTCAGTCAACTGCTTCCACCTGGTGGGGGTTTCAGTGTTTGCAAAACAGCTCAAAGGATTTGGCTCAGAATATTATCTGCAGACCTTGAGAAGGAACTAAAGGTCCTTGACTTTGTTTAATGGCTAGACTATTTTTTGTCTTGCTGAAATGTTTTGTTTCTGCATTTTCTTACTTCTCTGATTTTTTTTTTTTTTAACTTAAGCAGGCCTAGGTGGCTAGAGTTTTTCTAAAAACAAGAGGCAGGTGGAGTACATGGTGGGGAGGGGGTGTCTGTCCTCCTTATGGGGGAAGGCCCATAAGGCCTTGTAACAGTGGGGAAGCCGAAACTGAGGCAGGAGCCAGGAAAGGGTAGTCCCTTCTATGAACTAAAGTAATAAAAGCTCTAAAAAAGGGAAGTTTAGCAAATAAAAATACAGGACAGCCATTTCGATTTGAATTTCAGATAACACACATTTAAGACATACATACTAAATAATTATTCATTGTTTATCTGAAATTCAAATTTAACTGAGCATCCTGTATTGTATCTGGTAACCCTACCCCAGAATGAAGTGAGGGGGCAAGTCATACATACATTTTAGGGGAATGATGGTTCCAGGCAGAGACAGTTGCAAGTACAAAGGCACAGAGGTAGGAATACAGTTGGTATATTTGAAAAATAAGGAAGCCAGAAGTGGTGAGAGAAAGGGACAGTGGTAGAAGATGGGTTGGAGAGGCAGTCTGGGGCAGAGATCTCATAGGGCCTTGCAGCCCATGGTAAAGATATAGGATTTTATTTTAAAGTATGATGAAAAGTCATTGGGAAGTTTTGCACAGGGGAGTGACTAGTGACTTAATAGGATTACTCTGGTTTCTGTGCAGTAGAGAGTGACAAGGGTAGAAACAGAGAGTCCAGTTAGGATGCTCAGTCAGCAATCCAGGCAAAGATGCTGGAGGCTAGGACTAGGTTAGTATTTACATTGGGGGCAAAAAGTGATCAGATTCAGTATATGTAAAGTAGAACTCATTTGCTGATAGGTTTAATGCAGAATGTGTTTGAAAGAAAGGCATCAAAGATGACTTCAAAGTTTCTGACCTGAGTGACTGGGTCAATGCTGGTATCGTAAGATGAGGAACACTACAGGAACAGCAGTTTTGAGGGTGGCAGAAATCAAGAGTTCAATTTTAGACATGTGAAGCTTGAGATATGCATTAAATATCAATTGGAGAAGTGAGGTTAATGTCTGGATGTGGGAGTGCAGAGCTTAGGGGAAAACTGCCAAGAATAGAGAGTTAATTTGAGGCTTATCAAAATAGAAATTTTTAAGGTCATCACAAGATTTCCCTAGTGGTCCAGTGGCTAAGACTTCACACCCCAATGCAGGGGGCCTGGGTTCAATCCTTGGTCAGGGATCTAGATCCCATATGCCACAACTAAACATACTGCGTGCTGCAACTAAGACCAGGCGCAGTCAAATAAATAAAGTTATTACACCGAAGAAAACCAACTAGAATGTCGGGGTAGAAAGGAAAGAGGGCTTTAACCTCTACTGAGGTATTCAGAGGCACATTTATACCTTTAAGATGTCTTCATTAAAAACAAAAGACTAAAAGTGAAGGCACTTTAAAGAAATAATCTTCGGTTCATTTTTAGGGACTCCCTGGTAAGTTCAGTGGTGGCTCAGTGGTAAAGAATCCACCTGCCAATGCAAGAGACATACATTCGATCCTTGGTTTGGGAAGATTCCACATGTTGCGGAGCAACTGAGCCCGTGTGTCACTACTGAACCTGTGCTCTACAGCCTAGGAGGTGCAGCCAGAGTCCCTGTGGGCTCCAGCCTGTGCTCCACAACAAGAGAAGCCCCTGCAATGAGAAGCTGGTGCAGCTCGAGAACAGCAACGAAGACTCAGCACAGCCAAAAATAAACGAATAAATATAAACAGAGAATCCTCTTTCCAATGCAAGCGATGGGGGTTTGATCCCTGGTGGGGGAACTAAGATCCCACATGCCTCAAGGCAACTAAGCCTGGGCTGCAATTAAGGCCTGACATAGCCAAAAATAAATAAATAAATAAAAATAGATTCATATTTAGAAATTAGAAAAGAAGAACAAATAAGAGTAGAAAGAAGGACTATCACAAAAACTAAAATAGGGAAATACTAGAAAAACAAACTCCAAAGCCAATTCTTTGAAGAGTTCAAGAAAATAAATCCTTTGTGAGCCTGATTTAGACAAAAAGAAAGAAAAAAATATGTAAGGTTAGGAATGAGAAAGGAAACAACCACGTGTGCAGAACAGATTTTTAAAATCATAAAAGAATTCTATGTCTAACATAATGACAACTAATTTAAAAAACCTTTGGAAATGGATGACTTCCAAGCAAAGTATAAATTATAACTGACACCAGAAAAAGTAGAAAAGATGAGTAATTCAATTATCACAGAAGAGAGCAGACACTTTATTTAAAATTCACATATAATAATGCTTCATACAATATAGTTTCACAATCAAGTTCTCTATTTAGTCTTAAAAGAGCAGATAATTCTAAAGTTACTTCAGTTATTTCCAGACCATAAAAATGAGAAATGCTCCCTATTTTAAGGGACCTCATATAATTTTAAATACCAACATGTGATTAATATAGTACCAAAAATCCTACATGCCAATCTAATAAGAAATATATTCTAAATAAAATATCAATAAATTGCACATAGGAGTGTATCAAAAAATAATATACTTTGGCAAATGAGTTATTTGGACAGCCTATCAATATTTTAATAGGCTCAGTCCTGTCTGACCCTCAGCGACCCCATGGATTGCAGCCTTCCAGGCTCCTCCATCCATGGGATTTTCCAGGCAAGAGTGCTGGAGTGGATTGCCATTTCCTTCTCCAGGGATCTTCCCAACCCAGGAATCGAACCCGGGTCTCCCACACTGTAGGAAGACGGTTTACCATCAGAGCCACCAGGGAAGCCCAGATTTTAATAGGCACAGTATCAAAAACTTTTGTCATAAAATTTTGTCTTTAAAACACTGAATTTTTTCAATCCTGGAACATGAAAATCTTCATTTAATTAAACGTTTCATGTCTTTCAATAATATTCATATTACTGTACATCTTTTGTTCACTGTATTCTGATGGATTCTTTTTTCTATTTTATTACTGACAAATAACAAAATTTTAAGTTTTTATATATTGTTAGCCACTTTGCTGAACCATTTAATTAGTTCTAATAGTTTGTCATTTAATTCTCCTGCATTTTTTAGAAAGAAAAATCACATCATCTGAAAATAATATTTTTGCTTCTTCCTTTTCCAATCTTGTCTTTTTCTTGTTTCGCTGCATTAGCTACAGAATCTAACACCGTGTTAAACACTAGCACTGAAAGTGGCTATCTGTTTTTTCCTGACTTCAATGCCTAATGTTTCATCAGTATGCACAATGTTTACTATAGATTTATGGTGCCTTTTATCAACTTGCTATTTATCCAACCCCATTTTGCTGAAAGTGTATTAAGTAGCTACTACATTATTTCAGAAAATATTTTATCAGTTGAGGTGATCATATAGCATATTTTCAAATATTAAATCATTGCATAAATGCTTTCTTGTTCCAAATGGAATATGGGATTAATTTGCAAATATTTTACTTTAGAAGACTGTATCTATGTGAGTTTGGTCTCTAGTGTTGTTTGTTGTTGAATGTTTGCTTGCTTGTGCTATCAGGGGGATACTAACAATATAAAATAAGGATAAACTACAATGAAGTATCAACTCACACAGATCAGAATGGCCATCAACAAAAAGTATGCTGGAGAGGGTATGGAGAAAAGGGAACCCTCCTATGCTGTTGGTGTGAATGTAAATTTGATGTAACCACTATGGAGAACAGTCTGCAGGTCCCTTAAAAAATCTCAGAGTTACCATATGATCCAAAAATTCCACTCCTGGACATATACTCAGAAAAGACAAAAGCTCCAATTCTAAAAGATCCCTGTACTCCAGTGTTCACAGCAGCATGGTTTATAATAGTCAAGACACAGAAGCAACGTAAATGTCCATGGGCAGACGATGGAGAAAGAAGATGTGGAGAAAGAAGATAATATTCCATATATGCAATGCACTATTACTCAGCCATAAAAGAATGAAATAACGCCATTTGCAGCAACATGGATAGACCCAGAGATTAAGTGAAGTCAGTCAGACAGAGAAAGGCAAATGGCATACGATATCCTTTGTATGTGGAAGCTAAAAAAATGATACAAAACATTTTTATTTACAAAACAGACACAGACATAGAAAGCATTTTTTATTTACAAAATAAAAATAGACACAGACATGCAAAACAAACTTATGGTTACCAAAGGGGAAGAGGGGGGATAAATTAGGACTATGGGATTAATACATACACATTACCATATATAAAATAGGTAAACAACAAGGGAATGCATAGGGAACTAAAGTACAGGAAACTACATTCAGTATCCTGTAATAACCTATAATGGAGAAGAATCTGAATGAGAATATATATGAATCACTTTTCTGTACACCTGAAATACAACACTGTAAATCAACTATACTTCAATTTAAAAAAATAGTAAGTTGAACAACTCTCCTCCCCACCTCATATCACAGCACAATTTCCATGACAAAAAAAAAAAAAAAATCAACAAGTGAAAATCACATGGCCTGAAAGCAGCATTCCAGAAATAAAGGACAGCGTGAGCAGGGACACCAGGAAGAAAAAGCACAGGGTATCAGAGGATGGGATTAACACTCCTTAAATTGGAGTAAGTAACACAACAGAAGTTTGGCTCAAGTTACTAATCAATTTTCAAAGCACAACCCCCACATCCTGAAACATTTCAGTTTATTCTTTTAACATACAGAGTAGACTCCAAACTCTTCAGCCTGCATTCAAGATCCCTCCTGCTTTAACCTAACTTCTTTTTACATTTCAACCAGTGCTTGTCAGTGCTGTCTGTTTGCCAAGCAGGCTGTGAAGGTCTACAAATGACACATCCAAATTCTACCCACCCCTCACAGTGTGTGTGCGCTAAGTTGTTTCATTCGTGTCTGACTCTTTGTGACCCTATGGACTGTAGTCCGCCGGGCTCCTTTGTTCATGAGGTTTTCCAGGCAAGAATACTGGAGTGGGTTGTCATGTCCTCCTCCAGGTGATCTTCCCGACCCAGGGATGAAACCTTGTGTCTCTTACATCTTCTGCACTGGCAAGTGGGTTCTTGACCATTAGTGCCACCTGGGAAGCCCCAGTGTTCATGAAAACTTCTCAGATCCAACTAAAATAAGTTTGAGTTCACTTGCACTACAGCTGTTGATTGTATTTGGCTTGCCTAATTCTTAGGTTCTTTGACAGCTATTCAGGGTTGGATAGTGTCAAATCCTCTCCCCTACTCCCATTCATGTCCTTCCTGAACCTTAGAATGCGACTTTATCTGGAATCAGTGCCATTGCAGATGTAATAAGTTAAGCTCAGGTCATACTGGAGTAGGCTGGGCCCTATATCCCATCTTTTAGGAGAAGAAACGTAAGGAGAACAGAGTTAAGAGACTGGAGTAGGGAGTAGCTACAAGCACAGAACATCAAGGATTGTTGGACAACACCAGAAACTAGAGAAGGGAATGGCAAACCACTTAAGTATTCTTGCCTTGAGAACCCTATGAACAGTATGAAAAGACAGAAAGATATGACACTGAAAGACGAACTCCCCAGGTTGGTAGGTGCACAATATGCTACTGGAGAACAGTTGAGAAATAGATCCAGAAAGAATGAAGAGATGGAGCCAAAGCAAAAACAACGCCCTGTTGTGCCTGTGACTGGTGATGGAAGTCCAATGCTATAAAGAATAATATTGCATAGGAACCTGGAATGTTAGGTCCATGAATCACGGTAAATTGGAAGTGCTCAAATAGGAGATGGCAAGGGTAAACATCGACATTTTAGGAATCAGTGAACTAAAATGGACTGGAATGGACGAATTTAATTCAGATGACCATTATATCTACTACTGTGGGCAACAATCCCTTAGAAGACATGGAGTAGCCTTCACAGTCAACAAAGGAGTTAAAAATGCATTACTTGAGTTCAATCTCAATAAAACAGAATGATTTCTGTTCGTTTCCAAGGTAAACCATTCAGTATCACAGTAATCCAAGTCTATGCTCCAACTACTAATGCCAAAGAAGTTGAAGTTGAACAGTTCTATAAAGACCTATAAGACCTTCTAGAACTAACATCCAAAAAGATGTCCTTTTAATCCTAGGGGACTGGAATGCAAAAGCAGGAAGTCAAGAGATACCTGGAGAGTAACAGGCAACTTTGGCCTTGGAGTACAAAATGAAGCAGGGCAAAGGCTAACAGGGTTTTGCCAAGAGAACGCACTGGTCATGGCAAACACCCTCTTCCAACAACACAAGAGATGACTCTACAAATGGACATCACCAAATGGTCAAAACTGAAATCAGATTGATTATATTCTTTGCAGCCAAAGATGGAGAAGCTTTATACAGTCAGCAAAAACAAGACCAGGAACTGACTGTGGCTCTGATCATGAACTTCATGACCTAAATCAAATTCCTTACGATTATACAGTGAAAGTGACAAATAGATTCAAGGGATTCGATCTGACAGACAGAATGCCTGAAGAACTATGGGTGGAGGTTTGTGATATTATACATGAGATGGTGATCAAAACCATTCCCATGAAAAAGAAATGCAAAAAGGCAAAATGGTTGTCTGAGGAGGCCTTACAGACAGCTGAGAAAAGAAGAGAAGCAAAAGGAGAGGAAAAAAGGAAAGATATATCCATCTGAAAACAGAGTTTCAAAGAATAGCAAGGAGAGATTTAAAAAGCCTTCCTCAGGGATCAATGCAAAAAAATAGAGGAAAACAATAGAATGGGAAAGACTAGAGATCTCTTCAAGAAAATTAGAGATACCAAGGGAACACTTCATGCAAAGATGAGCACAATAAAGGACAGCAATGGTATGGACCTAACAGAAGCAGAAGATATTAAGAAGAGGTGGCAATAATACACAGAAGAACTGTACAAAAAGATCTTCATGACCCAGAGTGATAGTGTGATCACTCACCTAGAGCCAGACATCCTGGAAAGTGAAGTCAAGTGGGCCTTAGGAAGCATCAATTCGAACAAAGCTAGCAGAGGTGATGGAATTCCAGCTGAGTTATTTCAAATCCTAAAAGATGCTGTAGCTAAAGTGCTGCACTCAGTATGGCAGCAAATTTGGAAAACACAGCAGTGGCCACAGGACTGAAGGTCAGTTTTCATTATGATCCCAAAGAAAGGCCATGCCAAAGAATGTTCAAACTACTGCACGACTGCACTCATCTCACACGCCAGCAAAGTAACGCTCAAAATGCTCCAAGCCAGGCTTCAGCAGTACATGAACCATGAACTTCCACATGTTCAAGCTGCATTAGAAAAGGCAAAGGAACCAGAGATCAAATTGCCATCATCTGCTGGATCATAGAAAAAACAAGAGAATTCCAAAACCATCTACTTTTGCTTTATTGACTACACCTAAGTCTTTGACTGAGTGGATCACAACAAACTGTGGAAAATTCTTCAAGAGATGGGAATACCAAACCACCTTACCTGCCTCTTGAGAAATCTGTATGCAGGTCAAGAAGCAACAGAACCATACATGCAACATTGGACTGGTTCCAAACTGGGAAAGGAATACGACAAGGCTGTAAACTGTCATCCTGCTTATTTAACTTATATGCAGAGTACATCATGTGAAATGTTCGGCTGCACGAAGCACAAGCTGGAATCAAGATTGCCAGGAGAAATATCAATAACCTCAGATATGCATATGACACACCACTCTTTGGGCAGAAAGTGAAGAGCAACTAAAGAGCTTCCTGATTAAGTGAAAAAGGAGAGCAAAAAAGCTGGCTTAAAACTCAACATTCAAAAAACAAAGATCATGGCATTCAGTCCCATCACTTCATGGCAAATACATGGGGAAACAATGGAAACAGTGGCAGACTTTATTTTCTTGGGCTCCAAAATAAAAGCAGATGGATACTCAGCCATGAAATTAAAAGACGCTTGCTCCTTGGACGAAAAGGTATGACCAACCTAGACGGTATATTAAAAAGCAGAGACATTGCTTTGCCAGCAAAGGTTGGTCTAGTCAAAGCTATGGTTCTTCCAGTAGTCATGTAAGGATGTGACAGCTGGACCATAAAGAAAGCTAAGCCTCAATGAACTGCTGCTTTTAAACTGTGCTGTTGGAGAAGACTCTTCAAAGTCCCTTGGACTGCAAGGAGATCAAACCAGTCAATCCTAAAGGATATCAGTCTTGAATATTCATTGGAAGGACTGGTGCTGAAGCTCCAATACTTCTGCCACCTGATGCAAAGAAATGACTCACTGGAAAAGACCCTGATGCTGGAAGAGATTGAAGGTGGGAGAAGGGGACGACAGAGGAGGAGATGGTTGCATGGCATCACCACTGACTCAATGGACATGAGTTTGAGTAAGCTCCAGGAGTTGGTGATGGACAGGGAGGCCTGGCTTGCTGCAGTCCACGGGGTCGCAGAGAGTCGTACACGACTGAGCGACTGTACTGAACTGAACCAAAAACTATCAAGAGTCAAGTGGGGAGGGGGTTTACTCAGTGTCTCAGAGGAAACATGATCTTGTTTAGTCTTTAGTCTTTCGGGCTTCTAGCCTCCAGAACTGTGAGAAAAGGAATATGTTGCTTTAAGCCACCCAATATGTGTTACTTCTTTATGACAGCCCTAGGAAACTAAGACAACAGTAACTTTAACTTCTAATTTACGTTCCCGGCCCCAAGAGTGCCTTACCCACAGACCACTCCAGTACTACGTAGGCGCTCAATCCCATCGCTGCTAAGGCAAGGACTTCAGCAGTCCTACTGGCCAAGAATTACCAGGCATGTATGAACTAACGGCTGCGAGATGCACAGCCAACACTCAGCACTACTGAAGCAAGATATGGGACCACATGGAAAACCGAAACACAGTGAGAAACTAAATACAGCCTGGGGCAGGTGGAGCAAGGCGAGAAACACAAGCAACTGACGGGGTACGGGGGCCTCGATTTTACGGAGGACCCCTGTTGGAGAAGGGGGTTATTTTCTGAGAAGATGGCGTCTCCAAGTCGCTCTCCCAAGCCCCGCTCAATGGTTCCCAGGCTTCTCCCCACGGCCGTGGACCCAGCAACAACCCACTGTACAGCGTTCCTCCGGCCTGTACCACCCAGCGGAGAGCGTACCTTCTACAACATCACAAGCTTAATTCTTCGCGCCTGCGCACGGCGCCTCTACGCGACGCAACGCCTCACGCTATCGCGTGGGGTGGGACTTCCTCCTGGCGCCCCGGAAACCGGAAGGAGCTCTTTTCTGCAGGAAGAAAGGGAGTTGCCACTGATATCGGACACCGGAAAACTGGCTTCTTGTGTTGCGTAAGGTACGGCTGATCTCTGGCCACTCGGCGGGGCGGATGACTGCAGCTACCTTGTAGGCAGGCTGTCTGTAGCATCGGGCTTCAAGGGATGCGGCAGGGAACCGGAGTTAGAGGTGAGGGGTCGGTGTATCTGTCGCCGGGTCAGGCCACCGGAGACCGAGGTCTCATTACTAACTCATTGTCCTCAGCTCTTTCGACCTCGTCTGAAAAACGAACTTGATAGCTCACGGAAAAGTCGTGAGGATAGATACGGAAGGGAGAAATCCACACCCAGAATGAAGTGTAAGAAAAACTTAAGTAGGTGTAATTTCACGGGGGCGAGATCTGTGTTGCGTAAGTTATGTAACATGAAAGTCTGTACGAACCCTGCCTTTCTGAGTCGATGATTCCTTCCTAGTAGCAGCGCCTGTTGCATTAATTTGAAAAAGTACACTCACAGATGGTCATTTTTAAACTTCCCGAATTGGCCAGCAGCGCCATCATTTGGTATTAGAGGTGGAACAGGATCGTCTAGGTCATACCCCTCCTTTCATCTTAGAGTGAAGCACAGTCTCTGAGAGGAGACCGACTGAAAGTAACACAGGTTGTTACTGAGACAAACTAAAAGTGAGGTTTCATTTCCAACCCAGAATTCTTTCCTCCACACCGTGCTGTCTCTTTGGATTGCTAAACAAGTCTTTGGGAGAAAAAGTGAGCAGGAATAAAGAGGGAGGTGTTGTACATTTAGGTGCAATATGAATCCACCTAAGGTATACTGGGACAGAAGAAAGGCTGAGAATCCCTCTCCTTGCTCCTGCCTGTATACAGAAATTTAAAACCCACTTTCTAATAAAGAGGCTTGTAATTTTGGAAGACAATTTGATGTCTCTCTCCACCCCCTCACCCCCGGCTTTTTTTTTTTCAGGTATATGAGCCCTGAAAGCAGAACACCATTGTTTCCATGATTTGATCGTTCAGAAATTATGAAGGCACAGTTCTTACCTTTGATTGACTTACAGTCGAGCGGAGTAGACATAGGTCATGGTGGCAGTATAGCCACTTAAGTATTCTGAAGGAGGTGAGTGTGTGGCACTTAAATCAGCCTGAGAGAGGGAGAAATTAGGCAGTGCTTCTAAGAAGCGACTTTTATACAGGCATTTATACAGGTGGACAAGGAATGGGGGGGGGGGCGGTCATTCCAGATTTCCAGGAATCTGTGGCTGAATTATAAATTGTACAGAAGACACTGTCAGGTGTTTTCCCCAAAGCATTAGCCTTATTTTTGGATCTTGCTTTTCTTCTTTTCCTTCTCTCACTGCTCCCTCTCCCTTAACTGGATGGGTAGAAATCCTTCTGAGTGGCAGAATAATAGGATGGTTTTACCAAGAAATAATGTATGTACTCAGTAAATCCATTTGTAAAAACTAAGTTCCTGCTTTGTTTAAATGCATAGGTAGGAAACCTCAATTTGTTCGTTGGCTTCTTTCCCAGTGAGTGGATTATATTCTTGTCTCCAGTTCAGTCTTTTTGAATATAAAGACATTTAGTTCAGTTCAGTTGCTCAGTCGTGTCCAACTCTTTGCAACCCCATGAATCACAGCACGCCAGGCTTCCCTGTCCATCACCAACTCCCAGAGTTCACTCAAACTCATGTCCATCAAGTTGGTGATGCCATCCAGCCATCTCATCCTCTGTTGTCCCTGTCTCCTTCTGCCCCCAATCCCTCCCAGCATCAGCGTCTTCTCCAATGAATCAACTCTTCGCATGAGGTGGCCAAAGTATTAAGAGTTTCATCTTTAGCATCAGTCCTTCCAATGAACACCCAAGACTGATCTCCTTTAGGATGGACTGGTTGGACCTCCTTGCAGTCCAAGGGACTCTCAAGAGTCTTCTCCAACACCACAGCTCAAAAGTATCAATTCTTTGGCTTTCAAAGAAGAGATCCCCACATTTAAGCTTGGGAATGAGCACGGGGGAGACAGCAAGATTAGAATCCAAGTTCATACTACAAAAACATTTTTGTTGGCTCTGTCTGGGTGACTGCATGTTGTTTTAATCAGCTGCAAGCTGTTAAATTGAATTTGCATAGCTCACATAAATGACAGTTTAATTCCACCAGGATTTGAGTGAGGTGGAAATAGAGCAAAAAAACCTGAATCTGTCAAACTGGGGAAAATGAAGAAAAGGCAATCAATTAGTAAGTTGGGCTTAATGTTTTTTTCTGGGATTGGGGAATTGCAGAAAAGAAACTCTGTAGTAGTAAGACATGAACTGTTCAGAAGCTCTGAAGTAGTAAGACATGAACTGTTTAGTAGCATTTCTAAAATATTTGGGAGCATTTTACTGACTTGGGGCATAGTTGTGCCCTGCTCATGGTTAATGCTCCTTGCAGGAGACTTCCTAATTGACAGAAAAGACCCTGACTGGGTGGACTCTTTCCAAATCACAAAGTGTTATCTTGCATTTAGGTTCATTAACCATTGGTTGCTGTGAAGGAAGCATATGTAAGAGTTCAAATCTCTTAAAGCTTTAAGTTATAAAAGTAATAAATGACCATTCCCTCAGTATCTTGACATGCTAGAAGTGTTCTAAAAGCTGGACTTGTCATGTTCTTCTGGAGACTAACAAAGAGAGTCCTTGAAGTCAAGCTGACTCTGCTTTTAGCCTCCTAAATCAAAGGTAGATAGAACAGGTCTTGTGTAAAAAGGATTCAAGACCTACTTATCTACCAACAGCAATGATAACAGTTTGCATCATCTTCCTGTAGAAAATAGGAGTAGTAAATACAGAGATGAGTGAGGGTGAAGAGAGACTTAGTGAGCCTATGAGACTGTTACTCTTTAATTGATAGGAAAACGATTGGAAATTGGAGAGGTTGGTTAGGAAAGCGGAGGAGAGGACCTTCCTGTAGTGCAGGCTTCAGAGCGTTGAGGAAGTCTCCAGATGGCTAAACTTCCCTGGATGGAGACCAGTATAATGTTGTTTACAGAATGCTGCATCATGGTGAATCGTGCTGGGGGCAGCTGTCAGTGTGTGAGCCGTGTAAGGTTTTCACACGTGCTGGAAGATGGAAAGAGCAGACTGATGACCATGCACAAGCTTCAGAAATATTTTATTGGATGTGTACAAGTGCTTGCAAACTGTTGTTTGAATCAACAGGAAGTCAGTTATTAAACATAATACTTCTCCAAAGAAAAGGCGATTCAGTTTTACTAGAAACCGGTGTCATTTTATATCCCAAGTCTCTAACCAACTTTGCAATCTCATCTAATAAGGGTGCCTTAGGTTCTGAGTGTTAAAAATCTCTGAACCCCTGTTAGTCTACACCAGGATTCTAAGGCGATTTTACATATTCCCTTTCCCCTTTGTTAAGGTGAGGAGGCCAAAGCTTAATGTTAATTACTTGCTCAAGAGTTATATGGTGATATAGGTAAACAGTTATAAGGTAAAGCTAAGAAAAGAACAGAACAGATTTTGATACCTTTTGTCTTAATTGCCCATTAATGAAGGATTGTGGCTACAGTGGTCTGATTTTTTTTAAATCTTTTTCTGTTTTGTTTTTTAACAGATTTATCAGCAGGTTGCAGGTGAACATGGCCTTGAGGTAAATCCTGCCCCTTGTTGAAATGTAGTTTCAGTAGGTAGTTCTTGGCATTTTAAGGAATTAGAATATTTTACAAAAAAACAAAAGTTTTGTTTTGGTTCTTTTCTAGACTTTTTTTTTCCTTGTAGAATATGAGAAACATGTGATGCTTGAAGTTGGTCATCTGCCTTGTTTAAGTGGATTTTAAATGTCAAAAGCTAATTGTAGACCATTTTTTCTTGATCAAAATAAAATCTTATTAAAACCTTATACGTGCCTAGTTTTTATTCATTTTATCTTAAATGTGAAATAAAGCCTGAAAGAACCCTGCATTCAAACTCTGAGGTCCAACTTCCTACTTGGTAGTTTTTTAGTAGCTGAGAGCATTTTTGAATACACACACACAGATTTTAATTGCAACTTGAGCCATCTCTGTGCTACTTCCTTATTTTAGGGTAGGGCAGAGGTGTGTGTAAGGAGCTTTAAGATTGTCAGGTTGAGTTGTGCGTTTAAGAATCTGAGTTCTTATTTATACGAATCTGCAGGGTTTTGAGATAGGAGATAAGAGGGGTTTTTTGTGTTAGACTCAGCATGTACTGGGAAGCATGAAAGATTTTTAGTTAACACAAAACCCTAAGTGATGGGACCCAGGCAGAAGCACCCACAGGACATGATACTAAATTGTCTCTGAGAACTGGCACCGGAAACTTGAAGTGAAGAACCAAACCAGAAATGCAACTGAGAGGGCTGGGCATGGACCTCTGAGAATGCAGGAGAGCAGCGAGGCAGGAGGCCCTGAAGCCGCTGGCTGGAGACCACCTCTCCCCACAGCACTCAGCTCTGCACTTGGCGGGCTGATGTTTTCTCCTAAAAGACTGTTGTGCATCTGCTCTGTCATACATGGTTCTGCATCCTCATGTTTGTCATTAAATCTCCTCTCCTATAAGACAAGGGGCTCCCCAGGTGGTGCTAGTGGTAGAGAACCCGCCTGTCAATGAAGGAGACATGTGGGTTTGAGCGCTGGTTGGGAGGATCCCCGGAGGAGGAAATGGCAACCCACTCCAGTATTCTTTCCTGGAGAATCACAGAGGAGCCTGGTGGGCTACAGCCCATGGGGTCGCACAGAGTCAGTCGTGAGTGAAGTGACTTGGCATGCATGAACGCACATAAGTGTTATTTTTCTCTTTGTTCAGAGGGAAACAAGCTCAGAGAGATAGTGTGACTTTTCTAGGGCCTAAAGCAAAGTGGCTATAACACAGTAATCAAACTTGGGCCTTCCAATTTCAGATACGGTTCTCTTTACCTTATAGGTCAGTTCCTAGAATCAGTTGCAACTACTGGTGTCTATGTTGACCAGACCTACGAGGGCCCCTGGCCCCACACCATGTCCCCAACATGTGCACAGTGAAAGCAACATGTTTAGTATTCGTGTGTGACACCAGGACGCGCGGGATGTTGTGTCTTTACTGACCTGGCCGCCAAGCCCCAGGTGCCCCTCTTCTGTCACACTGCCTCCCCTCCATCTCCTGGTCGTAGGTCTTTTGCCGCAGCTTGAACGAGCCCTGCTGTCCCTCATGTGTAGAGCAGTGATAGGCTGAAGAGCAGTGGGTGGATGAAAAAGATGCTCTTATTCAACAGATACTCAGTGTGCACGTGTCAGCTTCAGGGACAAAGTGCTGAACAAGACAGACACTGTCTTGCCTTTGTGGAATCAGGCATTACAAAGGTCACTTCAAAATTAGAGGGCATAAATACCATGAAGGAGAGGAACAGGTTTTTAGAAAGTACTTGATGGGAGAAACCTCACCCTCCAGACTGCCACTGACCACTGAGAAAACTGGGAAAACAAGAATGCCACTGAGAAGAGATATGGCTTCCCAGGTTCTCTCTGCCAATGGCCTCTTGCCTTCTCAAGCCAGTTCTTAGCCAACTAATGAGATGTCACAAGTGCTGAGGCAGCCAGAGCCACTAACATGAATCTTCCCTCCTCCTCCCCCAAGCTCTGCAGGCCTTGGGGACTCAGGTACTCTGCATATACGCAAATAGACCCATGCAGTTTGACAGCCTTAAAGACCTTTGAGTTTACTTTGAGCCTTCATTTTAGAGCCAGGACTAGAACTGAGTAACCTAGCCTCACACAGGTGGCAGTGCACAGGATCCAAGTCAGGTGAATTGAATGCCAAGTTCAGGCAGCTGAGGCGTGAGTGGCTGGGAGAGGGGTAAGCACGGAAGAGAGACAAGCAGAGTAGGCTAATAGAAAGTGACGTGCTTTGGCGTCGAAATGCCGTTGTGTATCTTCAGGCAGCCAGGTTTTTCCAGGGAAAAACAGGGGTGCACAAACTGGTGAAGCTGGCAGCTGAATGTATACAGATGCTGGGAAATGTCCACATTGAAAAATGACAACTTTGCATTTTCATAGTCTAACAGAATACCAATCTTCTTTGGGGGAACCGTTATTCTTATGTCTGGAGTTGTCTTGTTGTGTAGAAATTCATACTTATGCCTGAAAATTAAATGTTGATATAGCAAAGCTTCAGAAACTCTGTGGATGGGCTATTTACAGAACATTTCCATTTTCAAATACTCCTATGATTATTTTCTTTCATTAAATGACTATCAAAGTAACAGGCCATTTCTAAAACTATACATCTCTTTGTCCTAAGAAACTTACGTTTCAAAACTCTGTTTTTGAGCAGCCACTTAACCTAGAAAACTTAACACACATTATCATAAACTCATATTGCATCAAAATTTGTATAGAAATCATGTTTAAAAATGTGGATTTCAAGGTTCAGATGTGTAAATACCCTGAAATAAAAGACATTTGAAACAGGGAACTTCACGATCTTTCATGCAGTAAACGGGGCCTTTTTGTATAATCTGCACATTACTGTGAGGCGTCCTGTTCTTAAACTTTCAAACCAAGTGGGGCACCTGGGGACTGTCACCACTCAGTACTGTATGCACTGGCACCATCTCCTGCCGGGGGAGGGTTGCACCACGAAGGAAGGTTGCTTCACCTGTGTGCTTTGGAAATGGCTGAAGCCAAAGCCCGCCAAGGGAGTTGCCTAACGCTGCCCCACTTTGGACGCGTGAAGAGCCCTGTGTGCCGGCATGGGGGTCCACACAGTTGGGGTGAACACTTAAGAACATGCTGGAGCAAACCAGCCCATTTCCATCC
Source organism: Nanger dama (assembly GCA_917880005.1). Lineage (NCBI taxonomy): Eukaryota > Metazoa > Chordata > Mammalia > Artiodactyla > Bovidae > Nanger > Nanger dama. The sequence continues at coordinate 1,357,273 of CAKJTW010000143.1, forward strand.
CAGTTCACCCTATTTTTTTCTCAACTGAGCAGTCACCCTCTACTTTTACTCCCACCACCTATAGTCTAAGATTGAGTCAAAAGTGCAAGTCCTCCACTGTGAACACACACACACACACCCCGACATCTTTCCAAGGTGGGACTACAAGCCTGCTCCAGTGCTCAGATTTCTGCCCTTCCTGTCCTACTCTGTTGTGTGTTCCAGCCCTTCTTTTAGCCTTACCCCTCCCACTCCACACAGATGCCAACTCTTCCTTTATGCCCCTTGTTCTTAACTAAGAGAGGAGACTGCTTTTTAGTCTTACTTCAGGCAGAATATTAAAAACAGTGTGTGGCTCAGTGCACGGTGTCTCTTGCATTCTCCAAACTGGGTCTGAGGTCTAGCAGTGTGCATTTTAGAGTGCATTTTAGTCCTAATACCTTACAGGAGGAAGGCTGGTCTCACCTTTGCTTGGGCATGGCAACATTTAACTAACCATGATCAAGGTTTCACTGCATGAAACATTAACAGGTTTCAGCAAGTTGAGGGTCAGAGGCCCCATAGTACAAATGATGCTGGGAAAGGGAGGGGGTGATAAAATTTTTGCAATTTCTGAGATGGAGGGAGGTTGCACTCATGGCCTTCTAAGTCGGAAGTGTCTATTGGCCTGGGCCTTGTGAATTTTCCTCCATTAGAGGACAGAATGCTTTTAGCAGCAGAAGCAAACCAGAATTAATCATAACCATTAAGCTTCTGCCCCCACATCTACCAAAAAAGTTGGATTTGGGGCTTCAAGTCAAACTTCATTTAGTAACACTGAAGTTGAACATAAATGTAAAACCAATCACTTAGTGGTAAAGAATGCTGTCTTTGGAGCCAGACTGCCTGGGTTTGAATCCAAGCCCTGAATCCATGTTGGCAGTGGCTCTGTGTAAAGAATCCACCTGTCAATGCAGGAAACACAGTTTCCCTCTCTGGTCTGGGAAAGTCCCACATGCCACAGAGTAACTAAACCCGAGTGCTACAACTATTACGCCTACGCTCCAGAGCCCAGGAGCCACAACTACTGAGCCTACATGCTCTAGAGCCTGCGCTCTGCAGCAAGAGGGCCTGCGCTCTGCAGCAAGAGGGCCAGCGCGATGAGAAGCCCACACGCTGCAACTGGAGAGTAGCCCCTGCTCGGCGCCACTAGAGAAAAGCCCGAGAAGCAACGAAGACCCAGCACAGCCAAAACAAGTAAACGGGACAATACAACTGTGAGAAGCAAATGAGACAGTATGTGTAAGGTTGTTGAGCAATGATTAACACAGAATAAGCGCTCCATAAATTTTAGCTATTTTATCAAAAGTACCCAGAGCTGCCTTCTCTTTCTAGCTGGACTTTAGGGAAAGGGGCAGGAAATGAGTCCTGAAACATCTTAGCATATTGTAGAAAACATAATGTGGGCCTTAGTTATTACCAGTGAAAACTTCTCCCTCTATTCTTAGCAAAGCACGTTTTGATCTCAGGTACCCAGATTCCGCCTTACCTTGATGACGCAAATGCGTGCCTCATGCACCAGGAGAGGCAGTTTGCCCCCAGGTCCTCCTGTCTGGGGACATCTTCAAAGGCCACACCCACCGTGTAGTCCAAACACTCGTCCACCTCCACCTCCCAGTAATGGCGCCTCGGACTGGAATTAGGTTTCCCATGACTGCAGCACACCTGATTTTAGAAAGCAGAAGTATGTCTCATTTGGGGTGACCCACACCTAGCTGTGCAGGTGAGTGACACCAACTGCTGGGGTCAGTCAGTAAGTGGTCGGGAAGGGTGGAGGCAGGTGTTCAAACACCCCATTTCTAAGGCGGCACAACCTTTGCTCTCAAAGCTCAGCTGCCCGATGCTGAAGGTCAGAAGAAGGTAGGTACACTGCTGGTCACAAGTGAGGAGGAGACAAGCCCACTCTGTGTGCTTTTTCAGCAACAGGGCTTTTTACAGTAACAAAAAGATTTGGTTCACTTGCTCCTTAAAAAGAAAGAGATTGAGGACTTTCCTTGTGGTCCAGTGGTTAAGACTGTGCTCACAATGCAGGGAGCCCAGGTTCAATTCCTGCCCTGGAACTAAGAGTCCACATGCTTCTACTAAGGCTCAGCGCAGCTAAATAAATAAATATTAAAAACAAATGAACAAGACCACAGGCCCAAACTGGAGCTCTGTGTGGCAAGACCCATGTCACCAGTCAGCGACAACTTAGTTACAGTTTTACCTTTCACCTAAATGGAATTTTAAACCAGTCAATCAGAACACTAGTTAGGTAATATGCCTGAGAGACCCCTGACCTTTCCTAAAGGAAAGTAACCTTACCACAGCCAAACTGCTTTAAAAAACAATTTTTTTTTTTAAATTTTGTATTGGGGGTATAGCCAATTAACAAACAACGTTGTAATAGTTTCAGGTGAACAGTGAAGGGACTCAGCCACACACATACCTGTATCCATTCTCCCCCAAACTCCCTTCCCATTCAGGTTGCTGCGTAACAGTAGGTTCTTGTTGGTTATCCATCTTAAATACAGAACTGTGTACATATTCATTCCAAACTCCATGACTATCCCTTCCCCACATCCTTACCTTCTGACAACCATACGTTTGTTCTCTCAGTCTGTGAGTATCTGTTTTGTAATTTTGTGTCATTTCTTTTTAGAGTCCACATAAAAGGGATGTCATATGATATTTCTCCTCCTCTGTTTGACTTCACTCAGTAAGACAATCTCTAGATCCATCCATGTTGTTGCAAATGGCATTATTCCATTCTTTCTAGTGGCTGAGTAATATTCTATTGTATATATGTACCATATCTTTATCCATTCCTCTGCCGGTGGACATTTAGCCAACCTGCTTTTTTTTGCCTAGAAATATAATTCCTTGTTCCTGATCCCTTCCACCTGAAAAAGTCTTTCATTCTGTACAGCTCCTTGGACCTCCTTTCTACTTGCTAGATTAGGGGCTGCCCAACTCAAGAATTGTTGGAAAAAAGTCAATAAGAACTTTAAGATTTGATCAGTTTCATTTTGTTTCTCAATGCAGGTATGAACTTGATTGTTTCTTATTCCTCTCTGCCCCACCAACCCAGTGTTGAATGGGTGAGGCAAGGAAGGGTAAAGCTGGGTTCCACTGTACTCTGTGCTGCTCTGCTGTCACAAGCCGCCACAGATGTGCGTGCTGGTCGCTCAGTCGTGTCCAACTCCATGTGACCTCGTGGACTATAACCCGCCAGCTCCTTTGTCCATGGGATTCTCCAGGCAAGAGCACTGGAGTGGGGAGTCATTCCCTTCTCCGAGGGGTCTTCCTGACCCAGGAATCTAACCAGGGTCTCCTGCGGTCTTTACCATCTGGGCCACCAGGGAACAGATGCATAACACACATGCAGTAAGAAGGGCAGCAGGGAGCCAGCGTCAGAGGAAGAGACAGTTACAAGACAGTCCAGGATGCAGGCAGGGAGGCTAGATGCAGTTGTTCATCGGCAGCCCCTATGGCCCCTTACGTCCTTTCTTCCTTAGAAGATCCTCCTGACTCTGAGACCAGCCCACCATGAGTTCTTTCTATCCTGATTACCAAGGAGCTGAGAACTGTGTTTAATATTTAATTGTAAAAACAGAAATTAGCCCTTGAAGTTAAGCCATGTTTGTTTTTTTTCACCCACTGCTGTGATTTTTCTATTTTAGTAGGGTACATTTGCCCCCCCTTTTTAGATTTTTTTTTAATGTGGACCACTTTAAAAGTCTTTATTGAATTTGTTACAATATTGCCTCTTTCGGGGGGTGGGGCAGTGAGACATGTGGTATCTTAGCTTCCCCACAAGGGATCAAACCCATGTTTCCTGCACTGGAAGGCACAGTCTTAATTACTGGAAGCCAGGGAAGTTCCTTGGCCCCTATTTTAAGTCTTCTTTAAGTATTTGGAAAGAAGTAAGGTATAAATGAGAGCTTCCTAGGTAGCATCAGTGGTAAAGAACCATGGAAAGAGGAGCCTGGTGGGCTACAGTCCATAGGGTCGCAGAGTTGGACATGACTGAAGCAATTTAGCACTGCATGCAAGGTATTAATAAATGGCACCCCGCTCCAGTACTCTTGCCTGGAAACGCCCATGGACTGAGGAGCCTGGTAGGCTGCAGTCCATGGGGTCACTGAGAGTCGGACACAATTGAGTGACTTCGCTTTCACTTTTCACTTTCATGCATTGGAGAAGGAAATGGCAACCCACTCCAGTGTCCTTGCCTGGAGAATCCCAGGGATGGGGGAGCCTGGTGGGCTGTTGTCTATGGGGTCGTACAGAGTCAGACAAGACTGAAGCAATTTAGCAGCAGCAGCAGCAAGGTATTAATATATCATTTCAACCTGAAGTACTAAGTTCTGAAAATAGCATCAATCCAGACAGGCAGGGCGCATCTTTGATGGACACCCCTCTCTCAGGTCTTGCGCCTGCGTGATCATCATTCCTTCCACCAGCTTTGGTTTTTTACCAGGAGTTTTGTTAGAAAGTATCGCCCAGTGGGAGAGAGAGCTCTGGGCTCCGCACTGAGGGGCTGGGTCCTTGTTCTCCCACTGCTCTAGGAGCCCAGGACTCCACTCAGAAGCCATGTCTCCCCTTCTGACATTGGTCAGACCCCCACTCCCCCTCCCCCAGCCTCCCTTCTTCCCCTCCCTCTCCCTTATTTCTGGGAGTCAGAGCCTGAGGCCCCTTTCAAGGCTGCATCAGTCATAATCCACCAGTACCTGGATAACAGCACATATTAGCGGAGTTCATGAACTGTTCTGGTGAGGGGCTGATGTAGTACCTGGTAAACTGGGCATCGCTGGGGACTGGCTCCCTGGCGGGGCCTCTCCTCTCGCTTCGCACAACCGTGAGCCCATCTTCGGATACAGTCAGCCGGGGATGGCAGGTGTGCTCATCCAGGGGAAGTAGCTGCCTGCGAAGGGGAGAGGCACACAGAGACCCCCTGAGCCAATCACTCCACTGCTTTCTCCATGTTGCACTCCACACAGGCCGGGCCTCACCACATGTGGCTGGCATTAGCTCCCTGTACGACAGTGGTGAGCCTGGACCTTGCCTGGTGATGCCCCTCACGCTAATAATGATGGCAGTTTACATGGGTCGGGCGTTACTGGGTGTCCAGTATGGAGCAAAGAAGTTTGTTGAATCTTATCTCATTCACACCTTACAAGTATCCAGGTGTTAGTATTTCCATTTTGTAGAAGAGGAAACAGAGGGGCAGAGTGGTCCTATCATCAGCTGTAGATGCTAGAACTCAAATTGGAACCCCAGAGACGTCCCTGGTGGCTAAGACTCCATGTTCCCAATGCAGGGGGCCTGGGTTCCATCCCTGGTCAGGGAACTAGACCCCATGTGTCACAACTGAGACCCAGTGCCGTCAAATAAATAAATACTTCACAAAACAAAATAAAAATAAACATAAGGAATAAAAATAAACATAAAAGTAACAACAGCTACCCCAAACCCCAAGCCCATCTGATTCCAGTGGCTGAGCTCTTCACTGGGAGGCTATAAATACCTGCAGGTGAACAGGAATTTCTAATCTGCTTGCCAAGGGGAATAGGAATTGAGGGAATTACTAGTGATCAATTTGACAAAGGTTAGCAAAATCCAACTTTCAATGAGGGCAGTGAGAGAGAAGGGAGGAGATCGTACAACCTTCTCTGAATTATGGTTAAAACAAAGCACGTCAAAAAAAAAGTTACACATGGGGAGTTCCCTGGCGGTCCATGCGTTAAGACGCTTCCAATGCAGGGGGTGTGGGTTCGATGTCCAGATGGGAGCCAAGTTTCCACATGATGGGTGGTGCGGCCAGAAAAAATAAAGTGGCCCCTTCTGTAAAATGGGCCCCCAGGGCTTCGGTCACCCCCGAGTCCCTTCCTAGCCTGATTTGCCATGTGTTCGTATTAGTGAACGTTCATCGACTTTTCCAGTGAAGTCACAGCAGCACTGGGTCTGCCACGAAGGGGTATCTTTGGGTCCAGTAAGTGTGTGGCGGGGGCACAGACCTGTGGTGTGGACAGTGGCGGGCTTACTCCTTGCGCTGGGGCCGCCCACGTTGAGGGCTCTCACATAGATGGTGTAGTTCTGTCGGGGCTGCAGCTGCACCAGGCACTCGCAGGTCGGGATGCCCACAACAGACCTGGGTGAGGAGGCATGCTGACATCACCGAGGGGCCGGGGCAGACAGAGCCAAGCACCAGACCCTCCCCGCTGACCCCCAGCAGCGGCACAGGCAGGAGTGAGGCTCTCCTCAATGCTCCCTCCCAATCAGGTCCCCTTTTCTCATTTTCTTGTATCCTTTCTGTCTGTGGCTCTCGCCCCTCCAAGCTCGCCACTATGTGTCCCAGGCATCCAGCACTGCACTCAGTCTGGGTCTAACGCTGCATCAGTGGGGCATGCATGCAGTTGAATCCAATGCGTGCCAGCCTGTCTGGCAGGACCACAGCCGCCCCAAGGGCAGGGGCCAAGTACCACAAGCTAAGCACAGCGCTGGGCTCACAGCAGGCTCTCCGTCTGTGTTTTTGAACAAATCATCTGACTAGAGCTGATATAGAGGGGCCCTGGGGGAAACTGAATGTAGCCGCTGCCCTCATAGAGCTTCCAGTCAAGAAGAAAGGCATTTCTCAAGCCATCACTGGAAGAAACATAAGATGGTAACATGACAAGTTGATGGTGTATTATGGAAGGTATACTAGCTGAGAGGTGTTTTTGAGCTAAACTCTGAAAAATGACTGGGAGGTAAATGGATAAGAAAGAGAACAAAGGATTCTCTTTCATAGAAGAAGCATGTGCAAAGGCCCTCTGGCAGGAAGAAGCATAGAAAGGCCCCTGGATATAGAAGGAACTATTAATAAAATATGACCCATGTGGTTGAGGGAGGGTGTGCTGGTGGGGATAAGCTGGACAGGCAGGAAGGGGCCAGAGCCAGTGAAGGAATTTTGTCTTCTTCAGGGATGCCATGATTAGATCTATACTAGGAGCGTAAGCTGCTTTATTGACTATGCCAAAGCCTTTGACTGTGTGGATCACAAGAAACTGTGGAAAATTCTGAAAGAGATGGGAATACCAGACCACCTGACCTGCCTCTTGAGAAATCTGTATGCAGGTCAGGAAGCAACAGTTAGAACTGGACATGGAACAACAGACGAGTTCCAAATAGGAAAAGGAGTACGTCAAGGCTGTATATTGTCACCCTGCTTATTTAACTTATATGCAGAGTACATCATGAGAAATGCTGGACTGGAAGAAACACAGGCTGGAATCAAGATTACCGGGAGAAATATCAATAACCTCAGATATGCAGATGACACCACCCTTATGGCAGAAAGTGAAGAGGAGCTAAAGGGGCTCTTGATGAAAGTGAAAGAAGAGAGTGAAAAAGTTGGCTTAAAGCTCAACATTCAGAAAACAAAGATCATGGCATCCGGTCCCATCACTTCATGGGAAATAGATGGGGAAACAGTGGAAACAGTGTCAGACTTTATTTTTGGGGGCTCCAAAATCACTGCAGATGGTGACTGCAGCCATGAAATTAGAAGACGCTTACTCCTTGGAAGAAAAGTTATGACCTACCTAGATAGCATATTCAAAAGCAGAGACATTACTTTGCCGACTAAGGTCCATCTAGTCAAGGTGATGGTTTTTCCTGTGGTCATGTATGGATGTGAGAGTTGGACTGTGAAGAAGGCTGAGAGCCGAAGAATTGATGCTTTTGAACCGTGGTGCTGGAGAAGACTCTTGAGAGTCCCTTGGACTGCAAGGAGATCCAACCAGTCCATTCTGAAGGAGATCAACACTGGGATTTCTTTGGAAGGAATGATGCTAAAGCTGAAACTCCAGTACTTTGGCCACCTGATGCGAAGAGTTGACTCATTGGAAAAGACTCTGATGCTGGGAGGGACTGGGGGCAGGAGGAGAAGGGGACGACCGAGGATGAGATGGCTGGATGGCATCACGGACTCGATGGACGTGAGTCTGAGTGAACTCCGGGAGATGGTGATGGACAGGGAGGCCTGGTGTGCTGTGATTCATGGGGTCACGAAGAGTCGGACACGACCAAGCGACTGAACCGAACTGAACTGAGAGTAAGCCCTGCCCAGGTCACCTTGGTCCCTGACCAGCCTTCTGATGACCCCCAGTGAAAAGGGTTCAAAGTATCAGCACAAGTTGCAAAGGAAATCCAAACCATTTTGGGGAGGAGGTCAGACTACTGAACTCCCTTCCCTGCTCCTGAGGATCCCTGGAAGTAGATAACCCAGGTTAGCAAACCCTGATGTGGTTGTGGACACATGAAATCTACCTGGGACAAATCGGCTGGGGATGGGGACAGAGTGGAGGCGGGGGCAGATGGCCAGGTCCCAAGCCCTAAATTTAGTGTAGAACAATCTGTCTCCCTAACAGTTGACACCAACCCCTCCTCCTCCATTTCTCTAAAGTTGGGTTGGTGCACAGTAAGGCAGCCCCTGGACTTGGCTGCCTTTCACAAGCTTCTGGACCGCCTGGTTGTAATCCAGAGGCCTAGCCATAATTCCTCCACTGTTCACAGCTATAGACTTGTAAGATCTTCAGGCTCCTGAGTCTAGCCCTCTTCTAGCTGTGAACTCCTCCAGATCTCTGCCAGAGAGGGAACATGAGCCTCCAGGCAGCTGACCACCAGGGACATGATGTTCTTTGTACATTGAATTCAATTCTCTTTCATTTCTGCTTTTCTTGGTTCTTTCTCCTCCTCAAGTTCCAGCCAGGTGGGTTTCTTGGTTCCTCCAGTGCAGGAAGCTCACTCCTGCCCAAGAGCCAGGCCTTGCCTGCATCCACTCTTCTCAGGCCTCCTCCCTTCCCATCCATCTGGTCTCAGTTCAAATGTCCACTATCTCCAAAGTAAGCCTCCACCTCCATTGCATTCCCTATTTCATTGCATATCTTTCCCCTTCATGCTACTGTGTGTTTTAAGCATTCGTTTTCTTGGTTTTTGTCTATTTCCCCCAACTCAGACTGTCAGCTCTGTCAGGGTGGGGAATTTGTCTCTCTGGGTCACCAGTGCCCAGGCACCATCTGTACACTCAATACTTGTTGAATGAATAATGGGAAACCCTGGTTGGACTAAGAAAGCAAACCTGAGGTTTACCACTTATTCACTTCTTCACTCATCTGTCATTTATCTTCAATCACAACATTTCAGTTACTTCTCACGAAACTAAGCAATCTAAAATCAAGGTTCCTGTGTTTAACTTTCTCTCCAGATGCCACACTTCTCCTAAGCTGTGCCACTGTGTCGAGGCCTCTCGTGCCTAGCCAACTCCCCTTGTGACTCACTCAGTTACACCCGAGGCCCCCGGCGTCTCTGCCTGGGTCAGCTCCACCGTGTATGAGTCCACAGGGTTCAGGTTTCCAGACTCCCAGGAGATGAGTGCAGCCTCCTCACAGCTCCTTATCTCTTTGCTTTTATAATGGGGGACAAGGCGCTAAATGCAGGGGAAACGGAGAGAGGAACAACCCTTCTGTTCACATCCAGCCTAGTGCTCCAGAACACAGCACACACCACAAGCCTTCTCTTCCTACAAGAGGTTCAGTGCAATAAAAGGCAAACCAGGTGTTTCAGCCTAGACAATCATATCCCCTCCAAATTCATATGTTGAAACCTATTCCTCAATGTGATAATAACTGGAGTCTCCGAGAAGTGCCTAGGTCCTGAGAGTTGAAGGGGTTATCATACAAGGAAACCCAATGAACTCTCTTGCCCAGCTCCATCATAGGAGGACACAGGGAAAAAAAGGCCACTCTGAACCAGGAAGTATCTTCCCTAGACACTGAATCTACTGGCACCTTGATCTTGTACTTCCCAGCCTCCAGAACCACTAGGAATAAATTTCTGTTGTTTATAAGCCATCCAATGTGCAGTATTCTAACAGTCCAAAGGAACACCAGGAATCACCTGCAGATATCTCTGGAGTGGGGGATGGCTGCATGGTTCAAAGGTGTCTGTGAAACTGTGTCCAAGGGCAGTACTTTATCTTCTTTTGAGACCAACTGTGAAAAAATGTCCCTGCCATATCAGGTATACAGATTTGGCGTACTAAATAAAAGGAAAGAAGTGCCAAGCTATTCCTGTCCCTCCAAGTGACATCAAAGCCCTGCCCCTATCAAGAAAGCCGAGACTTCTGGGTCCCCTTCAGTGAAGGTTCTACAAGTGGCCTCTTACCTGTCATGTACACCGCACGCTCACTGGTGGGGCTGAGGCCGGCCCCTGTTCTGAGCCGCGACCCAAAATTCATACTGCGTGTTTGGCAACAGGTTTGTCACTGAGCAGTATGTTTCTTTGATGGTCACTGTAACTTCTGGGGGATAAAAATGATAGGAATTAAAGCCTAGAACTTCCCTGGTAGTCCAGTGGTTAGGAATCTACCTGCAAATGCAGGGGACACCAGTTTGATCCCTGGTCTGGGTGGATCCATATGCTGTGGGGAAACTCAGCTCATATGCCACAACTACTGAGCCTGTGCTCTAGCACCCTTGAGCCACAAGAGAAGCCACCACAATGAGAAGCCTGCATACCACAACTAGAGAGTAGCCCCCACTCGCTGTAACTAGAGAAAGCCTGCGCACAGCAACAAAGACCTAGCACAAACATAAATAAATAAATGGAATTAAACCCCCAAATAGGTCAACTGGCTCCAAGTTCATTGCACTATAATCTATTTTCCCTGAGGTAGATACAGAACTGGCTACCAATCCCCATCGGCTATGTATGCGTGCCCCGCTGCAGTGAGACTCTGCTGATCCTTCCATTGAGAGGACTGGTCTTTCCCACTATCCATTGCAGCTGGGCTTAACCACGTGACTTTCTTTGGCCAACGGGACCACTTCAAACGTGGTGCAAGCAGAAGTTTGGGCAGTGCTGGAGCATGGGCGCCTTGTCCTCTTCCCTGCCAGGAATGCTTCCATTTCCAAGAAATGACCCTGGGCTAGCCTCCTGAAGAATGTGATCATGATGGGAACAGAGGCCCCCAGCATTGAAGCTGATGCCCTAGACATAACAGCAAGGCCATCCTAGCCTATCCAGACCCTCCCAAGCTGGCACAGACTAAAACTATCTAGTTCATAGAATTATAATAAATTCTATCCATTTCATAGAATTGGATATAGTTTATAATACAACTATCCAATTCACAGAATTATAATAATAAATGTAATTTAAAAAGTTGAAGTATCATTGATTTACAATATTAATTTCAGGTGTACAACATAGTGATTCAATATTTCTATAGATCATATTACAGTTAAAGTTATCATAAAATATTGTATATATTCCCTGTGCTGTACAATATTGCCTTGTAGTTTATTTTATACATAGTAGTTTGTACCCCTTAATTACCTAATGCTATCCTACCCCAGCAACAAATGAATGAACATAAAATTTGTCATTTTAGCTTATATGCTGGGTGTATGTGTGTGTGAGGGGGGTGCTGTTACACGGCAAAAGCTAACTGATACACCTCTAAACATGCCCAGACTCTTAAGGCAGTGACAGGTCATTAATCCACTCTCTGATATCAGTTCCTTTCTAACAAAGTGCTCATTGAAAAGATCTTTACTGGGATGTCCCCAGCAGTCTGGTGGTTAAGACTTTGCCTTCCAATGCAGGGGGTGCAGGTTCGATCCCACATACTTCGTGTCCAAAAAAACGAAACATGAAACAGAAACAATATTGTAACAAAAAAGATCTTTATCAACCACCAGGACAAAGCCCCCTAACAATGGCATTTTCTGCAGAGGGTGCCAACAGGGCTGATTTGCGGCAAAAACTGCTATGAATCAGATCTGACTTTCTGGTCCTCAATCTCCCCTCCCATTCCCTCTTTAGTCCTTATTCTCTCCCTCATCGTGGATTAAACTTACTTTTCTCAAGAACTCCCATTCCTTCCTAATCCCTGGGCAGACAAATCATCCTCACCTTTGGCATTCAGAAGGCTTCTATCTACATAAATAGGTACAAGGGGAAGAGCTCCAGGCAGGAGCCTGCGGACTCAACTCTCATTCTGGTTCTGCCATAACTTATGGTGTCCCCGCGTGTCCACTCATCTCTCTCTAGGTCATCCACAGGATGGAGATCTCTGAATCCCTTTCCCACAGTCTTGCTCTGACCCCATGCACACAGAACAGGCCCGGCCAGGCTGGCCCTGATCCTTCAGGTGCTCAGCTGGAGCTCCTCTGCTGTCTGACCCCCTTCTCAACAGGAAACTGGCTTATCTACAAAGAGGGGCATCTCCCTCAGCCCTAACCCTGCCAGCCAGCTCTACTGCCCTGGGAAGAGGATGGGCTGAGGACTGCATGCAGTGGAGGCTAGGGTCTTTCCACCTAGGAATGTGGGTCAGATTAGCAGCAGCTCTTCCGGGCTGCAGAGCCCTCCTCAGCCCCCTGGGGGTCTGCAGACTAACTGGCCCCCAACCCCAGGTTCTCCCAGCACAGGGTGACTTCAAGGAAAGCCCGGCCACCCCTTACACGCCAGGACCTGCTAGAACCCAGCCAGTCCCGCTGGGCCTCCTCGAGGAGGGGGTGTCCCCACGTGTCCTGCACATGGTGCAGCCAGAGACCCATCATCCCCAGGGCAACCTGATCTGATGCCTGTGGATATGCTCCACGTATCTGAGCCCTATGATTCTCCCCAGCCAGGCCTCAGCTTGCCTTCTGAGCCTTTCCCGCCATGCTCACCTGCCTGCATGCCACCCTGCAAGGAGCTAGGTGTGCAGATTCACCCCATCGCCGCCTCCCCAGGGCCCATGCTGGAGCTTGTTTCTGCTCCTGGCAGACCTCACCTGTTTGTTCCTTCCCAGGTGAGCCGTCCTGCACTGGCCGGTAGGATAACTGATAGCTCTCCACGGTGTCATCGGAGTACAAGCTCCAGCACACTCGGACTGAGGAACCCGTGGCTGAGTTAGGGGCCTGTGGGTTTATCACTGGAGCAGAAGGAGCTACAAGAGGAAAAGGGAGGAAAACAACGACAAGTGAGGAGCCTTCACTTAGAGGCACCGGATGGGAACAGCTGCTTTTAGAGGACAATCCATCCCTCAAAGCATCCCATGGGCTTCAGAGATGGGAGAGGCAGCCCAGGTGGCAGGCCAGACCTCCCAACCAGGAGCCTCAGTAAAAACTGGTTGTGTCCATCTTGCTTCCCCCAAAACGAGCTGGGGGAGGTGGGGTTGCTGACAGCAGCTCAGGCTGGGGTGTTTGCAAGTCCTGCCCTAGGGAGGGATGTGTCCTTGGACCCCACCATGCAATCCAAAGAGGCAGGACAGCCAGGACCACAGCACCGCCACCCTCAGTCCTACAGTGAACAGAGGAGGGAAAGTGCCTGCAACAACTGGCTCCTTCATCATGATTTCATCACAATTAGAGATGATTAGGTTTGGAAAAACTATGCTTTTTCAGAACCAACTTTATTTTTTTGGATTGCACTGTCTTCATTTTGGCATGGGGGCTTCTCTAGTTGTGGTGTGCAGGCTCCAGAACACATGGGCTCAGCAGTTCAGAAGTTGTGGTGCTTGGGCTTAGTGGCCCTGAGGCACGTGGGATCTTAGTTCCCTGACCAGGGGATCAAACTTGTGTCCTCTGCATCGGAGGTGGATTTTTAAAATTATTTATTGACGGCTGTGCTGGATCTTTGTTGCGGCACAGGCTTTTCCCCTAGCTGTGGCGAGTGCTCGGGCTACTCTCATTGCAGTGGCTTCTCTTATTGCAGAGCACAGGCTTCAGGGCACACTGGCTTCAGCAGCTGCAGCATGGGCTCAGCAGTTATGTATTCTGGGCTCTAGAGCACAGGCTCAGGAGCTGTGGTGCATGGGCTTAGTTGCTCTGTGGCATGCGGGATCTTCTTGACCCAGGGATCAGACTCGTGCTTCTTGCATTGGCAGGTGGATTCTTGACTGCTGAGCGACCAGAGAAGCCCCGGAAGGTGGATACTTAACCACTGGCTCACAAGGGAAGTCCCCAGAACCAACTTCTTTTGAGTCCATCTATTGAGTTAATACTTTTCTTCTCTGTGGGTTAATCATTCTTCCTACCCCACCCCCACACACACCCAAGAAACAGTCTTCTGTAATTCTTCACCCATGGCAGCATCTCCTTCCATCTGGGGCTTTCAAGAACATCCTTCTTTTCAAATTCTGAAATTGTTCAGACCAGGTAGGACTTCATGGAACGTACTCAGCTTTTCCTTGCTGGTTAGGGGGTGGAAGGCCCCTAACATGACAAAAGTGAGAAGAAGAGAAAGAACCTGTATCCCCACGTGATGTAGCTCAGGAAGCACAGCAGATGCCCTGTTATACCCTGCAAGAAGAGTCCCCTCCGGGGAGGCAGTGAGAAGTGGGATGGCCCTGGAAACAGGCTGGGGGCTGATGGTCTGCCTGGGACCTGGACACAGGAGGGTGAGGAGAAACCACCACTATGTGTCTCAAGCACTGACTTTGGCAATAGTGCCTTTCCTTCCAAATGGCTGGGTCTGATTATTTGGGCAATACCGTCCTCAGACCATCTAAAGGACTTCACAGCTCAGCAAAATCTCCCCTCAACCCAGGGAGTCTAAGAATGGCCTCCAAGACTCCAATTAAGGATGTTCATTGTAGTATGGTTTATAAGGATGAAAAACCCAGAAGCATCTCGGCATCAACAGTTGAGGGTTAAGGTATACAGCCATTAAAATGATGTTGCAGAAGAATTTATCAGTGAGTATTAAGGAAACAGATTAAGTATAGAGCCATTAAAATGATATCATAGAAAAATTTATCAGTGCAAAATAATATTCATCACAAATGTTTCACTAGGAAAAAAAAGCAGATTATAAAACATGATGATTTCATTTTTATTAAAAAAAAAAAAAAACTCTTGTATAAAGGAAACACCTAGACTTCCCTGGTGGTTCAGTGGTTGTGAATCTGCTTGTTAGTTTAGGGGACATGGGTTTGATCCCTGGTCTGGGAAGATTCCACACGCTGTAGGGCACCTAGGCCCATGTGCCACAACTACTAAGCCCATGCTCTAGAGCCCATGAGCCCAGGCTCCACAAAAGAAGCCACTGCAACAAGAAGACTGTGCGCTGCAGCCAGAGAGCAGACCCTGCCTGCTGCCACTACAGAAAGCCTGCACAAAGCAACAAAGACCCAGCACAGCCAAAAATTAATTTTTAAAAAGATTGTAAAAAGTCTTTTGAAGAAGGAAAATCTAAAATGATAATATAACATTTTTCATAATGTTGCTGGGTGTTGCTGGATGAGAAAGGAAAGATGGTATTAAATTCTATTATCAGTCTTAAAAAATGAGTCCTCACAATAAGATTTTTAAGAGCTACCTGGCACCATGTGACATGCTATATACATACATTACTCATTTATTTTTCACCATGTCCTCATGAGTCATTGTTATATCCATTTTACCAGGGAAACCAAGGCTCAGAGAGGTTAGGTAAGTTGCCCAGGGTCACACAGGTAGGAAGTAGCAGGGCTACTCTCACCAGCTCCATAGGATTCCAAAATACATCTCTTAATCCTATGCTAAAAACAACCACTTGAGAGGGACATAAGTACCACATTCAAGGAAATAAAAGTCGGGATACTTGTTTGGAGTAAGATAGGCTGATGGGGACCAGATGCTGGCACCCTGGAGAGGGATGGAGAATATTTATCCCAGGAAGGTCAACCTCTGTTTTCACCCTTACAAGCCATAAAGACAAAAACATGAAGCTCATGCAGCTGGTGGGGGAAAATGCCTGTTTCTAGATCTTTATGATTTTTTTTTAGCCATCAAAGTTTTTAACTCAAAGCTCAGAAAAACTGGTGTCAGGTATGCACCCAGGTGAGACACGCACCTGGGATGGTATTTATGGAGCCCATCAGCTCCTCCACATCAGAGAAATCCAAGGTCTGGTCTTCAAAGTCAGGCTGCGCTGAGATCTCCACATCTGTTTTTGTTTTCAGGAATTTTCCGAGTCTATTGGTATAAAAAGAAATACTAACAAGAATGGAGGGATACTCTTTCCCAGGGTCACTAGCGAGCAGCAATGAGGGCCTCTTTACTGAACTCTTTTTAAAAATAATTATTTTGTTTTTGGCCACACCAGGTGGCATGTGTGATCTTAGTTCTGCAACCAGGAATCGAATGAGCCTGCATCCCCTGCACTGGAAATGTGGAATCTTAACCACTGGACCTGCCAGGGAAGTCCCCAGCTGAACTCTTATTTCCTTATTTTAAAATGCTGCGGGCAGCCTTCTGGCCTATGCTTCAGTGACTGACCTATGAGGTCATTGGCAGGGGTAGGTGTGGCTGGTTTACACCTTTGAGGAGAGAAGGGGTAGGGTCACGTCAGAGGGTTGGGGGTCTGGGGGATGTGGGCCAAAAGCCCCAGATCCACACCTTCTGGAAGATCCTTAGATGCTGACTTGGGAGCTCCCACCTCCACACCACCCCAGGACCCAGAGACACACAGCCTCTCCACACGGTCAAGTACCCTCAAGTCGATGAGCATGAACTGGGGCTCTGGGTCTCCTGCACCTGCTCCCGGCTGTCACAGGGTTTGTAAGGAGCAGAGGCAGAATTTGAAACCATGTCTGTCTTTTGCCAAAGCTTATGCTCTTAACCCTGACATTATTAAACTTCACTGTTTGTGTTGCTTTACAGACACTCTCTGATTTTATTCCCACAGAGCTATCCCTGTTTGTCAGTAAGGAAGGTGAGTCCTAGACTGGTTGGACTTGCCCAAGGTCATGGGGGTATCAGGATTTAAATTCTCATCTGACTCCATAATGTGCATGCTTTCTGCAGCACACAGTCTGGGTCCTGGCTTAGCTGGGGGACGCTGGGGACACTCTGACTTTTTTGCTTTTTGACCACGGTGGCATGTGGGATTATAGTTCCCCAAACAGGGCTCAACCCACGTCCCCTGTGGTGGAAATGCGGAGTCTTAATCACTGGACCACCAGGGAAGGCCCACTCTCTGGATTCCTGTTCCTCCTGGTGAAAGGAGGGGCTCGGGGAAACCCCACCCTAGCTTGAAGGCTGAGTCTCACCATATGCTTCCTTCCAGCTCTGAGACTCTAAGATTTGGTACCAGAGAGTCCTTGTGGTCCCACACTGTCATTCCAAAGCCAGTGCTATTTACTCTTAGGGGCAGACACAAAAGCTGAACCTGGGAGCATATAACCAAGTGGAACTGATACCTAGTCAGGTATCTAGAGGTAAAAGGAACAGAAAAAGAAAAATACATGTCAGAATAAAAGTATTACCTGTCAGCCATAGCCACAGCATCCTAAAAAGGAGGAGAAAGAGAAAAAAATATTAAACTGATTTTGAAATAAATTTCTTTTTCAAACTATATAATAATATAAGTGTATCTTAAAACTTGGAAGTTAGTAGAAGAGAAAAATCAGCCACGTCCACACCCTAAACAAAAATGACTCTTATGACGCCTATGCAGTTTTTTCCCATTAACATGACGTGAGCAGTTTCCAAGTGACAAACGGCCTTGGGGATCATCAATTTGAAAGACTGTGTCTCAGTTCATTGAATGGGAACTCCATCATTTACTTTATTGTTGCACATTTTGGCTGTTTCTAATTTCTCACTACTATAAATAACAGAGAAGACATACTCATATATTTCACTTTCTCCACATTCCAGATTATGTCTGTGAGCTACAGTGATACTGTGGATAAATTGGTTCAAATGGTCTGAGTGTTGAGGGCTCTGACGGTGGCTGCCAACCTACTGTCCAGCTTCCATCACACACTCCGCCCTCACCCCAGGCATGGCAGGAGGGAGGGGCTGCGGGGCTTGGAGGACCACTGTGGGCATGGCCAATGGAAAGCGCATATTTGGCAACTAGGAAGCTCTGGGGGCTAGGGGCTCCTCCCTCACATCCTGGATCCCACGTCTGCCCCATATTCCTGTGGGATTCTAAAGAAAGGAGACCCCAGCTCTGGCTGAGATTGAAATTCCCAGTCTGGCTGCATGGGGACTTGGAGTCAGATTGAGGAGGATTTTAAGGACTTTTTTTTTGCATGTCTGAGCTTATGAATTACGATGTTTAACAGCAGCAGTTGTAATTGAGAAACAGGAGGTACCTTTCTAGCCTGGACATCTTCCTCCCCCGACCTCTGAGAGATCATCTGAGATGGCCAGAAAAGTCTCAGAGTCCTGTTTTTGCCCCATTCCACAGTAAGAGCACCTATCTCTGGGTAACCAGGACAGAGGAACACAGACTCTGGTGTTAGCTGAACAGTGCTGGAGGGGAGGGTCAGCTGTGTATGAGCCTGCTCGGCTACCCACAGTGAAGCTCTGCAGTGAGATGGGGATGTGTTGTCATGGTTACACATCCAGTGGAATCAGATGGATGCTGACCATGAAAGTCAGTTCCAACCCCTCCAGGCAGAGAGGGGACAATCTAACCTACTCTGGCCATGATTGTCATTCCAGGCCATTATTTCATTTCACTTCATTACTGACCTTTATGAAATCAACCTTCTCTTCGTGACACATCTCCTCTATTGTTTCCATCAGTTCTTTGCAGGTGTCAAGATTTTCTCCACAGTTAACCAGTTGTCCATATAAAGCTTCCAGTTTCTCTTTCTTTTTCTCCCCTAGAGCTTGTATTTTTTCTTCATATTTTTGAGCAAGTGTTTCCAAGATCTCATTGTAATGAGACTCAAAGTTTTGTTCTTGTCTTCCAAAATTCTCCTGCAAGATATGTCCTTTTAGTGCACGTATGTTGACTACAGAGTCATTTGGGGCCTGAAAATGCATCTACTCAGATGTTTTGGTCCCTCTCTGTTAATCTTATTGTCTCTTGCCAGGATGCTGAGGTGGACAAAGGTGGAATTAGGACCAGGAGTCTCCAGCTATAACCCCAGGGATAATCTTAACAAGAAGTATTGCTTTATTTGCTGGTGGCATTTTACAATCCTCTTCCTCATACCCCACCCACCTCTGGTGTAGCCACCTCCCATCACCATGACAACCAACTTGGAAGATTATCATGATTATCATTACCATAATGAGTCAGCCTGCCACTGGAACTCTGGACCTTAACATGAAGACGTCTGCCCTGGAAGAGTCCTACCTAACTTGCTTTCCCTCTTGAGCTCTCAGCATCTCATGACATTCACCTCCACTCTTTGATGGTTGAATTATACAAACATCAGGATCACACAGATCCTCATAACAACCAAGAAAAGATGCAGGGGGAGGGAATAACCCAGGTGGTGCTGCCTAATAGATCAGAAAAAGCAGGAAGACAGAGAGAGGGCTGTGCCAGTATTTAATCCTGGAATACAATGGATGGGAAATATTAAACTTTATCAACTCCTGGTCCCACCTGGACTGGAAACCCTGGAGAGCTCTGCGGGTTCAGGGAGTATTTACTGAGTATTGACTGTATACATAAGACTTGCTCAGAATGCTTGAAGAGAGGGAGAAGCGGTAGATGACCCCCATCAGTGCTGAGTGTTTAAAGGAAGAGGCCAGAGTCCTTACAGAGGGAGGAGACACTGTGAACTGAGAGCAGCGGGCAGCACGGAGTGTAGGGTGCTTTTTCTTGGCTGCTGTACACTTACCCTCCTATCACCCACCACCCAGTGCTTAGATGTGGAAGGGCTGGCCCCTTCCCTGTGTCTTCCATAGATTAGTGCAACAGCTCCCCTCCCTTTTAAGACTGGGGGTGAGGAGGAAAGTCTACCTTCATGGGAAAGGAGCCCAGGGCTTAGTTCATTCACACAAGATGCTCCCACTGATGCAGTCTGAGGCTGCATTAACAGAGGTAGAGCACCTACATGAAGGGAGGGGGCACAGGGAGTCCTCTGGCCCCATTCGTGGGCTACCTCATCCCAGTGGCTAGGTTGTGTGCTGGTGTCTAGCAGTAGATGATACACCTGTGAGGCACACCCAGGGAACTGTGACATGTTTGGTGACAGGCACAGAAACTTACTGGCAGTGTGAGAAACAGGTAACATCTAAGGAAAAGAACACATCAGTGACAGGATGGGTGTCTTGCAATGTCTTTTTGGCTGGCCCATGAAAGAGTCCTAACTTACAGTGTGAGTGGAGATGTAAAGCTACTGAAGACCCAGCCCATGAGAGCTAACAGTTTGGTAGGGAATGCTGCCAGGTAACCGGTTCCACAGGTTTATGCCCCTGTGCTATGGGAAGGCAGACAGAGGGGTGAGGGAACAGGAGCTGCATCAGCATCATACATTCCAAGAAACAGGTTCTCTAATTCATACCAGACACAGCTGCTGACTCAACCACTCATGGCTGCATGTATCTGATGGAGTCACTGAGCGTGCTCTTACCTCCACCGTGATGAAAACCTCTTCTAAGTGACTTGCAAAGTTTTCCATCTCAATAATTTGCTTTTCCAACTTGTACATATTTTTGTGAATTTCATCCTGTCAAATAGAGGATCCCAAGAAGACATTAACACTATATGTTTTTCTCTCTCTTTCACAGAAGGCATTTTAGATTCATTCCCCGCCTACATACTTGAGATACAATCTCAACAGAAAGAAGACCCAAGCAGACCTACTTACCTTGGCGCTCTCCAGGGCTTTACTAAGCGGGGTCACCTCATGCTGCTTATGTTCATCCTGATCCTTCTCTGACGCTCTTATTGGAGTTTTGCAAGTGACACAGAAGATGTCAGCCGCTTCTTCCTCGTCCTCCTCCTCTGGGATGACGTAGCACTCGTACTCCTCGCTGGCACGGCCGTGGCTGTACCTATAGGCTTCCCGCAAGTCCTGGCACTGGCCTGCTGAGCCCCACCCCATGAAGCCCAGGTCCTCACCCTGAGCCGCCTCACCAGTAAGTCTCCAGTCCCTCTGGTCACTTCCCATCATCATATAAGAAGGATATTCTGAAATCTCTATTCTGGGTGTGTTTTCCTCAATAAACTCATCCCCTAATTCATGATCATCTTCAAGTCCATAGAGATGGACAAGTTCATCCACTTCTTCTCCAAGGTCTCTCGGAGCCTTTCCTTTCACACCCCCTCTCATGGGCTCATGGGTCATTTCAGCTTGGACACCTTCTCTTCTCATCCGAGTACTCTCTTCTGGGAAGATCTGCAGTCTGTCTTCAGAGTCATACAGATCCATGTGATAGAAGCGGAAATCCTTAGAAGCAGCAGACCTGCCCAGCCCCGGTGCCTCCCCAGCTCCCTCCTCCATCGCAGCTCCAGGCAGCACCTCTGCACAAGGAGGACTCTTCCTGGATAGTCCTTAGTGGATCTCCTGGGTCCTAGAACACAAAACCCCAATTTTGAGAAGGTCACTGCAGCACATGGTTATTTCACTGGGTTCAACTCATTGCATTAAAAAAATAATTTCATATGAGCAGCTCAGTTGTAGTTTCACTTTAAACAATCTGTAAGGAAAGGTTTGCCTTCTGCAGGAGGATGGACTCCTGAAGCTCCAATACTTTGGCCACGTGATGCCAAGAGCCAACTCACTGGAAAAGACCCTGATGCTGGGAAAGATTGAGGGCAGGAGGAGAAGGTGGCGACAGAGAATGACATGGTTGGATGGCATCACTGACTCAATGGACATAAGTTTGAGCAAACTCTGGAGAATAATGAAGGACAGGGAAGCCTGGTGCGCTACAGTCCATGGTGTTGCAAAGAGTCAGACACGACTGAGCAACTACACAATGACAACAAAGCTTAAAAGAGACAGGAGAAATTATGAACAAAAATATAAACTGGGGGCTCCCCTAATTTTGGCATTTCCTAAACTGGCATTGGTAGAATGCCAATGCAGGAGACACGGGTTCAATACCTGATCCTGGAAGATCCCACATGCTGCGCAGCAACTGAGCCCCATGCACCACAACTACGGAAGCCCGCAGGCGCTAGAGCCCATGATCCGAGAAGCCATCGCAGTGAGAAGCCCGCGTGTCACAGCTAGAGAGAAGCCCCTACTTGCTGCAACTAGAGAAAGCCTGCACAGCAATGAAGAAACAGCACACCCAAAAATAAATAAATAAATAAATAATTAAAAAAACCCCACAAACTATCTGAGCAGCTCAGTTGCAGTTTCACTTTAAACAATCTGTAAAGAAAGGTTTGCTTTCTACAGGACTATGGGCTTCTAAAGCTTAAAAGAGACAGGAGAAATTATAAAAAACCCAAACCAACCATAAATTGATTTGATTAACAAATGATCTCTATACATTTAAAAACCTAAAAATCCCCAAAGGCAAAATAATAGGAAGTGTTTCAGGCAATTATTAACTAACGTAAATTAATTGAAAAGAAAAATCTCAGTAGTAAGGAATATTCACAGAATAATTTCCTTGGCATATAATGTTACCTATGCAAAACCATTTGGAAAATAGTTCATCCTTATGAGTAGCAGGGCCTTCCCCAATGACTAGTGGGTGAACAATCCACCTGCAATGCGAGAGACACAGCAGATGTGGGAGACTTGAGTTTGATCCCTGGGTCGGAACATCCCCTGGAGGAGGAAAAGGCAACCCACTCCAGTATTCTTGCCTGGAAAATCCCATGGACCGAGGAGCCTGGCGGGCTGCAAAGCGTCAGACCTGACTGAGCACATAAACTCATGTATGAATAAAGAGAATAAACATGTAGATGCTGTTTTGCCTTTTGAACCCCAAGATGGGGGAAGGGCCCATGAAATGAATACTCTTACATGTTGCTGGTTAGAAGGTACACAGTTCCACCTTTCTGGACAGTGAATGCGGCAACAGGGATCAAGAGCCTCAGAGATGTTCACGGCACTCAGGGACTTCCCTGGTGGCCCAGCGCTTAAGGCTCTGTGCTTCTAGTGCAGGTGGTGCAGGTCTGATCCTTGGTGGAGGAACTAAGATCCCACACGCAGCCAAATATAAAAAAAAGTTCACACTTTCTAACCTAACTGACCTTTTCTAGGACCCTAAAGAAAAAATCTCGAATATAGCAGCAAACATTATTTCTATAGAAAAATGTCCACCACAAAAATTTTCACAATAGCTGAAAAATAAAAACTGTAAAGCCCTCATGATTAGAATCATAAAAAAACTAGAATATGTACACCCTGTAAAATATAATGTAGTCTTTAAAATGTTAGGGAGAGCAAATGATACCTTGGGGAAAGACTTATAATATGATACTAAGTAAAATAAACAGAGTACTCACTATATATAAACTATGAGGTCTACTATTTTAATGGAGGTGCATAAAATCTAGAAATAAATAATAATAACAGCAGCAAATACAATATTAGCAGTAGCTACTGCATGTTGAGCACTTACTGTGTATTTTCTCCTGTGCTAGGCAATAAATAAATTTTTTTTTAGCCATAGGGCATGTGAGATCTCAGCTCACAAACTAGGGATCGAACCTGTGCTCCCTGCAGTGGAAGTGCAAAGCCTGAGCCACTGGACCACCAGGGAAGTCCCTGTGCTAAGAAAACTTACATACATCTTTCTGTGCAATAGCCACTACTATCATCCCCATTTTACAGACTGGGAAACAATTGGCTCCCAGAGGGTATCTTGTGCAAGGAAGGTCACATGGCTGTAAGTTGTTGAACTGGGATTTGAATCTGTGTGTGTGTGTAGTGGCCATGAGACTGAGCCTCGCAGACATCCAATTATAGGGGCCATAACCAGGGGTTTCAGCTACACTCTGAAAGTCACTGTCACATTTGCATGGAGGACACACTTCCTGTTGGCGTCTCCCATCCAGTGACAAAGTGTAGCAGGGACACTAAGGCAGATCCATTTCTGACTGACACAAAACTACCCTGGTGGCAAATCTTGGCTGCAGGACTCCTTGACAGCCATGCCAGACCTTTCCTAGAGTGTGTGGTGGGCTAGGACGATTCTTCAAATCTTCCTTCCTTCTATCCATATCTGACCCCAGTCTTTCCTATCTTTCTCCCCTTTATAATTTCACACAATAAAACAGTGTGAGATTATAGTTTATAATTATGGTCCCCTAATAAAACATAGTCCCCTATGTTTTATTTATATTTATCTAGTCCCTAGATTATAGTCCCCTAATAAAACAGTGTGTATCTAACTTCTAATTTGGTGCCTGCTTCTTGGAAAGCCTTGTTAACACAGTCTGTTGGACTATAAAGTCCCTGCTTGCTTCTTGGCACAGAACTGCCATTACATTACTTTTAGGCAATACTTTAGTGTTCGTTGCTCAGTCGTGTCCAACTCTTCGTGACCCCACAGGAGCCCACCAGGCTCCTCTGTCCATGGGATTCTCAAGGCAAAAATACTGGAGTGGGTTGCCATTTCCTTCTCCAGGGGAATGAACCTGAGTCTCCTGCATTGCAGGCAGATTCTTCACCATCTGAGTCACCAGGGAAGACCCTTGCTCTAACTGATACATAGTTTTCAATAAACAGATTAGCCTGGCAGGCTACAGTCCATGGGGTCACAAGAGTTGGACAAGACTTAGTGACTAAACAACAGCCCACTTGCCTAAAGGCTATACTTCAGTGGTTTTTAGCATAGTCACAAAAACGAGCGATGATCTCCACAATTAATTTCAGACCATTTTCATCACCTCAGAAAGAAACTCTGGGGACAACCCTGGTGGTCCAGTGTGGTTAAGACTCTGAGCTCCCAATGCAGCAGGCATTGGTCAGGAAACTAGATCCCACATGCTGCATGGTTTACACACTATAATGAAGATCAGTGATTTCTTGTGCTACAACTAAGACTTGGCACAGCAAAATAAATAAAATATTAAGAAACTCTACACTCATTAGCTATCATGACTCACATCCCCTCATTTCCACTAGCCCTAAGCAACCACAAATTTATTTTCTATCTCTACAGAGAAATGCTCCTATTTGGACATTTCATATAGATGGAACTGTATGGCATGTGGTCTTCGGTGACGAGCCTCTTTCTTAGCATAGTTTTCAAGGTTTATCCAGGTTGTAGCATATGTCAACACTTCATTTCTTAGTAGAGCTGAATAATATCCTATTGTATGGATAGATCATATTTTGTTTATCTAGTCATCCATTGATTCGCACCACTTCCCATTTCATTTGGGATGATTCCACTTTTTGGCCATACTAAATAATGTTACTAAAATATGTACAAGTTTTTGTGTGCATATATGTTTCATCTCCCTTAGGCAGATGCCAAGGAGTGGGGTTTCTGGATAAAATAGTAACTCTCTGTTTAACTTTTGGAGGAATACCAGATGGTTTTCCAAAGTGGCTGTATTATTTTACATCTCTACCAGCATTGTATGAAGGCTCTGATTTCTCCACATCCCTGTCAACACTTGTTACTGTTGATTTTTTTTTATCATAGCACGAAGGCAGAAGTGAGCCAGGTTGGCAGGCAGGTAAGCAAAGAAGAGTAGGAAGCACTCTACAGGCATAAAGTGCATTGCACTCCAGGATCTAATGCCTGATGATCTGAGGTGGAGCTGATGTAATAATAAAAGAAATAAAGTGCACAATAAGTACTATGCCCTTGAATCATCCTGAAACCATCCCCTGATCCCAGTTCATGGGAAAATTGTCTTCTATGAAACCACCCCTGGTGCCAAATAGGTTGGGAACTGCTGTGGGAGGAATGATTGAGTGTGGTCACCAGGCCTCACGAGAGACCCTCAGCTAAATCTTGCAGTTGAGCTGCTTTCAGATTTCTGGCCCTCAGGAACCATGCAAGACAATGAACATCTGTTTACGGTTTGAAGCTAGGGAATTTTGGCAAAAATTATCATGCAGCAATAGACAACTACTATACTGTTTCAGCCTAAAATAAGCGTTTTCCCTCTTGTTAAACGTCTCTCCCTCCTCTATTTTTTTTTTCTTTCACATTTGGGCTTCTCTAAAGGGTTGCAGTTGTGCTTCCCCAGGTGGCTCAGTAGTACAGAATCTGCCTGCCAAAGCAGGAGACATAGGAGATGTGGGCTTGACCCCTGGGTCAGGAAGATCCCTGGATAAGGAAATGGCAACCCACTCCAGTACTCTTGCCTGGAGAATCCCATGGAAAGAGCAGCTTGGTGAGCTACAGTCCATGGGGTTTCTAAGAGTTGGATGCAATCAAGCTACTGAGCACCAAAGGGTAGAGTTAAACTGTTGATCTGCAGACTACAGCATTTGAACACTAAGACTTTCCAAGGGGCACACGGACATGGATAGTTTTAGGAGTACCAGTTTCCAGATGGGCAACATAATGCTTAATCTTTCCCAGAGCTGCTCAGCCTGGCAATGAGCCAGCAGTAGAGGCTTCCTGCAGGTCATCCTTTCACAATAGCCCTTCATCTTTTTATTAGGAATGTGGAGCTATAACTCTCACTCATCCTGAATATTACATTCCACTGTGAGATGTCACTGCTTTGGAATTAAAAAACCCCCAGTGGGCTAAATGAAAGGACAATTTGAAGTATTGGTATCAGTGTCGAAAGAAGAATGACATTTATTGAATGGACAAGAAAATTTTTGAGAGTTGAGTGGTTTCCAATTCTTTGCCTTCAACAAAACTGAAGGAAGATCTAATCAAGTGTCATCTCATACATGGTCTAAAATGATTTTTCATGATGTATTACTATGTAATTTTTGGCATACACTTCAGGAAGAGTTCAGAGAACTGAGTGACATTGCTATAATAAAACAGCTTCATTTTCCATCTACTTCTGTAGGTGAACAAGTTTGCTTAGTGCTTACAAAATGAAAAACAGAAAGACAACTGGCACTAATTTCTGTTGCATTCTAGAATATGTCATCTTCATCCATGGATGCACAA
Source organism: Nanger dama (assembly GCA_917880005.1). Taxonomy (NCBI): domain Eukaryota; kingdom Metazoa; phylum Chordata; class Mammalia; order Artiodactyla; family Bovidae; genus Nanger; species Nanger dama. Next base: position 1,384,044 of record CAKJTW010000143.1, read on the forward strand.
ATTAACTTAAAAAAAGTCCCATCCACTTTATTAAGAAATGCATTTCTGTTTTACTTTTTCTTTTGTTCAATAATTATTTGCCAAAATGTGCAATGCATTATGTCATATTGTTTGTGTGAATGTGCTTAGATGCTCAGTTGTCTCCAACTGTTTGTGACCCCATGAACTGTAGCCTGCCAGGCTCCTCTGTCCATGGGACTTCCCAGGCAAGAATACTGTACTGGGGTGCCATTTCCTTTCCAGGGGATCTTCCCAGAGATCAAACACCATCTCTTATGTATCTTGCACTGGCAGGCAGACCCTTTACCACTTGGGCCACCTGGGAAGCCCTGTGATTAAAAATTGTATTGATATATTTAATCCAGAAGGAAAAAATATTACTTTATTCTTAAATTTTTAATTAAAAATTTTTTTTTTTTGGTGGGGGGCAGTCCTCTCCTATCTTTCTCACTGCCCTTAGCCTTTCCCCATGGCTCATAAGACAGAACTCAGAGTGCATGGGGGCAGGCGGCAGGAGAACCCTGGTGGGCTGTCTTGGGAGTAAGGGTGGAGGTCTGAGTCAACTGGGCAAAGTGTTGTCTCTGAGCAGCCTTGGCTCCATGGACAATTCTTTCCCCCAAGGGTATGGGTAGAAGAGCTAAGTGATCCTTGGGCTCTGCAGGCAGAGGCAGAGAAACGAGGATGAACCTGAAGGCTGATAGCAGGAATATCCAGGGCGGGGATTGGGACCCTGAGGATTAGTTCAGGACCTCACAGACACTAAGGCCAGAGGGTGGAGAGGCTGAAGAATGTGGGTTCTCTGGATAGCTGCTGAGCCAACTGGGCCTCCAGCTATCTCCTAGCATGATCTACAGAGATGGCTGCAGGCGTGTGGCTTGAGAGACAGGGTCAATGTCCCACCACACATAAAACTAGAAAGAAGAAAAATGAGAGGTGACAACTTAGGCCACCTGATGCAAAGAGCCAACTCATTGGAAAAGACCTGTGGGAAAGACTGAGGGCAGGAGGAGAAGAGGGTAACAGAGGATGAGATGGTTGGATGGCATCACCAACTAGATGGACGTGAGTTTGAGCAAGCTCGGGGAGATAGTGAAGGACACGGGAACCTGGCGTGCTGCAGTCCATGGGGCTGCAAAGAGTTGGACATGACTTAGTGACTGACAACATGTGAGGGTGTCAAGTCTGAGGTGCTGGGGGCTTTTCAGGAAGGTGGCTCCTCCTCTGGGCTCTGCCTGCACTTGGGAAGAGGTGAAGGCCAGACACAAGGGTTTCGAGTCGTTTTCAGACCAGGGGACATGGAAGCTGTGAATGTGGCCAAGATCACCTAGAGCACATGGACAGTGGGCAGAACCAGATGGAAGCCTGGGGACTGCCAGCACATGAGGAGCAGCTGAGGGAGGGAGTCAGCAAAGATTCTGGAGGTGGTGGCCTGAGGTGATCACAGCCGAGTCAGGGGAGAAGGAAGGGTGAGCAGGAGCAAACGACCCAGAGCAGTCAATGGAGCGCAGGGCTGTGTCCCTGGGTTTCACAAGCAGGCCGTCAGAAAATGCGGTATTTAAATGGCAGGCGGTGGAGAAGGAAATGGCAATCCACTCCAGTATTCTTGCCTGGAAAATCCCATGGACAAAGGAGCCTGGTAGGCTACAGTCCATGGGGTTGCAAATAGTTGGACACGACTGGCGACTTCATTCACTCACTCACTGCGGAGCTAAGATCCCACATGACTTGGGGCCAAAAAACAAAAAGACATAAAGTAGAAGTAATATTGTAACAAAGTCAATAAAATCTTTAAAAAAAAAAAAATGGCAGGCGGGACTTTCTTGGCATCAGTGGTTAGGACCCTGTGCTTCCACTGCAGGGGTGCAGGTTTGATCCCTGGTCAGGGAACTAAGATCCCACATGGCATGGCTCCAAAAGAGTAATAATAAAAAATAAAATAATATTGTTTTCCTTCTGGATTAATTTATCAATACAATTTTTAATCACTGGGCTTCCCAGGTGGCCCTAGTGGTAAAGAATATGCCTGCCAGTATAGGAATCTGCAGATTCGATCCCTGGGTCAGGAAGATCCCTTGGAGAAAGAAATGGCACCCCCACTCCTGTATTTTTGCCTGAGAAATCCCATGGACAGAGGAGCCTGGTGGGCTACAGTCTGGGTGTGTGCTTAGTCATGTTGGACTCTTCACGACCCCATGGACTGTGTAGCTCTCCAGGCTCCCTGTCCATGGGGTTCTCCAGGCAACAATACTGGAAGTAGGGTGCCGTTTCTTCCTCCAGGGGATCTTCCTGACTCAGGGACTGAACCCACATCTCCTGAATTGGCAAGTGGATTCTTTACCACTGAGCCAACTGGGAAGCCCCTCTTTATCTGGGGTGTTGCACCAAATGTCGTTCTCCCAGTCATCATGGTCATGACCCTGCTGGGAAGCCCCTCACACATCCCTCCATGGTGTCACCCTGGTTTTTGCTGATGGCAAGACAAAAATACAAGAACCAAGTGTCCCTCTCTGACCAAGGTGGGGACAGTGGGGATGTGACCACATGGATGCAGCCCTGCTGAGCTCCCGTGGGTCTTGTCTCTTCCCTCCTTCACTCTGATGTGCCCATAGGATGCTGTTCCTCCATCTCCTTCATCACTACCACACAGAGAGGTCACTTCCAGCAGCTATTAGGGGACAAAGATGCTGCTCTCCTAACCACCCCCATACCACGCAGGCAACTGGTTTCTAGGCTGTGGATCCCCATCAGGAAATTTCACTCCTGAAACTCCAGGACAGGGCACATAGCACTTGAGGGCCAGAACTGCTTCAGTCCCATCCTCTAGTGCTGCCAAACTCTTCAATAGGAAAAGAATGGTAAACATCGCTTCAGTCATGTCTGCTGAGGCTGAGTACAATGACTACGCAGGACTGATGCAAAAGATACTGGCTCCACAGTGTGCTGGTCCACCACTAGGTCCAAGGACAGCTGGCCACTTCCTGGGAGGAGGAAGGGATGAATGAAGGTCACTCCCAGAGGCAGCATCACCAAGCAAGAAGCTCTGGGACTAGTGCTTTGTTCCCAACCCCAGCATCCAGGACTTATGAAGACGGTGAGAGCCTGTATGTCCTTTGGGGTTGCTGGTAAGAATCTTGCTCACTACTAGACCCTGGCTGGATGGTTCTGGAATGTCCTCATCAACACAACCTGTTGTACGGATGCGTCAAGTGAAGCAGGACACATTTCATGATAAGTCTGTATCCCAACAGAAACAAAAGCCAGGGACACACACACACACACACACACACACACACACACACACACCAGACCCAAAGGATTGCTAATCCTTCCTGGGTAGCATGTTTATTGCCAGGGACTGCTTTAGCCAAGGTCTCCCTTAAAATGTCCCCAAAGTCAAAGAGTGAGGGGCTTGCCTGGTAGCTCAACAGTAAAGAATCCACCTGCCAATGCAGGAGACAAGAGTTCGATCCCTGGGTCTGGAGGATCTCCTGGAGAAGGGAATGGCAACCGACTACAGTATTCTTGCCTGGGAAATTCCATGGACAAAGGAGCCTACAGTCCATGGGGTCCCAAACAGTTGAACATGACTTAGCGACTAAACAAGAAGGCCAACAGGGTCGTACAACTGTGGAAGCACCACTTTGCCTTCTCCCTGGATTATGATCCATCCTAGGTCCCCACATTCATTATTTGGTCAACAAAGTAATCAGAGCCTGCTGTCCTAAGGGGCTCTAAGAACTACCTCTACTCTCCTGTGTGTCTGTGTAACTTAGCAGAATTATTCCATTGTGTGAAGGGATAGACTCTTCATTAAGCAGTGCTGGGGAAACTGGATAATCACATATAAAAGAATGAAACTTGACCCCTATCTTATGTCACTCATCAAAATAAACTCAAAATGGATTAAAGACTTAAACGTAACAACTAAAACCACAGAAGCCCTAGAAGAACACATAGGGGGCAATTTCCACATATACACCAAAAGCGCAAGCAACAAAAGCAAAAATAAACAAGTGGGACTACATCAAACTAAAAAGCTTTTGCACAGCAAAAGAAACAATCAATAAAATGAAAAGGCAACCTATGGAATGGGAGAAAATATTTGGAAACTATCTATATGATAAGGAGTTAATTTCTAAAACATAGAAGGAAATCATACAACCCAACAGCAAAAACCGCCCCAATAATTTGATTTAAAATTGGGCAGAGGACTTAAATAGACTTTCACCTTACAGCTTAGCATGGCTATTATAAAAAGACAAGAGATAAGTGAGGCAGTGATCAAGACCATCCACAAGAAAAAGAAATGCAAAAGGCAAAATGGTTGTCTGAGGCGGTCCTCCAAATAGCTGGGAAAAGAAGAGAAGCTAAAGGCAAAGAAGAAAAGGAAAGATATACCCATCTGAATGCAGAGTTCCAAACAATAGCAAGGAGAGATAAGAAAGCCTTCCTCAGTGATCAGTGTAAAGAAATAGAGGAAAACAACAGGATGGGAAAGACTAGTGATCTCTTCAAGAAAATTAGAGATACCAAGGGAACATTTCATGCAAAGATGGGTGCAATAAAGTACAGAAACGGTATCGACCTAACAGAAGCAGAAGATATTAAGAAGAGGTGGTAAGAATACACAGAAGAACTATACAAAAAAAGATATTCATGACCCAGATAACCATGATGGTATGATCACTCATCTAGAGCTAGACATCCTGGAATGTGAATCAAGTGGGCCATAGGAAGCATCACTACGAACAAAGCTAGTGGAGGTGATGGAATTCCAGTTGAGTTATTTCAAATCCTAGAAGATGATGCTATGAAAGTGCTGCACTCAATATGTCAGCAAATTTGGAAAATTCAGCAGTGGCCACAGGGCTGGAAAAGGTCAGTTTTCATTCCAATCTCAAAGAAAGGCAATGCCAAAGAATGTTCAATCAAACTACTGCACAACTGCACTCATCTCACATGCTAGCAAAGTAAAGCTAAAAATTCTCCAAATGAGGCTCCAACAGTACATGAACTGAGAACTTCCAGATGTTCAAGTTGGATTTAGAAAAGGCAGAGGAACCAGAGATCAAATTGCCAATGTCTGCTGGATCATCTAAAAAGAAGAGTTCCAGAAAAACATCTACTTCTGCTTTATTGACTACACCAAAGTCTTTGACTGTGTGGATCACAACAAACTGTGGGAAATTCTGAAAGAGATGGGAATACCAGACCACCTAACCTGCCTCCTGAGAAATCAGGTCAAGAAGCAACAGTTAGAAACAGACATGGAACAATAGACTGTTTCCAAATCAGGAAGGAAATATGTCAAGGCTGTGTACTGTCACCATGCTTATTTAACTTATATGCAGAGTACATCATGCGAAATGCTGGGCTGCATGAAGCACAAGGCGGAATCAAGATTGCCAGGAGAAATATCAATAACCTCAGATATGTAGATGACACCACCCTTATGGCAGAAAGCAAAGAAGAACTAAATAGCCTCTTGATAAAAGTGAAAGAGGAAAGTAAAAAAGTTGGCTTAAAGCTCAACATTCAGAAAATGAAGATCATGGCATCTGGTTCCATCACTTCATGGCAAATGGGGAAACAATGGAAACAGTGACAGACTTTACTTTTAGGGGCTCCAGAATCACTGCAGATGGTGATTGCAGCCATGAAATTAAAGGTGCTTGCTTCTTGGAAGAAAAGTTATGACCAATCTAGACAGCATATTAAAAAGCAGAGACATTATATTGCTAACAAAGGTCCATCTAGTCAAAGCTATGGTTTTTCTAGTACTCATGTATGGACATGAGAGTTGGACCATAAAGAAAGTTGAGCACTTAAGATTGATGCTTTTGAGCTGTGGTGCTGGAGAAGACTCTTGAGAGTCCCTTGGATTGCAAGGAGATCAAACCAGTCAATCTTAAGGAAATCAGTCCTGAATATTCCTTGAAAGGACTGAAGCTGAAGCTCCAATACTTTGGCCACCTGATGCGAAGGACTCATTGGAAAAGACCCTGATTCTGGGAAAGATTGAAGGTGGGAGGAGACGGGGATGACAGAGGATGAGATGGTTGGATGGCATCATCGACTTGATGGACATGGGTTTGAGTGAGCTTTGGGAGCTGGTGATGGACAGGCAAGCCTGGCACGCTGCAATCCATGGGTTGGACACCACTGAGTGAGTGAACTGAAGTGTGGATAAGGATGTGGAAAACGGGGAATTCTTGTCCACTGTTGGTCTGAGTGTGGTGTAGCCACTATGAAAAATAGTATGGAGGCTCCTCAAAAAATTAAAACTATCATACAATCCAGCAATCCTATTTCCATGTATGGATCCAAAGGAAATGAAGTCATAATCTTGAAGAGATATCTGCACTATGTTCATTGTAGCTTTATTCACAATAGTCAAGACATGTCCATCAATGGATGAATGTGTAAACACACACACACACACACACACACACAGGAAAATTATGCAGCCATTAAAGGGAAAGAATTTCAGTCAGTTGAACTGAGGTGGATGAACCTAGATTCTCTTATATAGAGTGAAGTAGGTCAGAAAGACAAATACCATATATTAACACATATATATGGAATCTAGAAAAATGGTACTGATGAAACTATTTGCAGGGCATGAATAGAGATGAAGATGTAGACAATGGACTTGTGAACATGGGGGAAGAAAAGCATGGGATGAATCTGGAGATTAGCATTGACATATATACACTACTGTGTGTAAAATAGATAACTCATGGGAAGCTGCTGTATAACATAAGGAGCTCAGCTTGGTGCTCTGTGAGGAATGAGAGGGGTGGGATGGGGATGGGTGGTAGGGAGGCTCAGGAGAAAAGGGATATATATATACATATATATATATATATACACACACACACACACACACACACACACATATGTATGTATACATATATACAAAGCAATTTTCCTCCAATTAAAAAAAATTTTAAAGAACCAAATAAATAAATAAATATAAGTATCATATGGGAAATACAGCAACGATTAAAAAAAAAAAAAGAACAAGAAAGAGTTCTTCCACACCAGCTTTCGTCCTTTGAATGAACCAGCACAAACTGGTTTGGGAGCTTGGCAGCAAAAGGAGAAATATTGTGACACACCCCACAGTTGCATTCACTTTTCCCCTTAATATCTAGACTCTTTCTATTTCTTAACAAAATATTCAGAACTGGGGAAGAGAGGAATATTAACACTAAACTGTCATTTGATAAGTGTAAAACCAAGGCTCAGAGAAATACAGCAATAAATCATAATTTATAAAAAACATATTAGGGATTTCTATGGTGGTCCAGTGGCTAAGACTCTAAACTCCCAATGCAGGGGCCCCAGGTTAGATCCCTTGTTGGGGCACCAGATCCCACATGCCACAACTAAGACCTGTCACAGCCAAATAAATAAATAAATTAAATAAATGTTAAAAATACATTAGTTGGGTAGCTTCCACTCTATGCAATTGATCTGCAGTTTAAAAAAGAGACTTTTGCCTAAGTCTTACAAAGGAAGTGTGTTCCTGCACTTTAATTAGAAAAATTCCTGATAAAAACAAGTCTTTTAACCTTTTATGGGTCATGGATATCCCTGAGAATCCACTGAAAGCTGTGAATTCTTTCTCCAAGAGTAGCCACTAAGGGCACAGATAGAATTTTGTGTACAATTTGACAAACTCACCCACGTACCTCCTGGCAATTTCTGAGTCAAGGCTAAAGAAACCTGCTTTAAAGTGTTAGCTGTACAGTGTTGTGTTTTTTTTTTTTTTTTAAATTCTGGAAGTATGGAATGTGGGATCTTAGTTCCCCAAGCAGGGATTCAACCTGTGTCCCCAGCACCCCTCCCTACACTGGGAGCACGGAGTCTTAACCATTGGACCACCAGGAAGTGCCCAGCGGTACAGTTTTACAAGATGGTTTAAATGTGCACAGCCTACACCTGAAAACTTTCTAAGGGAAAGTTTTAGCAAACATAACAAGTAAAAAGTGATTATGATGCTGTTTTTCATTATTTGAATCGAAGCTTAAAATTATGGTTTGGCAGCATACACATGCAGATTAAACTAAAAGGTATTTATCAACCTGATACCATAGCCAAATGGTATCAACATTCAAGGTCCCAAACTGTTCTGACAAATGGACCCCTGCACTAAAAATACCCTTAGGACACCCTGAAAGAACCATTAGCTTCTCTCTGTCTGCATCTGAGGCTTTCACGTTCTATACTGAGGCCACATTCTTGAATCCTTGCTATAAGAAGGCACAGGAAACATTCACATTGTTTACTGCAATATACAGACATCTGCAATTTAAGATGACATCTTTTCCCATCTGAAGGAAGACATTGTGACACTAAGTTACTGGGTTTCTAGTAAACATTTTGCATTAGAAGAATGACTACACAAAAACTTGCCTGCTAATTGAAGGATCCATAAAGTCTTCTTTTAACTTGGAGGCTGCGGTAACTGCTAGAAACTGCATTCGCGTTCAGCAGGCTTTCCCTCCTGGTGACCTCTGCATGCCCAGCAAGCCGCCCCAGCCCGTTTTAGCCACAGTTCTACAAGTGGTGAAGGTGATGGTAACATGAGCTGGTTCCAGCTGCAAATAGCAACAGGCCTGCCATGAGTGAAAGACCAAATATAGACCTGCCCACTGCTGACCACTCAAGTGTCACCAGCAGAAGTTACATGCTGTCCCCTGAATTACTTCCATTACCGTGGGGACTGGAGTCTGGTGCCTCCATGGAGGGGATTAAGATGTCTAGTCATGCATAGAGGGTGGAGGGCTGTCACAGCAAAGGCAGGAGGCTGGCTGCAGGCCACAGAGAGGAGGAGGACTTCTGGGAGCCCCCAGGTATCCACCTAGCCTGAGGGGCTTTACCCAGAGTCTTTTAAACAAGCGCAACTCTGAAGGTAATCAAACACAACTTACTTTTTTTTCTCCCACAATTCCTTGAACATTTATTCATGTATTCTCCTCTCAGGATAAAAATCCAGCACACCGGGGACTTCCTGCTCCCTCTTAGGTAACACAGGCCTAGGGTTATTTGAAGGCATAGTCTCCATTCAGTAGCAGAAGGTACAGTCCAACATGTTAATTAAAAAGTCAAACTTAGTTTGGACTTTCCAGGTAGCATGAGTGGAAAAGAACCTGCCTGCCAATGCAGATGCAGGAGATGTGAGAGTCGTGAGTTCAGCCCTGGGTTGGAAAGATCCCCTGGAGGAAGGAATGGCAACCCCCTCAAGTAGTCTTGCCTGGAAAATCCCATGGACAGAGGAGCCTGGTGGGCTACAGTCCACAGGGTTGCAAAGAGTAGGACATGACTAAGGTGACTTAGCACCTAGCACAACACACAGAATTAGTTTGCTGCTGCTGCTAAATCGCTTCAGTCATGTCCGACTCTGTGCAACCCTATAGATGGCAGGGGTCGCAGGGGTCACCAGGCTCTGCCGTCCCTGGGATTCTCCAGGCAAGAACACTGGAGTGGGTTGCCATTTCCTTCTCCAATGCATGAAAGTGAAAAGTGAAAGTGAAGTTTCTCAGTCATGTCCGAATCTTAGTGACCTCATGGACTGCAGCCCACCAGGCTCCTCGGTCCATGGAATTTTCCAGGCAAGAGTACTGGAGTGGGGTGTCACTGCCTTCTCTGAAAATTAGTTTGGCCAGCATCAAAATCTCCTCTGTTCCCCAGCTGAGGCCTCTGCAGCTAGAAATCTGCCTTTTCTCCCTGCACCTCCTCCCAAAGCTGCTGGTTTGTTCGGCAGGGGCAGGAGGTGATAACTTGATAAGGCAGTGCCCATCTGAGCTAATGCCACTGAGGGTGGGTGCTAGCTTCTGCTTCTCTGGGGCAGACACTCAGATCTCTCTGAGCTTTTCTACAGCTCTGGGGTTCCCCATGATGCTCTCCCCTGGAGTTACCACCACCAAGCTGAGAACCCTTCTTTTCAAGGGGTCCCTTGTACTCCTCCTCCAGGCTCTGGGGGCCACCTCTAACATTCCTCAAATGAGGTCTCCTCACCCATGCAGCTGGTTCTCTCAGGCAGGATCCAGGCGCCTCCTTGCTGGCTCAGTGGTCCAGCTGGCCCACATCTGGATCTTGGGATGCAGGCTCCATCTTTGGTCCTGGCAAACTCTGGGATTCAGACACTTCCAACGCAGCTACTCCACCAGCTCGGCCACCAGAGCAGCCAGAACTCTCTCCTCTGGCCACCATTGGCCCACCTGCAGGAAATACAGCAAACTCTCTGAAGGGTCCTGTTTTTGAAGACCCCTCATGGGGCTTCCCTGGTGGCTCAGAGGTTAAAGCGTCTGCTTCAATGTGGGAGACCCAGGTTCGATCCCTGGGTCGGGAAGATCCCCTGGAGAAGGAAATGGCAATCCACTCCAGTATTCTTGCCTAGAGAATCCCATGGACGGAGAAGCCTAGTAGGTTACAGTCCACAGGGTCGCAAAGACTCGGACACGACTGAGCGACTTCACCTCACCTCACCTCATGGGGCTTAGGGGTAGAGGGTAGGATTTCCAATACTGCCCCTGCCCCCGCCAGTCCAACCACAGCTCTCTCCAGAAAAATTGCTCCACTAGTCTCCCTCCCAGACACCCTTTCTTCTTCACTCTGATCCCTTTTTATTTTTTTCCACTGGTGCAGGGTTCTGGACCATTTCCTTTAAAAGTCTGCATGTGGTGATTTGATCTTAGAATTTGACATCTATTGCTTTTTGAAACCTTAATCAAAATTTTATTTAAAAAAAAACAGTTACTGCCAAGTATCTATATGACAAAAATATTGGAAGCAAATAAAACATCAAAAGCAAAAATTTGAAAGAATAAATTATGCAAAGATATATTATGTACAAGAAGGTTCACCAGAGCATTATCTCTACTGGCAGAAAACTGAAGTTAATCTATTTCTACCAAAACAGAATCATTTAAATAAATCACAATAATATAAATTCAGTATTGGCAAGTATTAAAATAATGATGTAGATACCTATTTTTAAATGTGGAAAATGCCCACAATATATTTGTAGAAAGAGTAGAAAGTAGAAAGACTATGCAAAATATTATGGACAGGGGGTGTACCTATGGCTGATTCTTATTGATGTATGACAGAAAACTGCAAAATGCTGTAAAGCAATTATCCTTCAATTAAAAATAAATTAAAAAGAGTATGCAAAATATTATTACAGTATAAAACCACCTGATGCAAAGAACTGACTTATTGGAAAACACTCCAATGCTGGGAAAGACTGAAGGCAGGAGAAGGGGACGACAGAGGATAAGATGGTCCTCCACTAGATCACTAATCTAGAGCCAGACATCTTGGAATGTGAAGTCAAGTGGGCCTTAGAAAGCATCACTACGAACAAAGCTAATGGAGGTGATGGAATTCCAGTTGAGCTATTTCAAATCCTGAAAGATGATGCTGTGAAAGTGCTACACTCAATATGGCAGCAAATTTGGAAAACTCAGCAGTGGCCACAGGACTGGAAAAGGGCAGTTTTCATTCCAATCCCAAAGAAAGGCAATGCCAAAGAATGCTCAAACTACCGCACAATTGCACTCATCTCACATGCTAGTAAAATGCTCAAAATTCTCCAAGACAGGCTTCAGCAATACGTGAACCGTGAACTCCCTGATGTTCAAGCTGGTTTTAGGAAAGGCAGAGGAACCAGAGACCAAATTGCCAACATCCGCTGGATCATGGAAAAAGCAAGAGAGTTCCAGAAAAACATCTATTTCTGCTTTATTGACTATGTCAAAGCCTTTGACTGTGTGGATCACAAGAAACTGTGGAAAATTCTGAAAGAGATGGGAATACCAGACCACCTGACCTGCCTCTTGAGAAATCTGTATGCAAGTCAGGAAGCAACAGTTAGAACTGGACATGGAATAACAGACTGGTTCCAAATAGGAAAAGGAGTACGTCGAGGCTGTATACTGTCACCCTGCTTATTTAACTTATATGCAGAGTACATCATGAGAAACGCTGGGCTGGAAGAAACACAGGCTGGAATCAAGATTGCCAGGAGAAATATCAAGAACCTCAGATATGCAGATGACACCACCCTTATGGCAGAAAGTGAAGAGGAACTAAAAGCCTCTTGATGAAAGTGAAAGAGGAGAGTGAAAAAGTTGGCTTAAAGCTCAACATTCAGAAAACGAAGATCATGGCATCCGGTCCCATCACTTCATGGGAAATAGATGGGGAAACAGTGGAAACAGTGTCAGACTTTATTTTGGGGGGCTCCAAAATCACTGCAGGTGGTGACTGCAGCCATGAAATTAGAAGATGCTTACTCCTTGGAAGAAAAGTTATGACCAACCTAGATAGCATATTCAAAAGCAGAGACATTACTTTGCGGACTAAGGTCCGTCTAGTCAAGGCTATGGTTTTTCCTGTGGTCATGTATGGATGTGAGAGTTGGACTGTGAAGAAGGCTGAGTGCCGAAGAATTGATGCTTTTGAACCGTGGTGTTGGAGAAGACTCTTGAGAGTCCCTTGGACTGCAAGGAGATCCAACCAGTCCATTCTGAAGGAGATCAACCCTGGGATTTCTTTGGAAGGAATGATGCTAAAGCTGAAACTTCAGTACTTTGGCCACCTGATGCGAAGAGTTGACTCATTGGAAAAGACTCTGATGCTGGGACGGATTGGGGGCAGGAGGAGAAGGGGACGACCGAGGATGAGATGGCTGGATGGCATCACGGACTCGATGGACGTGAGTCTGAGTGAACTCCGAGAGATGGTAATGAACAGGGAGGCCTGGCGTGCTGCGATTCATGGGGTTGCCAAGAGTCGGACACGACTGAACTGAACTGAACTGAACTAGTTTTGTTCGTAGTCATGCTTCCTAAGGCCCACTTGACTTCACATTCCAGGATGTCTGGCTCTAGGTGAGTGATCACACCATCATGGTTATCTGGGTCATGAAGATCTTTTTTGTATAGTTTTTCTGTGTATTCTTGCCACCTCTTCTTAATATCTTCTGTTTCTGTTAGGTCCATAGCATTTCTATCCTTTATTGTGCCCATCTTTGCATGACATATTCCCTTGGTATCTCTAATTTTCTTGAAGAGATCTCTAGTCTTTCCCATTCTATTGTTTTCCTCTATTTATCTACACTGATCACTGAGGAAGGCTTTTTTATCTCTCCTTGATATCCTTTGGAACTCTGCATTCAGATGGATATATCTTTCCCTCTCTCCTTTGCCTTTAGTTTCTCTTCTTTTCCCAGCTACTTGGAAGCCCTCCTCAGACAACCATTTTGCCTTTTGCATTTCTTTTTCTTGGGGATGGTCTTGCCTCTGGCACAATGTTACAAATCTCCACCAATAGTTCTTCAGGCACTGTCTATCAGATTTAATCTCTTGAATCTATTTGTCACTTTCACTGTATAATTGTAAGGGATTTGATTTAGGTAATACCTGGATGGTCTAGTGGTTTTCCCTACTTTCTTCATTTTAAGTCTGAATTCTGCAATAAGAAGTTCATGATCAGAGTCACAGTCAGCTCCTGGTCTTGTTTTTGCTGACTATATAGAGCTTCTTCACCTTTGGCTGCAAAGAAAATAATCAATTGGATTTAGGTATTGACCATCTGGTGATGGCCATGTGTAGAGTCTTCTCTTGTGTTGTTGGAAGAGGGTGTTTACTATGACCAGGGAATTCTCTTTGCAAAATTCTGTAAGTCTTTGACCTGCTTCGTTTTGTACTCCAAGGCCCAACTGCCTGTTACTCCAGGTATCTCTTGACTTTTTACTTTTGCATTCCAGTCCCCTATAATGAAAATCACATCTTTTGGGGGTGTTAATTCTAGAAGGTCTTATAGGTCTTCATAGAACCATTCAACTTCAGTTCTTCAGTATTGCTTGCTGGTTAGGGCATAGACTTGATTACTGTGATAGTGAATGGTTTGCCTTGGAGACGAACAGAGATCATTCTGTCACGTTTGAGATTGCATCCAAGTACTGCATTTTGGACTCTTCTGTTGACTATGATGGCTACTCCATTTCTTCTAAGGGACTTTTGGTGGAGAGTTCTGACAAAACGTGGTCCACTGGAGAAGGGAATGGCAAACCACTTCAGTATCCTCGCCATAAGAACCCCATGAACAGTATGAAAAGGCAAAAGATAGGACACTGAAAGATGAACTCCCCAGGTTAGTAGGTGTCCAATATGCTACTGGAAATCAATGGAGAAATAACTCCAGAAAGAATGAAGAGATGGAGCCAAAGAAAAACAGTACCTAGCTGTGGATGTGACTGGTGATGAAAGTAAATTCCAGTGCTGTAAACAGCAATATTGCATAGGAACCTGGAATCCATGAATCAAGGCAAATTGGAAGTGGTCAAACAGGAGAGTGAACATCGATATTTTAGGAATCAGTGAACTAAAATGGACTAGAATGGGTGAATTTAACTCAGATGACCACTATATTTGCTACTGCGGTTAAGAATCCCTTAGAAGAAACAGACCTGAATTGTAAGTAAATCATATTAGCTAATGTGATACATTAAAAAATAGTTTGAGGGAAAATAAATCACTTCAGCTAAAAGGTTCTCTCTCCAAATGACAACCAGAGCAGCTGTTAGGAATTCAAGACCCAGAGCCCCACCTTTCTTTGGTATTAAAGGGAGGGACCTTCAGATAGAGGCAATTTTACCTTCAAGCTACTTTCCTAGAGTCTCCCTAGTTGCCTTGGGGCTAGATCATCTGCCTTGGGATTGTCTTCAGGCTGGGGGATGACCTAACCTGTTTTTCTTTGCCCCCTCCACCCCCCAGCTCAAAAACTTCAACAATCCCTTCACTGGTTCCTGAACCAAACTTTCTCGAAAACCTCCTTTAGATGAAGGGCTTCTTCCCTGCTCCCTGAGCTTCTTGTTCCTCCCCCTCTGTCCTCCAACCGCACTACCACTGCAGCAGCTCTCTCAGGATGGGAGCTGACATGTTCTGTATTTCCGTCTACACTGCACATTTCCTAGGTAGAGACCAGTGCTGCCTTATTCCTTTTATGAACAGGTTCAGCTCCAACCCACACCCCATCCCCACCTGAAAGTACATCACCCCATCTCCTTAAACAGGTCTTCAGTAGCCAGGTGGTCTGGAGTGTCTGAATTGCCTGAGTGTCTGGGTATCTTAAGAAAAGTTTCTTTTCTGGATCTCAGTTTCCTTATCTCTAAAATGACAAGTTAGAACATGGATTGTATTTACACATGTTGGTTGGGAGCCAGAAGGAATTTGAAGATGGAGGTATCTTTTTTTCTTTTTGGGGGGGCATGCTCCCTTCGTGCGCAGCCTCCCAAAACATTACACATGACATAAAAGCTTGCTGAATTGATACCAACAAACTTGTGGCTTCTATCTAGTGCCTGGCCCGCCCTCAACAAGTAACTATTAAGTTTAATGTTATACCTCACCGTTCTTGAGCTCAGGAACAACGTAGTCACTAGGGCCCTGATGATAGAAGACCAAGTCAACCGGGTTTCCGTTCTCAAGAGGCTCACAGTTTAATGTAGGAGGCTAAGACAACAACTGCTGCGAAGTCACTTCAGTCAAGTCTGACTCTGTGCGATCCATAGACGGCAGCCCACTAGGCTCCTCTGTCCCTGGGATTCTCCAGGCAAGAACACCGGAGTGGGTTGCCATTTACTTCTTCTTTTCCAAGACAACAACTAGTTCGTTTAACAAATATTTTTTTCAATGTCAGTGTGTACATAGGTGGAAAAGGTGAGGCAAGAGTGGTAATCCCAGGATCCGGACGAGGTTGCGACATTGGTTGATTCCGAGCGGCGACCTCCTGAAGATTTCATTGGTTGTCGCGAACCCTCCCCCAGGCAGCAGACAGCCAATCAAAAGTGCCGAGGGTGGCGCGCGGGGGTAGGGGGGAGCGGCGGGTGCTGACGCCTATTCCAGTTCAGCGAAAAATGACGCCGTCCGGACTGTGCAGCGGCTGCTGGTGCGAGGGGACCAGGCTCTGGAGAGCCGAGCCCTCCGGGCGCTGACCGCTGGCGGCCATGGAGGACGAGCAGCCCGACAGCTTGGAGGGCTGGGTGCCGGTCCGCGAGGACCTCTTCGCCGAGCCCGAGCGGCACCAGCTGCGCTTCCTGGTGGCCTGGAATGATGTGGAGGGCAAGTTCGCCGTGACTTGTCACGACCGCACGGCGCAGCGGCGACGGCGGCGCGAGGGGAGCCAGCCGGGGCCCGAACCCGCGTCCGAGCCCGACGCCGCCGCTCCCCCGCCCAGTTGGGCGGGCCTGCTCTCGGCTGCCGGGCTCCGCGGCGCCCACCGGCAGCTGGCAGCGCTGTGGCCGCCGCTCGAGCGCTGCTTCCCGCAGTTGCCGCCGGAGCTAGACGCGGGCGGCGGCGGGGCCTGGGGCCTGGGGCTCGGGCTGTGGACGCTGGTGTGGCCGGCGCCCGTGGGCCCGGGCGAGGCGGCGCTGCAGGAGCTGTGCGGGCAGCTGGAACACTACCTCGGCCAGGCGGCCGACGGCTGCGGCGGCGCGGCGGTGCGCGACGCGCTCTTCCCCGGCCAACGCTGCGCGGCGGACTGCGAGAGCACGCGAGAATTCCGGGAGCGAGCCTTGCGCGCGCGGCGCGATGGGGCGAGCGCGCGGCTGCGCCAGGTACGCGCCCGCCGGGCCCACGCGGGTCCTTTCCGTGTTGCTTTGCCTGGGGAGGGAAGAGTGCGAGAGTGGGGTTTTCCCGTTATCTGCGTGATGCGCGGAAGGGGCGCGCAGCCTCGCAGGTGCATCACCTGTCGGACAGCAGCGAGGGGACTTCCGGAGGAACCCGCACGGGGCCTGGCGAGAGGACTGAGTTAAAGTTTATTCACAGTTCAGAGCCAGAGTAGGCTCTTTAACCTTTTCCCTGGAGATACTGGCGGAGCAGGCTGTTGTGACCGGAAATGCCAGAGAATACTGAAAGAGAAACTAGAAACATCCCATGAGTGTAGGAAGTGATAACATGGACTGGATGTAAACAAAAGCAGGTTCCGTGTATGAGGGGAAGCCCCATAAGGGAAACAAGACGTGTTAGAGGATGAAGGGGCTTCTATTCTAGGACCTACGCTTTTGAGGTAAGAAAGACTTGGTGAGGTGATTTCCTTGGTGGTCCAGGGAAAGGACTCTCCGTTTTGCACTGCATTGGGGCACTGGCTCCTAAGACCCCGCATGCCCAGTGTGGCCAACAAAACAAAACAGACTTGGGCCAGTGGAAAGCCGATAGGATATGAGCTGTATTCATCAGTTTGAAACAGCAGCAATAGGAAAGCAGTTTTAAGCTTGAAAGAGGTTGTTACAGCGATTCAACGATTCATTTTTTGAGCGCTGAGTTTACAGAACTGAAGGGGATTCAAGAAACGGTTTAAGAGGAAAACATGGCTCATATATCCGCAACGAATTGACTATTCCTAAGTCAAGACTGAGTTCTCTATGCTACACCCGGACCTGCCTCTT
Organism: Nanger dama; assembly: GCA_917880005.1. NCBI lineage: Eukaryota > Metazoa > Chordata > Mammalia > Artiodactyla > Bovidae > Nanger > Nanger dama. The sequence goes on from CAKJTW010000143.1 coordinate 1,401,508, forward strand.
GCCTGCCCTTTCTCACTATTGTTTTAGTCGCTAAGTTGTGTCTGACCCCGATGACAGTAGCCCACCAGGCTCCTCTGTCCATGGGATTTCCCAGGCAAGAATACTGGAGTGGTTTGTTATTTCCTTCTCCAGGGGAATCTTCTCCACCCAGGAATCGAACCTGCGTCTCCTGCACTGCAAATGGATTCTTTACCATCGCACCACCAGGGAAGCCCCTTCTCACTTTAGGTCGTTCTTAATCAGAATGATTTTTCTTTGCATTCATTTGAGGAAGGGGAGGTGTAAGAACAATTTAGCCACATTCCAACATCTTAATTATATTCTGTCAATTTAAATATAGAATGAGCTTTTTATACACCCACTTCTCGTTGGTTTATTTCACTTGATAATATGAGGAAACCACAGGGCAGTTTCAGGCTAGTTAGCTTTTGATCTTCAGTTTCACCATGCTGAATCACTTATTTTTCAGTATACACTTTATCCAAGTTTGAGTTCATTCACAGGTATTATGGCACTAGTACAGTTCATACTGTTAAGCTAGCTGCTGACACTGGTATAGTTCACCTGTTTACCTGGAACAGGTGGGTAGGGTGAGGGCTTAAATATGAAATACACTGCATCCATGGAAGTGCATGCAATAATGTTAGTACTCAGCTCATATTTAGAACAGGAAAGCAATTGATTCTAGAATTAGACCAATCACTAACGTTGCTAGAATATAGAAAGTGAAACTGAATGTTTTGAAGTCTGAATAGTCTTAAGAAATAAGGCTGAAAACCATCAGTTGTCTTAAGTTTACTTTTTCATGTGTTTTAATTTTCTTGAGGGAAACTTTTGCTTTTTTTTTTTTTTTTGTTAGGGGGTGGGTATTCCTACTGTTATATGCTGGATAAAATGACTACTGAACATAGATCACTTTATTCTTAACTGGAGGGAAGGAAATAGAAGAATTTAAGGATGTACTGATCAAGGGGTGGAGGTGGGGAGTTTATACTATTACTTGATTTTATTTCTCTTCTCCTGGAAGTAAATTAGTTTCTTACCAAATGAGTTTTTCTAGATTATAAGTGCTCAATTTATTTCTTGCCCTGCCTCAGAAGCATTCTTCAGAGGCTAGAGCCCCATTTGTGATGCTGTGAATGAGTCTACTCTGCTGGGGAATTGGTGGGAATACTAACCTGGGAGAATTAAGAGAGTCAACATGCTGGAGAAGTACTTGGAATCATCTCTATGTCTTTATGAGTTTGTCTGTTTGTTTTTGTTTTGATTGTATCACATGGCATGTAGGGTCTTAGTTCCCTGACCAGAGATTGAACCTATGCCGCCTGCAGCGGAAATGCAGTCTTAACCACTGGGCCACCAGGGAAGTCCCTTAGCAGTTTTAAAAAAGAAGTGCATTCTCACAATACCTTTATGGTCAAAAAAGTGATGGAAAAATATCCTCTCTCAGGTCCTTTTCTCTGAGTCCTTAGTACATGTACTACATACTTAGGACATAAATTTTCAACTCTGCATCCTCCTCTATCTCCCATTTATTATTATAAAAGTGCCCAGATTACTGAACCAGTCTTCAAAAGCACAGTGCTGAATGAATGATTACAATAATAATATTTCTACTATGGATGTACCATGATTTATTTAACTATTCTTACTGGGCATTTTGGTTGGAGGACAATAACATTTTCATGTTTAATCAGTATTTTAAATTGATGTGTTAATGTTAGGAACATTCAGGTTTCTTTAGCTCTGTTGGTTTGGTATGATCTTATACTGTCCATACTTGAACTTTATTTACATTTTGCCTTCTAGTTGCTTCAAGGGCATGAAAAAGCCAACACCATGGTAGCATTAATGAATGTGTATCGAGAGGAAGATGAAGCATACCAGGAATTAGTCACTGCAACAACTATGTTCTTCCAGTATTTACTGCAGCCATTCAGGGACATGCGAGAACTTGCAACTTCATGTAAGCTTGCTATTTTGGTACGTTTTATGTTTTTACTTTATCAGATTTACTGTTTATGACATGCTGTTTCTTTAGTTGCATTAATGATTCAATCCGTGTTTCCACTTTGGGTTCACCCCATGTTTCGATAATATTGTAGATACATCAAATTTATTTTTAAATTGATTTAAAGATGAAGACATTTGAAAAATGTATTAATTTATTTTTCTCTGTGCTGGGCCATGCATGGACTTTCTCTAGTTGAGGTGAGCCGGGGCTACTCTCCAGTTGTGGGGTGTGGGCTTCTCTTGTGGCTTGTGGGCTCCAGAGCATGGGCTAGGTGTTGTGATGCATGGGCTTAGTTGCCCCATAGCATGTGGGATCTTCTCAGACCAGGGATAAAACCAGTGTCCCTAGGATTGGCAGGTGAGCCACTGGACCACCAGGGAGGTCTCCAAACAATATATATTAACAGAGAAACACAGCTTGACAGTATTCCCTTCTAGAAAAAGTTATTCAAGTAGTACAAAGTAAAGTAGGGTATTTTTTTCCTTTATGCTCCAGAGTATCCTTTTGTCTTCCAGAGGATGCTGCATGTAAGGACCTGATGAGTGGATGAAATTTAATTGACTAAGTAGTAGTAATAAAAGTAGTTTAACCCACATGACCAGTTTCCTTTTGATTTTCTAATGGTTCTACATGACTCTTTTCTCTTAGTGATACAACTTTCCCTTCTTTCTGTAGAAGTCCTTGGATGAGGATGATCTGGGTCCTAAAAGGATAGTTGCCCTGCAGAAGGAAGCCCAAGAATGGACCAGACGGGCTGAAGAAGCTATCGTCTCTATTCAAGATATTACAGTGAATTATTTTGAAAAAAACGGTAGAAGCATTAGCAGGTAATAATTTAAAAATGCTATACTAAGATACATGTAATTTTCATTGTACTCAGAAAACACTTGAGTGCCTGTTAAGCACCAGATTCTGTATTTTCTAGGTACTGAGGATTCACTATAAGGATAAGCATAGACACTGTAAAGTCAAATGAGGGAAGAGAAATCTTAATTATATTATTCATTCAAGCACATGGAAAATGGCAGTGGCAACAAGCCATATGAGGAAGAGAAACATGGGGCTCTGAGAGCCTAGGAGAGAAAAATGAGACTCAATCAGAGTGGTCACTGAAGGCTGCTGAGAAGTGGCATTTGCCCTGCTATCTGAAGGGTAAATGGAAGTGGAGAGAGCAGAAAATTGATGGGAGGGTGTACCAGGCAGGAGTAGCATTTACAAAGGCCCTCTGGTATGAGGGAGCTTGACAAGTATGAGGAAGCCACGGGCTGGAGCACAGCACAGACATACCTCATCTCATTGCTCATTTCATGGTGCTATACCTTACCCCACTTCACAGATAGTATGATTTTTACAGATTGAAGGTTTGTGATAGTTGTACATTGAGCAAGTCTATTATAAAGTAGCAAGTGCTGGGACCTCTCTGGTGCTCCAGTGGTTAAGATTCTGTGCTGCCAATGCAGGGGGTTGTGCAGGTTTGATTCCTGGTTGGGGAACTAAGATCTCACATGCCATGTGGTGCAGTCAAAAGATAAAAATAAATAAAATTTAAGAATAGCAACTACTGTTTTTCCTACAGCATTTATCCCACTTTGTGTCTCTGTCACTCACATTTTGGTAATTTTCCCAATATTTCAAACTTTTACGTTTCGTTATGGTGATCTGTGATGAGTGATATTTGATGTTACTATGCCAAAAAGATTATAGCTCACAGCTCAGATGGTGGTTAGCACTTTTTAGTAATAAAGTATTTTTAAATTAAGGTACATTTTTTTTAAAGACATAAGGTTCCTGCACACTTAACAGACCACAGTACAGTGTAAACATAACTTTTGTATGCAGTGGGAAACAAGAAAATCCAACTTGATTTATTGTGGTATTCATTTTACTGTGTTGATCTGGAATTGAACCTGAACTACTTCTGTGGTCTGCCTGTACAGAGAATGTGGTGTGAGAGAATGCTGGTAGACAGGCAGGGACAAGACCATATGATCCTGTAGGCTGGGTGAAGTACTTTTTATTGTTTTTTTTTTTGGCCACATCACTGAGGTGGAAGTGCAGAGTCTTAACCACTGGACTGGTAGGGAAGTCCCTGGGTCGAGGTGCTTTTGTCTAATCTTCAGTCATTGTTGATAGTAGCTGCAAATAGCAACTACTTATTATCAGTTTGTTAAATTATAGTACATTCATAAAGTGGAATACTATGTAGCTATTAAACATGATTCTCTATAACAATTTTTATGAATAGCAAGAATTCTATGATATAGTAAGTGAAATAAACAAGATATAAAGCAGAATGATATCCTGGGAGTGGGGGAGGGGGGTTGGTGGTTTGTTTTGGTCAAACTGTATCTTCCTATTTGTCTAGTTAGACACAGAAACAGCCCAGAAGTATTTGCACCAAGATGTAAGAAGCAATTGCTTTAAGTGAGATTCATGATTTTCTTTTTTAAATGAAGTTATCTAAAATTTTATACTAAATAACCATGTATTATTTTTGTGACAATAAAAAAATCACTAAAATACAAGTTTTCTTTTAAAAGGGATGTTTTGCAGGTAACATGGAAGGCAATAAACAGAATTTGTTCAGGATGAATTTTTCCTTTTTAAAAAGTTTCTTTTTATTATGAGTTGTACTTAAGTTTTATTTTATTATTAATTATCCAACCAGGAATGAAGAAACAGATGGTGCAGGATGAGAAGAGATTTGGCCAGGCTGCCTGGGCCACAGCAACTCCCAGGTTGGAAAAACTCAAGCTGATGTTAGCCCGGGAGACTCTACAACTCATGAGAGCCAAAGAGCTGTGTTTAAATCACAGAAGAGCTGAAATTCGGGGCAAGGTAAGACAAACATAAGTGAAGCTTTGTTTTACAAATACACTTTTATTTTAGGTAGCATCCTTGCTCACTTGTCCCAACACCATCTTTTTTATCTTAAAAAATTTTTTGTAAGTTTCACCACTCACTTTATTTATTTATTGGGTTGTACTGGGTCTTAGTTATGGCTCACGGGATCTCTGATTTTCCTTTTGGCATGTAGGATCTTTATTTGCACCATGGGAACCCTTAGCTGTGGCATGTGGGATCTAGTTCCCAGAGCAGGGATTGAATGCAGGCTCTCTGCACTGCAAACAGAGAGTCTTTGCCATTGGACCACAAGGGAAGTCCCCAGTACCATCTTCTGTTGTTATTGTCCAGTCACTAAGTCATTCCAGCTCTTTGCAACCCCATGGACTGTGGCACACTTCGCTTCCCTGTCGTTCATCATCTCCTGGAGTTTGCTTAAACTCATGTCCACTGAAGTTGGTAATGCCATCCGACTGTCTCATCCTCTGTCACCCCCTCCTCTTCCTGCCCTCAATCTTTCCCAGCATCAGGGTCTTTTCAGAATTTAGAGACTGGAAGTTTGGCCATGAAGTTTCAGTTAAAACCAAAGTAGATAATATACTTGAAAATCAGTCAAGCCATGTTTTCAGCACAATTTTAGAATAATCAGAGAGGTGCTTCATCTTAGGAGTATAATCAATTTTATTTCCTGTAACATTATGACTTTAAAGCAGAAAACATCTGTGAATACTTCATTGACATTTATTTTCTCAAAACCTAAGTGTTTTCATATGTTTCAGAGATGAGGTAAAGTATTTGTGGTCAACACTGAAGAAGGCATTTTTATCCCATTAAGTGAAATGGAAAAGTGTCTCTTCTCTCTTTGCTTTTTTCATGTTTGATACTGAGCAGAGAAGGACTGGCAACCCACTCCAGTATTATTAGTACTCCAGTATTCTTGTCTGGAGAATCCAGGGACAAGGAGCCTCACAGGCTACAGTCCATTGGATCCCAAAGAGTTGAACACAGTTGAGCAACTAACACTTTCACTTTCACAGAATAGAAAATAACTCAGATGCTTGTAAAGTTTGCTTTTAATGTACTAATTATTTTAACTTGCTCTTATCTTTTCATGAAAACAAGATGGAAGATCTTCCAGAACAAGAAAAAAAAAACAACATTGTAGATGACTTAGAAATACAATATTATGAAGTTCAATTAGAATTATATGAGGTTAAATTTGAGATATTAAAATATGAAGAAATATTGCTTGTTACACAGTTGGACTCCATTAAAAGACTTATAAAAGGTAAAATTTATATTTCAATGTATATCTTGGTATGTTTAAATTACACATTCAAGGAAATACAGACCATATTATCAGTTATTTCTTGTATATTGTATACAGAAATTTTCTAATACAGTTTCCCTTCAGTATTTTTGTTACTGAAATAATATGTTCATTGGTAAACACACAGCAAAACAAAGAGAAACTATTATTACTCCAGTTCCATCATCTAGAGATACTTTGTAGATTCTGTAGTTTTGTAGCCTTTTTAAATGCTAATGTTTAGAAATATCTATCAATTTCTTAAACCAAAAGTGAGTATTCTATTCAGTAACCTCTTTTTCATTTACTATATAATAGTCATCTTTCCATTTCAAAAGGTATAAAATCAAAAATTGTAATGGCTGCATAGTATTCCATTGAATAGATATACTGGTATATCTACTTTTCACTGTTGTAAACAATGTAGTGAAGAACCTTCCTTTACATATGTCTTTGTGTATAGGACAGATTCTTCCCTTGGAATAAATTTCTAAAGACGGAATCAGGTACATTTTACAAAATGTACGTTTTACATTTTGACACCTAATTGTTAAAACAACACTGTAACAATTATTTGATAGACATTTTCCTGTACCACTATTATTTTCTAATTTCTAAAATTTCATTCTACTTAATGATGCTCCTATCAGCTGACGATGAAAATGTTTCCCTGTACTTACTTATTCATTTAAATTCTTTGCCTATGTGATGGGGAAAAATTGGCATCTTCTAATTTTCATTTATTTCATTTACAAGTGATATTGAACACAATTTTGTATGTTTACTGGTCACTTGTTTTTATTTACTGCCTATCTGTGGTCTTTGCTCATTTTTCTTCGGAATATTCCCTTTTTGTATTAGAGATGTTACTTTATTATCTGTCTGTCATATGTTGCAAATCATTGCTCTATATTTGCTTTTTCGGACTATTTAATCTTTATGAAGTTATCTCTCAGTCTTTCTGCTTTGGTGTTTTAACTCCTTTATCCCAAAATTACACAGGTATTTACTTTTGTTTTTAGTATTTTTATGATTTTGCTTTTAAAAACATTTGGCTCTTTAATCCAGATAAAGTTTATTTTGATGTGGGGTGGGCTGCTGTCTATGGAGTCACATAGAGTCGGACACGACTGAAGTGACTTAGCAGCAGCAGCAATCTAAACTTTCCCCTCCAAATTCTTAGCAATTCCACTTACTGATTTTAAAAACATTTCCCTGTTGCTTTGACTTGTCACCTGTCCCATATCCAGGATTATCATACTTGCTTTGATCTATTTATGAACTCTTATTTTCTTTCACTGATTTGTGAATGGTTCCTGGTAGCTGGTACCATGCTGTTCCTATTATTACATAAAGCAAATCCTTCCCTCATTAATCTACTTTTCCAAAAAATTTTCTGACTCCTTATCACTCCTTTATTCTTCCAGATGAACTTTAGAATAATTTTGACAAGCTCAAAACAAAAAACCCAAAAAACTCGGAATTTTTATTGGGATTGCAGTTAACATTAGAGATTACTTTGGGAAGAATTATCATCTTTTCAATTTTGAATCTTCCCATCCAAGAACATGGTATGTCTCTCCATTTACTCAAGTCTGTTGTTTTCCCTAAAGTTCCTCCAAGTTTAGTTATTTTCTTCATATAGATCCTGAACATTTAATTTAATCCTGCTGCTAAGTCGCTTCAGTTGTGTCTGACTCTGTGCGACCCCATAGACGGCAGCCCACCAAGCTCTGCCATCCCTGGGATTCTCTAGGCAAGAACACTGGAGTGGGTTGCCATTTCCTTCTCCAGTGCATGAAAGCGAAAAGTGAAAGTGAAGTCGCTCAGTTGTGCCGACTCTTAGCTACCTCATGGACTGCAGCCTACCAGGCTCCTCCATCCATGGGATTTTCCAGGCAAGAGTAATCCTAGGTATTCAAAAACTTTAGCTTCATGTTATAAGCACTTTACATATTTAGGAAGAAGTTCTATTAGAAAAAGGTTAATCTGGATGGATGCATGCCAAACTATTCATATTTTCCTCTGGGAATAAAAGGACAAAAATTTGGTGAGGAAAGAGTAAAATTTTACTTTCTATTTTTATGTACTTCTGTAGGACTTGAGTTTGTTACAGTCAGCATGTATTTTTAAAAAAATCAATACGTAATTAAGATTAAGTATCATTAAGGCACCTTAATGACATACTGCTGGTAGAACATATGTTGCCTTTCTTGAGGAGCGTGGTTTGACAACAGTGATCAGGAGGCCTTAAATATTCATCTGCAAAGGAAGTAATAAAAAATGTATACAAAGATTTATATTCAAAGATGTTCATCACAGTGGAAATGATAATAATGGAACATTGTGACATTCTGAGAACAGAGAGTGCTTAAATTCGAGAATACTGTGTTGCCATTAAAATTGTATTTCTATCACATGGAAAAGTTTCTCTGAGAATTATCTTTATTGATACATGTAACTATGTAAATTGCATGTGTGTGTGTATATACATAGACACATATATATACCTGTTAATTGTAAGAACCTGTAACTATTCTTACATTAAAAAAGTATGCGTGGGCTTCCCTGGTGGCTCAGTGGTAAAGAATCCACCTGTCACTGCAGGAGACACGGGTTCGATCCCTGATCTGAGAAGATGCCGCAGAGCAACTGAACCTGTGCACCACAGCTGCGAGCGAGTGCCCTAGAGCCTGTGCTCTGCAACAAGAGAAACCACTGCAGTGAGAAGCCCACGCACTGCAACTAGAGAGTAGCCCCCACTCTCTGCAACCAGAAAAAGCCTGCACAGCGATGAGGACCCAGTGCAGCCAAAAGAAAACAAAGTGTGCATTATTTTTAATAAAATGTTTTAAAAAATCATTAATATGCTTCTAGATAAACAGGATGAAGTGATCTACTACGACCCGTGTGAAAGTCCAGAGGAACTTACGGTCATGGATGGTGTAATGGGGCTACAGGAAGGGAAGCAGCTGGAGGTGGGGGTGCTCAGCCAGCAGTGCCAGCAGCTGGAGTCAAAGCGGGGCAGCATCTGTGCCAGGAGAGCCCATCTCAGGAACAGAAAGGTGGGTGCGCCCGGGCGGCCTTCTTGTCTCACGGCTTTGGGGGATTTCTTCTTTTACAAAAGATAGGTTCAAAAATAAGGCTTTTATGAATGATTCATTTTATGCGTGTTTATGTAGCTATCAGTGGCTACAATTAAAATGCACTATAGTTTTTTTTCCTTAAAAAGATTCTTTTTTCCTTTCAGATTTAACCATCTTTAGATTTTAATTAAGTCTTTCAACAACTATTGATTGGATGTCTATGACATACATAGGCATTTAAAAAATTACAATAGGTAGAGACTTCTAAGAAGCTATAATAAATGATAAAATTTATTTTAAATTGATTATGTCAGTCAGACAATATTTGGCTTATTTCAGTCCTTATAATTGGTGAGTGATTTTTTTCTTAATTTTTAAAAACTCTGTGATTATATAAAAAGGTAACATACTAAGAAGAGGTAAGCATACTTGAGATACAGTTTTTTTTAAGTTATTTATTTACTTATTTTTGGTTGCACTGAGTCTTCATTGCTGAGTGGGCTTTCCCTAGTTGTGGTGAATGGGGGCTTCTCTTGTTGTGGAGCACAGACTCTAGAGCACAGGCACAGAAGCTGTGGTGTTTGGGCTTAGCTGCCCTGTGGCATGTGGGATCTTCCTGGACCAGGGACTGAACTTGTGTCCCTTACGTTGGCAAGCAGACTCTTAACCACTGGACACCAGCAAATTCCTATATGATATAGTTTTTAATATATTTTTCAGATATTATAGATTGGATGTGTTATGTAGCTATGTTTGGAAATATTTAGAACATTAGGGGAAATGTGTTTATAACAGTTGCACTGAAACAGATCCTTAGGACACTTCCCACTTAAGGAGGTGGGGCTGCCTGTATGTCCTCCCATTTCTAATTGGTTGGAGGACTTGCTTTTTCATCTCCCAAAGCACTGCACCCTATCCATGACCTTCCTGACCAGGAACAAGGGGTTTCTGTAAGCAGGCAATTAGCCCATGTCACGTGACTGAGGAGGAGGCAGATGTACTGAATCACCGTAACTCCTATTAATAAATGCCTTATACTGCAGCCCAAATGCAGTGCTTTTTCTTTTAACCTTTTATGCTACCCCATGGTAATATTAAAAGCCATGCAGTGTTCAATTTATAACCAAGTTAAAAAAACAGATCAGTGAAATTACATTATTCCCCTAGGATCAATGCAAAGAAAATCATCGACTCAGATTGCAACAGGCTGAAGAAAGAATAAAATATTCTCATCAGCACCACAGTGTTCAAAGGGTAAGTGGTCGAAGAAAAATGTTCTATGTTTGCATAATGTGACCCATGGGCTTCAGTTTGTGCAAAGTGGAGCCCTACTGCTGGTCAGCCTGGATCCTGAGGGCATGGTGCAGTGTGGCCCTGCATCCGGGGTGGGGGTGGTGGTACGGACATGGCAGTGGGCGGGGGTTGGCAAGAATGTCAGGTTACAGTCTCTCAAGACTTTTGGGAAGCTTACAGATATGTGTTTGTCTAAATATAGAAAAGAGACAAGAAAAAAGAGGAGGAACAAAAGAAAAAAAGAATGGATAAACCAAGAACGCCAAAAACCCTCCAACGATTAAGAGCATTTAAAGAGGTGAGTTCTATAAATCCTTGCTTCTCCTATGTTTTCTGGAAAATAAGTGAAGATCACCTGCCCTAGGAGAAAAATATGAAATATTAGGGACAGATGATTTGGGACCTAAAATGTCCCCCAAATGCCATGATTTGTAGTCTATAAATAAAAAACAAAAGCATTAGAAATATCAAGATGTTTTTGACCTTGCCACTCACTCTGCTGTTAACTGGCAGGGAAAACCAAAAATAGTTAAATTGCCCTCAGCTCTAGCTGGCTTTTCCTCATTTATAATAAAGAAGGCTTTAAAATTTGGTCGAGGAAACATTGCGACATTAGTTAAGTGACTGGTTAAAGGTAAACAGGTTTAAGAGACAGGGAGAACAAACATGGATACCAAGGGGGTGTGGGAAGAACTGGGAGATTGGGACTGACGTATATACACTGTTGATACCATATAAAAATAGATAACTCACGAGAAAGTACCACATAGCACGGTGAACTCCTCTGAGAGCTCTGTGGTGACCAAAATGGGAAGGAAATCCAAGAAAGATGGGCTATATGTATACGTAAAGCCGATTCACTTTGCAGTATAGCAGAAACTGATACAACATTGTAAAGAAACTATACGCCAATAAATTTTTTTCTTCAAAAGTGAATAGGTTTTTTTTTTTTTTAAGTAAATAGATACTTAAAGTAACATTAAACTTGTTGAACATAAAGGGTAAACCTGTTCTCCTCATATACCCTAATAATGACCCAAAAGAGAAAACCACCCACTCCCAGACATAAGTCTGGGATGAGGTATTGAAGAGGCATAGTGCAATACCAACGAGAAAAACAGGGGCCACCGGAGTGAATACATCATATTTTACAACTTGATCTTGTCTTCGTTCTCTTTTGAAATTTTGACTGCACTGTGTTTTCGCTGTGGTGAGTTGACTCCTCTAGTTGCCCTGTGTGGGCTTGGTTGTCCCAGGCATGCAGGATCTAGTTCCTAGACCAAGGATCAAATCCACGCTCCCCGCATTGGAAGGTGGATTCTTAACCACAGGACCACCAGGGAGGTCCCTGATAGACTACTCTGATCCCTGCTGTAAAGCAGGCACTGTGCTAGGCATTTACAGTTATTCTCATTATCTTTTTTTTTTAAAGCAGCCTTATTCATGTAGGTTGCGCACTATACAATTCTTCCATTTAAAGGTTTTACTATAGTCACAGAGTTGTGCAATCATCACTACAATCAGTCTGGAACAGCTTTACTGTTCCCAAAAGAAATCTCATATCCAGTAGCGATTCCTTGCTACCTCCCTGGGTCTGGGCAACTATTAATCTTCTTTCTGTCTCTATGGATTTACCTGGTAGACATTTTATATAAGTGGTCCTTTATGGTGAGTGGTCTCTCAGCGTAGTTTTCAAAGCTCATCCATATTCCAGAGGGTACTGATTAGCACAGCAGAGTCACTGTGCAGGAGGGGATTCAAGGGATCCAAGTCCAGCTCCATGACCCTGAACTAGTCAGAGCCCTGATATTCACATTTACATGGTATGAAGGTGAACGAATCCATCAACAAACTGGAACGAGTTGACCTTAAATTGGTAAAAGTTGCAGGTTTTTTGGTCCATGGAGGTGTATACCCCTCAAGAGTAGTTCTTTGTAAGGTGAGGTTTTTCTTTAGCAAACTATACCTGTGAGACTACAACTTCTTTAATTATTTTAAATTATAAAATTTACTCTAAGACTAAACATTAGAGAAACATCTGTAATACCTGTTTTAACTGTCACTTGGAGGTCCACATTACTGGTATTTTTCATAGATCTGTTTTTTACATGGTTATACATTGCACACCATATCATCTGCATTTTTTTTTTAAAGATGTTTCACAGACTTTGTACTATTTATGATTTCCATGGCTGCCTGATACTTTAAACTCACCATAATTTTTTCAACTGTCTTTTGTTTGTATTTGTTGTCTGATCTTTCATACTAAAAATATGATGAGTGTTTTCATCTGTATGTATCCTTTCATATCTTTATTACAGAGAAAAGTATTATATGAAAGCATATGAATGCTTGTTCCTCAATATATAGATTTAGTAGCAAGGGTGGCTGTGCAAAGTGAGAAGCAGCCGCTTCGTGAATTAGGATGATCCACACAAAGAAACTCTTTGGGTTTCCTTTATAGAAAGCTCTAGCATTTTGATCGTTTGTGATTGTAGCCAGTTTCTCACAATGGTTTTTCATTTTCAGAGATGTCCAGGCCAGCCTGTCCTAAAGAACTCTCGCTCACAACCTGTGACTCCAGACCTGCTGAACAGACTACCCAAGCGGATACCCCCGCCGACTTCTCAGATGACAGCCGTGATCCATCCGTCCTCTAGGAAAACCATTAGTGCTCCCTTGTCTGAAGTCAGTACTGTGAAAACCCCTGAGCGTGAAGACTGTGCTGGAGACAGCCCGGTCCCGACTTTGGTTGCAACCAATGACCAAACACATTTCACATCAAGTGAGGAACTGCCGCTGCCGCCACCGCCTCCGCCTCCTCGCCACCTCCTCCCCCGCCACCACCGCCGCCGCCCCTCCCTGCTCTGCCTTTTTCTTCTCCACCTGCAAATCATCGGAATTTACGCTTCCAGACTTCAGTGAAAGATGATCAGCCACTTCCACTAGTGTGTGAATCACCCACTGAGAGCCCGCATGGTCCCGCAGACAGTTTTAGTGGCCCAGGTAATCTTCCCCAACTGTCCCCACTCACCAGAGGTGGTTAAGTGGTTAGAGGGTTCCAGCTTCAGCAGCCATCATCTTCAAATCAAAATGTTTTTCATAACGCTCTACAATCTTAAAATATTCTAGTATGTGTTACCTTGAAACATCTCTATACAGTTAATGGTCACGTGACTTGGGATCTCTGAGGCTGTTCAAGAATCAACCTGTCTCAGGTTCTTTTTTTTTTTTTAATTTATTTATTTGGCTGAGCCAGGACTGAGTTGCAGCATGTGGCATCTTTTTAGTTGCAGCATGCAAACTCTTAGTTGTGCCATGTGGGATCTAGTTCCCTGACCAGGGTTTGAAGGTGGGCCCCCTGCATTGGGAGCTCAGAGCTGTAGCCACTCGTCCACTAGGGAAGTCCCTGTCTCAGGTTCTTAAGACATCAGTGTTTGATTTCTGCCATATGTTTCAGTGTTGCTTTGAATTAAGCTCACTGTTGTATCTGTGAGTCCTTCATGGAATTAAATTGTTATATCTTAAGCAGAATACTGCCTTGGAATTATCTTGGAGGAATTTTAGACTATGGAGGGCTGATCTTGTAGTCTGAGTGGTGGTCAGAGAAACCTTACTGTGGGAAATCTTTTTTTTTTTTATAAAACGAAGTGGTCAAATACAAGGGGCCTATGACAGATGATCGGAATTATAGAACAGTTCCAACTGTGGTTCTGGTTAATGTGTATTCTGGTCATTCTAAGTTTAAGGTTTCACTGTACCTAGAGCTAGGTATAAATGAAAATGTCCACACTACTAAGTGGAGACCAGATGGCCCATTTCCATGGGCTTTGCTGCAACACTGTGGTAAATGAAAGTGAGAGCTCACGGGCCTGGACAAGAAATAGGACATGGCAGGTCTTTTTGGGGGTGCCCTCATTCCTGACCGGGGATTCCCTGGTGGCTCAGTGGTAAAGAATCTGTGTGCAATTCGGCAGACCCGGGTTCAATCCCTGGGTCAGGAAGGTCCCCTGGAGGAGGAAATGGCAGCCCACTCCAGTATTCTTGCCTGGGAAGTCCTATGGACTACGGGCTGCAGTCCATAGAGTTGCAGAGTCAGATATGACTTACCTGCTGAGCACATGTGCACACATTGTCTCCTGACCTGACTCATAACACACACACTGCCTCACTGCACTGAAAGAATAAGAAAGTGTGAGTTAACACCATAAAATGCCCTCGATGGTGCAAGTCTATCTTACTACTCCTAGAAGGGAAGTGGAATAACAAGTTATAGGTTAAGATCTAAGGTGTTTTGTTAGCCATGGCATAGCTTTTCAGTTCTGAACTGGAAATGACTATTTACCTTGAAGTCTCACATGGAAGATCCCTAAATTAGTGGCCACAGTCACACCCTTCCAGCAGGTGGTAAAAGATTTTACCCACCACAGGGGGCTCAAGGTGCCAAGAGTGAAAAATAGCTTCTCCTCACCAAGGCTTTGAAACTCTGATCTAATCTGTGTTTTGACAGCATTTCACACCCTTGGAAAGTAGGGAGCACATTAAGTTACCGCAGGATAATGTAGGTGGAATTAAAACACACTATATACAGAGACATGCCAGAGCCACCCGCTCTGGGTTCACTGATTCAAGTTTTCCTTTAAGCCTTTTTTGTGTGGAAACCCGCTCACTTCAGTGTCACAGAACAAGTAATCACTGACTAATATCCAAGACTGAAGTTGGAGAATTACGGTGGGATACAGTCAAAAGATTTTTAAGTGGGAAAGGAAATGGAGGAGATAGAATGTCAGAGCTATCGATGCACACTGGGTCGGACTAAAACACCCCAGCTGTTCATAACTATCTTCAGAGTCACCTGAAAAGTGATAACACCTGTGTCTTCAGAAACAGCTGTGCTAACCAGGAGGTATGGTGAATTTCAGCTATGCCTGGAGTTGCTATGGATTTGAAGAAGTAGTGGAAAATCAGTGTTAAGGTAAAATATTAGCAATGAGACTATCCTGGATTCAAACAGGGAGCCGATACTAGCAGATAGCTGATGCTAGCAGATAGCTGATGCTCAGAGCATTTGTCTAATGGGATGATGACCATTTGTTTAAATCATGGCTTAACTGATGGGTGACTTGACACCTTTAACAAGTACAAAATCGTCTTGGCACTCTGGGGAGAAAGAGTATGATTCCTTGACTCCTTGCTCTGTTTACTCAATTTCAGGGTCGATGGATGAAGTGCTGGCCTCCCTAAGGCATGGCAGGGCCCCCTCCCCAGAAGGCACAGGCGCCCGCTTTGCCCCCTCCTCGAGCCTCAGTCAACGAGCACATTCTGGCTGCCATAAGGCAGGGGGTCAAACTGAAGAAGGTCCACCCTGCCCCTGGCCCGAGCCCCAGCAGTAAACCCACCAGTGACCTGGAGAAGAGCATCAAGGCAGCGCTGCAGAGAATCAAGAGGGTATCTGCTGACTCGGAGGAAGAGGAGGAGGAAGGCGATGAGCAGGGCCCCTGCGAGTGGGATCATTAGGCTCCTCTGCAAGGGCCCAAGGCCTGTTCTGATGCAGCATGTGATGGGGTACTGGCAGACAGGCTGCACAGCACCCTGGAAGATCAGCCAGGGCATGGTGTGTGATGCTGCAGCTTTATTTAACGGTATGGCTCTTCAAGTCAGGGGAAGGAAGGAGACACTGGGTGCCTCTTGCACATCTGAGAACCCACAGTGAGCACTGGTGGCATGAGAAACAGTAATCACTGTTCACCATGGATAACCTAGAATCATTCCCTTATTCTGGAAAAAAAGTTTACGCTGCTACTGTAGAAAGCACTGCTGACCAAGCGTGAGCAGTGGTTTGCTGGGATTGAAAGGTGTGAATGTGGACATTATTTTAACAATAATCAGAGTAAATTGCTTATAAGCAAGACTTATTTCAAATATTTTAAATGAAATGTGTTTCATGTATCAAGCACAATATAAACTCATAATAAAGGGCTATTTATAATGCCTCTGTGTCACTCATGAAGAAACCAAATATCTTAACACAGCTGTTCCTGCTTTGGCTGGGTTTAGCTGAAATCTTATTAAAAACATTGAGTGTTTTTTTAAGCAAATACTAAGGGTGGGGAATAGTGTCATTCTCCTCAGGCATTCATGCTGGAATCTTTTCTCCTTCTTGCTTTTTGTTAAAATTAGGAAAGGAGTGGGACTTCCCTGATGGTCTAGTGGCTAAGACTCGCTGCTCCCAATGCAGGTGACCTGGGATTCTATCCCTGGTCAGGGAACTAGATACTGCATGCCACAACTAAGAATTTGCATGCTGTAACTAAAGATACTGCATGCTGCAACTAAGACCCAGTGAAGCCAAATAAATAAAAATAGGAAAGGGAAGAGACCAATACAAGGCAGTCCACTCATTTCTCAACTTGTCCAGAGCATCTTCACTAACCTCATCGCTTCACTCTCACCATGGCAACCCTGGGTTTTCTCAGAACAAGATGAATTGACTCTCCTTGGTTTCCACAGAGAAGTTCTTACAGACCCAGACCATTCCTACTTATAGCTGCTTCTTCGCTGACTCTGACGGGCCTCAGGCGGCACAGCTGGGAGAGGCTTGGGTGTTTCTTCAGCAGCTGCAGGCTGGACCTCCGTGTGCAGCCACTGCCAGGGGTCCTGCCTTCCCTGACCGTGAGTGATGCAGACCCAGATCCAGCTTCCGGGCATGAAGGTGCCTCTCTCTCTCTCCCTGGGCCCAGGCCCTGGTCCCTGGACACGGCATAGGTGTCATCTCTATACATGTCATCCCTTTCCTTCCTGTAGGTTCCTGGCAGGGTTTAGGAGTGTGTGTGTTGCATGGGGCCACACTCCTGTGTAGGTAGCATCTTGCTGGCTACTTTCTGGGCTTCTGTCAAAAACCCCAGAAGCTGGCCCAGTGGCTGTGTCCCTGGCCTCCTTCACCACCAGAGACAGGCCAACCTCAGCACAAACCTCTTCTCTAGAAAGAATTTGGTATTTTAAAAAATGGCCAAATCAGAGCTCTGTTGGACTTTGCTTGTGCTTATTTTGCAATTCAGTATTTTTAATTATTGTAATTTCAGTATTTTGAGACACGAGTGAGCTTATTCAGACTTGGATAAATCTCAGAATTTGCTTTCTAAGGGCTGCCAAAATGAGAAGCTTAAAAAAATCCTTTTCAGAGAGTTCTCCAAAGAAAATTACTTACCCAACCATCTTTAGTGCATCAAAACTTCTCTGGAACCTTCTCTCCCTCATTTCTCTTCCTTTTCCCTGCTTCTTCCAGCCAAGCTGGGAATTAAGTCCAGACTCTGGCCTCAACCCTGAACACTCATTGAAAGGACTGATGCTGAAGCTGAAGCTCCAATACTTTGGCTACCTGGTGCAAAGAGCCAACTCATTGGCAATGACCCTGATGCTGGGAAAGATTGAGGGCACGAGGAGAAGGGGGGTGGCAGAGGATGAGATGGCTGGATGGTATCACCAATTCAATGGACATGAACTTGGGCAAACTCCAGGAGATGGTGAGGGACAGGGAGGCCTTGCATGCCACAGTCCGTGGGGTTGCAAAGTCAAGACACGACTTGGCAACTGAACACACACTGGCCTCAGAGGATCCAGGGTCACAGTGGGAAACAAGTATAGTCTCCTACCTTTGGCTTCAAACCTCCCTAGTCCACCCTCCAGAGTGCTATCAGTCAGTCTCCACTGCTCCCTGTGATGTCCTCCGCTCTCCTACCCACACGGGTAAAGGCTGTCCCTTGGTGCAGCGTGCCAAGCCCTCAGGACCTGGCTGTTGCCCCCCCACCGCCCCCCTTCCCCCACCACACATTTCACTCCAGCAACACCAAGCAGACTGCCACCAGCTCCCACATGGCTCTGCTCTCTTGAGCCTCAGTGCCTGGGATGTACCAGGCCTCTTCCACTTGGTCCTGGCAAATCCACACCCACCTTTCAGCCTCAGCTCCACAGCATCCTCCTCTCTCAAGTCTTCCCTGGCCCCTGAAGGACCACTGCACCCTGTCCAGGATGCCAGTCACAATGCCTCCCCTGTCTATAACCCCAGCCACAACGGCAGCCTGCTCTGGCTAGGTCTCATATCCCACGATGGGCCCTCTGGCCAAAGCTGATTCTAGGACAGCCAATCCCTAACTGGAAGCATCCTGTGGATGGTCCCAGAGTGAAGGACCACGAGCTGGGCCGATCAGAGTGACTTATTCATGTGTTCTTTCATTCCCTCTCCTGCATCTGAACTGGAGCATCAAGCAGATAGTAGTAGCAGGAGCCAGAATCAAGAGGTTTTGATTAATGACCACCCATCATGTGAAGCCATGTAATTGACTGAACTGACATAGAAGAGTTTCTCAACTCTCAGATACGTAAGCTCATGGGAAAAGTATATTGGTTTATCTATTTATAATAATATTATTATATCTATCAGTATGTCTATCATTGCCAGAACTAACTACAGAAAACATATGGCCTGAAAACAGCATAGATTTATTATCTTACCATTCCATGGGTCTGAAGTCCAGTGTGGGTCTCCGTGGGTTAGTATCCTGGTGTCAGCAAGGCTGAATTCCTTTTCTGAAGCTTTAGGGGAGAAGCTAGAAGCTCTTTCAGTTTCTGGAAGTGGCCTACAGTTCTCTATTTGTGGCCCCTTCATTGATCTTTAAAGCCAGCAACACAGCATCTTTCTGATTCTTCTTTCATTACCATCTCTTTCTGACCACAGCCAGGAAAGGTGCTCTGCTTTTAAGAACTGGTCCAGTGGTTAAGGATCCACCTTTCAATGCAGGGTACGAGGGTTTGATCCCAGGTCAAGGAACTAAGTAAGATCCCACATGCCACAGCTAAGGGTTTGCATGCTGAAATTAAAAGAAGATCCTGCAGTCACAGGGCAGCTAAGCCCATGTGCCACAACTAGTGATGCTTACACGCCTAGAGCCCGGGAGCCACAACAAGAGAAGCCACCTCAGTGAGAAGCCCGTGCACTGCAACTAGAGAGTAGCCTCCACTTTCTGCAACCAGAGAAAGCCTGAGCACAGCAACAAAGACCCAGTGCAGCCATAAGTGAATTAAGTAAATTAAAAAAAAGAACTGGAAAGGAAAACTTCATTCATGGGAAAATTATTGCAAAATTGAGGTCAATTTTCCCAAATGTCCCAGAGAAGGGGTGTGTGGTGTTTTGTGCCCCAAACAGGGCCTGACTGGTGTAAGGAGGCCCCTCTGGGACGTGGTTCACGTAGCACTTGAGGCCACTTATGAGTGAGCCGAGAGGGTCTGGAAAGCAAGCAAACATGAGTGGCCACAGAATCACTTCCACTCAGTAGTGTGCTCACTCTTGCAAACACACATCGGCTGATCCATCTAGCAGCCTTCCAAGTTAAATCAGGGCTTCCCAGGTGCCTCAGCAGTAAAGAATTCACCTGCAATGCAAGAGCTGCAGGAGACATGGATTCAATCCTTGGGTCAGGAAGATCCCCTGGAGGAGGGCATGGCACCCCACTCCAGTACTCTTGCCTGGAGAATCCTATGGACAGAAGCCTGGCGGACACTACTGAAGCAACTTAGCATGCACAAAAACAAAAACACAAAGTCAAATCACCATCCACTCAACCTTTGTTGTCAAACAGGGGATGGTATGTAGAGGATCTGAGGTCAGAGCCCAGGACAGCCTCATGGGGATTTCTGCAGGACAGGGAAAGCTGGGGAATTGTGAAACAGAGGTGGTGGAGTGAGAGGGCAGAGGCGGAAACAGGGGACATAAGCTCAGCAGACATAGGCTCCCCACTACCATCCTGGGACTACGTAAGCCCTCAGCCTCTGAAAACTCACCTCTGGAGAAAAGGGGGTCCCAGGAGTGACTGAGATCAAATTGCATGAGGCTGGTAGATCGAGGCCCCAAACAGAAATTTTCTTGAATGAAGCGATGATAGAGAAGGTGGTATTTCTTTTACTCCTGAGCTGTGAACTGAGATTCACACCTCCTCCGTGTATTTGGGAAAAGTTGGTTCTCTGCCGGACACGGACTCTGCCGTGTGAATAATCTGCTTGAACAGCTCTGGAAAAATCTTTCCCAGTAGACTGAGTCTCTGAGATTAGCTTTTCCTGCAATAGCTAGGAACACAAGCATAACACTCTCTGCAACCATCTGCTCAGAAGGACAGTCCTGCAGCAGAAAACTGCCTCTTGGGTTAAGAAAAGCCTTGGGGGACTTCCCCGGTGGTCCAGTGGTTAAAACCTCACCTTCCATTGCAAGGGGCGTGAGTTCGATCCCTGGTTGAACTAAGATCCCATATGCCTCGTGGCCAAAAAACCAAGATATAAAACAGAAGCAGTGTTGTAATGAACTCAATAAAGACTTGAAAAATGGTCCACATCAGAAAAAAATTGTTAAAAAAAAAAAAAAAAGGAAAGCTTCGGTATTGACTTCATGAGGCAGAAGATAACCAGCTGGATGGCAGGTGATCTCTGAGCATACCAAGCCTCGGGCTGCCCTGAAGCAGGAGCTGGAATTGATGGCAACTGCCCTAAACCCTCATTCTGTTGCAAAGGCTTAAATGCCTCAACGCACACTGTCTTCCTTGCTTGGGCACAGGAAGTCACCCTGGAGGATATCCACCTACCCTTGGGAAGAGCCAGAATTTCCTAAGTATCTTAAGACACAGAGGGCTTCTCAAAGATTTTTGTTGGCTTAAAAACAGACACAAACATTTTACTGAACTATGTATTTCTACATAAACAAATCTGTTACAACAAAATCAGGTAAAATCCACAAAAGTATACAAGTCTTTGAAGGAAAATACCTTTTCCCTTTAAGTATAAAAAGATGTTAAATAACATTGTACTGAAACATATGAAGCAAAAACTGTTAGAAACACAAGATAAATAGAAATACAACAGTAGTGGGAGACTAACATACTTTCCTTAGTCTTTAATGAATCAGGTCAGCAAAAATTAAAAGTCCATAACATTATAATTAATAAGGTCAAATCAACACATATAGATTGAATTTTGTTCCCTTCTGAGAATATATCTTCCTTTCCAGTTTCCTGGGAATATTTATTAAAATAAACAATTTATTAGGTCCCAAGAAAACATCAATAAACTCCTGAATGCAGAAATTGTATGGGCCATACCCTCTTTGACAGCAAGGCAGTAAAAGTAGAAATTTATAACAAGTGTTAAAAACAACAACAAAGAGTATCAAACTATCTGGAAATTTAAAAGTATAATTTCAAATAACTCTTAAGTAAAATATAAAGTCAAATCTGAAATTACAAATTATTAGAACTTAGAACAACATACCTAAAAATGTAAGGGTTACAGATAAAGAAATATTCAGAAGAAAAGTCATATAGCCTTATGAATGCTAGTAACTATATCTACTATTAAACAGGAAAAAGTTAAATGGCATTCAACTTGAGAAAGTGAAAAACATCATAAGATACAGGAAGAAATTAATAAAAACAAAAATAATCATAAAATGGGAAAACAGTAAATTAAGATTTAAGCCCTAAAATAAAAAGCACAGGCACAGAACATTATGAACAAGAAAAGAAAATACAATAGTGCCAGCCCAGCAAATTGAAAGTCTGAACAGAATGATTATTTAGGAAGTTAAAGTTGCCAAAAACTCACAGAATATGAAGAAAGTTGAAAGAGACTAATGAATGTGGAACACTGAATAAATTGTCAAAGAATTACTTCCTAAAAAGGCACTAGACTTGGACAGATTTATATATGTTATAAAGACTTCAAGGAGCAAAAATTCTCAATATTATTTAAATTGTTCCAGGGCATAGAAAAAGAGATGGAGCTTCCCAAGTCCTTTACCAACATCAATACCTGACAAAGAAAGCAGGAAAAAAAATTATACAAGTATCCACTTTAACATTTGAAAAACAAATGTTAAAACAAGAGGAAACCAATCCAGAGCATTTTCTTTATTTTAAAGTTCCTATTTTTATCATATAAGTCATAGCAGAGCCATGTAGAAAAATCAGAAAAGATAGATAAGAACATAAAAGTCTACCATAAACCAACCCATCATAAATAACCACTGTTAACACTGAAAGGAGATGTACATCAAAGAATAATATACCACGGCAACATTAGATTTTTCTAGAAACGCAGAGACAGTCTGACATTAGCAAATCTATTAAAACGATTCATATTAAATCATGATAAAGAAAAAAACCATTTGATCATCTTGAAAGATGTGGAAACAAAAGGCATTTAATAAAATGCCAACATCCATTATGGATAAAACTATCAGCAAACTTAGAAAGATAAGGGCTTAATACTATATAAATTTAACTGTTAAGAATACCTCATACTAAGAGTCAAATCTGTACTTCTGAGGAAACACTGGAGATATTCTCACCAAGTAAAAATATATATAAAGAAGAATGTACAATATCGGCACAACTTATATAGGTGTTATTTACCATTATTCTAAAAGTGCTGGTCAGTGTGATAAGGTAGTGAAATAAGATTATTTAAAAATATGGAGGTAAAGTTACCATCACTACTCAGAACTATTATCTATGTGAAAAAGGCAAGAGAATTAAGAATAACAACAAGGCAATTAAAAGGAAATTTGATAACTGACTAGCTACAAAATAAATAACCAATTATCATGTTAGATAAACAAACCACCATAGAACTCTCTATGAAGAGTGAAGAAAAATGAGGTAGATTGATATGTACATACAGGAAAATGTCCAAGATCTATTGCCAAGGGAAAAATGCAAGTAGCAGAAGGGTCTATCATATGGTCCAAATGATAAAGTATATTTCAGGAAAAAAGATTTGAGGACCAGGGATCCCTGTTGTGGAGAAGGCAATGGCACCCCACTTCAGTACTCTTGCCTGGAAAATCCCATGGACAGAGGAGCCTGGTAGGCTGCAGTCCATGGGGTCGCGAAGAGTCGGACACGACTGAGCCGACTTCACTTTCACTTTTCACTTTCATGCATTGGAGAAGGAAATGGCAACCCACTCCAGTGTTCTTGCCTGGAGAATCCCAGCGACGGGGGAGCCTGGTGGGCTGCTGTCTATGGGGTCGTGCGGAGTCGGACACGACTGAAGCGACTTAGCAACAGCAGCAGCAGCAGCAGATCCCTGTTGACTGTTTTATCTTGGGGCAGAGGGATTTTTAATTATGGGGAACTTTCAATTTCCATATTATGTTTTTTCATAATCTTTACATTTACATAGCTTTTATGTAATATTTTAAATGTAAAAAAATCAATGGATTTAATTGATTTAATCTGGTGTACCTTTATGTGAACAATAAGAAGTTGGAAATATAATGGACAAAGTGCTCATTTACTATAGTAACCATAACTACAAAAAAAATGATCTATACCAGAAAAAATACACAGAGGAACACAATACTTCATAAATTTACTGAAATGAAAGGTTAAATATTATGAAGATGTCAATTCTCGCTTTGTGTTGTGCTAAGTCGCTCAGTCGTGTACGACTCTTTGCAACTCCATAGACTACAGCCCACTAGGGCTGTCCATGGAGATTCTCCAGGCAAGAATACTGGAGTGAGTTGCCATACTCTCCCCTAGGGATCTTCCCAACCCAAGGATTGAACCCAGGTCTCCCACAGTGCGGGCAGATTCTTTACCATCTGAGCCACCAAGGAAGCCCAATTCTCTCTATAGTAACCTATAAATTTTACACAATTAAATTTCCAGTTCTTCTACAAACATTATAAAATGAACCTGATGCTCTTTCGGAAATATCAACATATAAAAGTACTAGGACATTTTTGAAGACATTTATTTAAACGGGGATATTTAAATGTGAGATGATCAAACTATGTGGTACCAGTACCAAAATGGATACAATGGACCACAACAGCAAGCTCAGAAGCATGTTTATGATATATAAGGATTGTGTACACAGTGAAAAACGGGATCTTGTATCAGTAGAGAAAGGAAAGGTTTCCCCATAAGTGATGCTGGGGTAACTTGGAAAATAAATTTCACATTTATTAGAATTTAGAAAATAAATTCCAAATGGATCACAGATTTAATTGCTTAAACAAAACGATAAAAGTACTCAGATAAAAGACTGGTGAACATTCATAACAAATTTGAAATCAGAAAAGCAAAGATGTTTAAAAGCAGGCCAGCAAAGGCAGCAGTCATGAAGGAAAAGATAAAGTTGTCTAAAAATAAAAATTTTTCAGTCCAAGTCATACATGGAACTTAAAAATATATATTTTTAGGGGAAAACAACTTCTTAGAAATCAATGAATCAGCTAATCAGGGGGCAGTGAGGGCGGCTGGGGAAACAACTCTTAGAAATCAATGAGACAGCTAAACACCTTGTGAGAAAATTGGCCAGAGAAGATGAATAGGTAAACAAGAAAAGAATATAATCTAATAAACATTTCAGCTAGGGTGGGTCACAATTTCAGTTAAAAATGCATATCAAAACTAGCCCTGTGGTCCCCATAATAACACCAGTGCAAAAGAGGGAGTCAGACATTCTCACACGCTGGTGGTGGGAGTATAATTTGGTATCTTCTTTCTGGAAGGCAATTTGAGGCAAGATATTTACCAGCTGAGCCACCAGGGAAGCCCCATATTAAAAGTCCCCAACATGTGCATACTGTATTCTTAATCAGGATACACTATGTGTGCTGCAGTAACAAAATAACCCTGACGTGCCAGGTGTGTTAAGACTTAACATTTATTCTTTATTCACACTGCAGGTTCATGCAGGTGGGGCCGTGTCATAGTGGGAGAAGGGGAGCTAACCACACAGTCACCCAGGGACCCAGGCTGAGAGAGGCTCCAGCCCTGGGACGTCACCAAGGCAACAGGAGTCTGCAGACCTGCCCAGGGGCATCTCAGAGTCTCAGCCTGGATGTGTCACATGTCACTGCTGCTCATACTTCATTGGCCATAATTAGGAACAAGATGTGAATGACTCTAGGGGCTGGGAAGTGGTGTGTCCTGTATGCCCAGGAGTGGGGGAGAAGACAGGGCATGCTTGTACCACCCTTCATACTTTGAGCCAGCAAGTCCAATTTTAGAAAGTTATCCTAAGTAAATATTCTGAGAAGTTCATGAAGATGTTAGAAGAAAGGATTTCATCATATCCTTGAGCTGCTGCTAAGTCGCTTCAGTCGTGTCCGACTCTGTGCGACCCCCATAGACGGCAGCCCACCAGGCTCCCCGTCCCTGGGATTCTCCAGGCAAGAACACTGGAGTGGGTTGCCATTTCCTTCTCCAATGCATGAAAGTGAAAAGTGAAAGTGAAGTTGCTCAGTTGTGTTCCGACTCTTAGCGATCCCATGGACTGTAGGCCGTCCATGGGATTTTCCAGGCAAGAGCACTGGAGTGGGGTGCCATTGCCTTCTCTGATCCTTGAGCACAACCATATAAAGTTGGGAACAACCTAAGTACCGAAAGTAAAACCTACACAGATGTTAAACATGATGCTGTTACACATTTACTAACATAGAAATATAGTCACAATATAGTGTTAAAAGGAAAAAGCAAGTTAAAAAGTATAATATGTATAACATAGTTGCATCTCATGAAAAAGTAATAAAACTTATATAGATGCATACAAAAATGTCTGAAAAGATATATGCCAAAGTGTTAACAGTGGTTATAATCAGATGGTATAACAACAGGTGATTTTTTTCTTTTCACTCATTGTAGTTTCTTCTTAAAAAAAAAAAGGGAATATGTTATTTATGTACCAAAAGGCATGAAAAAACCCCCAGTATTCTTGGGAGAGTCCACTTAACTACCTCACACTTATCATTAAATTCTTATATGTGATGAAAGAAATGCCTAATTGTCTGTCACACCATAAGACACTGCTATAACAGTTTACTTAAAGTCAGGACTTTAAAAGTGGTAAGAACAGTAACACACTCCCCATAGCTGGGTATTATCAGACCTGTCAAGCATCCCACAGTCTGGACTCCACCGTGGTTTCTCTGGGCTCCTGCCAGGTGCATCTGGGATCTGTGTGGCCTGGGGGTGGGGTGTGGCCCGGGGTGGGGTGTGGCCCCCTCTTCACAAGGCTATGCGTTCATCAAAGAGAGTAGGGCACTGTACAATTCCACTCAAAAGACCCACAAGCTCTTCTTCTCAAAGATGGATATCAGAACATATAATATCACCACCAGGATTACTGAAGACTCCTCTTAGGTACACATATCTTTTATAATTGAGAACCTTTCCTTGTTTCTCACTCATCTCCCTGCTGCTTCCTCTCCCAACACATTCACCGTGCCCCCCCAACCCTCCCCCTCCAGACACACTCCAAAGTTCACTAGACCATTTCACTCAGCTGCCAGATTCTTACCATAAT
Organism: Nanger dama; assembly: GCA_917880005.1. NCBI lineage: Eukaryota > Metazoa > Chordata > Mammalia > Artiodactyla > Bovidae > Nanger > Nanger dama. The sequence continues at coordinate 1,428,413 of CAKJTW010000143.1, forward strand.
CACCTTCTTCCTGGCTGGTGTTTAAAAAGAAACTGGGAAACCCATATTCTTGAGATAGATGTATGCAAAAGAGACGTAACACAACACATGTTTCTATATAGGATCCCTCTCTCCATGCCGTCTGTTACACTCACCATCCCCAGAATATATATTTCTTTTGGGGAAAACCATGCAATCAGAAATCAGGGTCCTTTTCAACCATGCACATCATTTAAAAATCTATACGAACGTTGATTTGCAGGCTTCTAGTTTACATTGTTAGTGCTTCAACACCCAGTGATGTTTCAAGTGAATAAAAGAATCATCATAGCTTTTAGAAGGACAAATGATCAAAACAGCCACTTTCAGTGGTGAGGAGAGCGCAGTGGCTGGCTCTGTCTTAAAGGGCACCCTCTGACTTAGAGGGCAGCCTCCATCGAGTGCTTCTGCTAAGTCCCATCTCGGCTGCCTGCCTGCCTGCCTTCTAAAGGTGCACCTGGCCACAACAGATGTCCCACAACAAGGTCCCTGGCACAGTCTGTGGTTGGCTCTGGCTTTCACCTAGAGTGGCCCTTGATTTCTATGGAAAAGCAGTCTTTCCTACAGAAAAGGAGTCTTTTCACAATGGGCAATAGTGACGCCTCTGGGTAGCACATTAAATATATCCCCTCCTTTGCTTGATGTTTTATGTCAGACGCAGTGGTCAGGCATCAGCCAACCACCCTCTAGGCTGTGCCCATGGGCTGCCAAGCCTAGAGATGTCCACAAAGAGCCTGCAGGATGGAGACCAACAGTTCAGACAGTGGACAGTCCTCCCAGGGGCTGGTCAGGTCCCACTCAACCTGTTCTAACCACTGGCCCACCTGCTTTCAACCTGGTGCTGGCTCCAGTCTGGGAAGGGGGTGGGCAGTGATGGGCAACCCCTCAACTGCTCCCTCCCCACATCTGGGCATTCTGTTTACTACTCTGCCTTCTTGGGGCCTCCTGCTTGTTTTGAACAAACAGCTCCATCTCCAAGAAAGCCATTGATGAAAGACTCAAAGCATTTGCATCTCATCACTCTGGCCTCTCAGAGCACCCACATCATTTTAAACAATGATCTCTTAAAAAGATACCTGCAAAGCCAGAATCATTCAAAAAGGAACTCACTGCTGTAATGAACACAAATGTAATTCTGATTTGCACATCTGTAAGTTGTCACTTGCTGTGGACATGTGTAGGAAGACACAGGACCAGGGTCTCCAGGAGACCCGGATGCCACCCAAGCCGTTGTTCACTCACTAGCTGGTTGACCCTGGGGGAGTAGCCTGTCTGCTTCGTCTGCAAATTGGGGAAAGATCTGTGCCCTGTTTTCTCACCCATGATCCAGAGTAACAGCCTGCAAGGGAGTGTGGCACAGAGGGAGCACCCAAGTTCCAAGTCTTGGGTGGACACTCACTCTCTTTCAGGCCTGACCACGCTGTCCTGGCCTCTCACTCAGGTGGTTTTCTGTTTGCTGGGCACTAGGAAGATTTCACCTCCTCTCCTCACTCTCCACTGGACCACACATCCAGTGGATCTTTACTTAAAACGAAAATTATTTTTAAGGATCATTATGGCTGAAGGCTTCCAAATTTTACTCTGCTTGTTTTAGTCCCGGATTTTACAGATGCAGAAAGAAAAAAAGAAAGCGCATCAGGATTTAGGCAGCCAGTCTTGGAAATGTCAAATCAGGAGACAACACTTGGAACAAAGATGCAGCCCTGGCTCTAAACCCTCCAGCAGCACCATGTGGCCGAGGTGCCTGTGGGGGTGGGGGGTGGCGTTTATGCCCTGCCTGCGTTTGGCTTAAGATCGAGACAACCGAAGCATGTGCGTGCCGAGAGGGGAGCTGGACTTCCTAATAAACAAGATCACAGGGGAACTGAGACAAATTCAGCGGGTCATTATCACGACATCCAGAGGCTGTCGGATAGGGCCAGACTCTCAACAGACTGCCGAGGTTGCCTTGGGCCTTTTTTTTCTTTTTAAAGAAAGTAAATGAAGAACCATTAAGATTTTTAGAGAAAAGCAGAAGGAGCTGAGAGTCCACGGTTTCTGTCCCTGCTGAGCCCAAGTCAGCTTCCCCGTGAGGGGTGCCCCTCCTGGGCTGCATGGTGTAGAGCCAGCTGGGCCTGCCCCGTGGGGGCTCGGAACTCCTCACCTAGACCTGCCAGCGCTCACCCAGCTCTTCAGCTGTCGGCAAACAGGGGTCAGGGGTCTCAGCCACACAGGGATAAAAGCAGCCCACCATGCTCACGGCCCTGCTGCTCTGGAATGTGCCGGTGGCTCTGACAATTCTGTGCTCTAATGAATACGTCCCCTGGGTGTATTCAGGACAGTCAGGACAGCTTCTTCTGGATGAATAAACCACCTCACAGACAGGGGTGGTGGGCGTCAGATGGCCCAAGCTGAGGTTTCGGAATCCTGGTGTCCACTGCTCCTGGACAGCAAGCTCACCCCACCTTCTGACAGGTGGACTCGCCTGACCTGAGAAGAGCACCCTTTAGCCCGATGCTGGGCCACGGGGCTGACCCAGGGTGAGTCTAGCTCTCCAGGTCACCATTGCCCCGAGAGCTGTCTGGAGCGCCAGGGAGGGGGCAGGGCCAGCAGCCCCACCGCCCATCTGGAGGGCTGCCTCCAGCCCAGTGGACCTCAACAAAGCCACCCACTCTGCTTGTAGGTCTCACTGGCATGCCCCAGTGCTCCAGACCACCAGCCTCCCATCTTTCCCCATCCCAAACCAGACCTCCTCGCTCTGGGAGATGTCTCAGCGACAGGAAGGAGAACAGTAGGACGTGGACAGTCACATCCGTGTGTCCCCTGCCCACCTCCTGGGACTGTTTTATTGCTTATCTACATTCAGCAGGGATAAATTCTAACATGTGAGAAAACCTTTTTAGTGGGAGTTCTCACAGTGGTTCTCAAAGCAAGCAATGGGGGCACCAAAGCCTCTCCCTCTGTCAAAGGCATTTAGAAATGCCTACAGCCAGGGAAATTCAGACAATTGTGTCATGTACAGGGCAAATGAGATGCCTACTTACTTGCTCCACTAAGAAACTCAGTGAGAGAGGAGAGGCTTACAGCTCTGGTCCCTTCCTTCCCAGGAACCAAGGGACGCAAGAAGCAGACCTCAGCAAAACTCCTCTAAGGCCGAGGCTTGGTCACTTCAAGCCCACTCTCCCTTGTGGGCCTGTGTGATCCTGTGTGATTTCTTTTTCAATTATCTAAACCCAACAGAGGATCCTACCCTAAATCCCAAGCCCTGGGTAGCCCCTCTACCAGGGACAGTTGGCAGTCCTGGAATCCCCAGACCTCACGCTTGGAAAGGAAGAGTGATTGCTGTGTCAGAGGTTTCCCCACCCCTACCCTGCGACAGAGAACCAGGACGGGCTCCCGGGGTTGGGGGAGGCTCAGACCATTTCCTGTTGCTTCCACTGCCACCTTCCCCAGCCTAGGGCCACCTGAGCCAATCCATGAGTCTGCTCACAAAGTCACATTCATGCCTGATAAAGAATGACCCAGTGCACCAGGATGGGGGACTTTCCAACAGGGGCTTTGACAGGAGGTGGGCGGGCATTGATTAAAACACTAAATTCTTTGTATACGTTTAATTGAACAAATATTTATTAAGCACCTACTTTGTGCTAGGCACCCTCACTGTGTGCTGTCCCCACAGCACAGTAACCTGTTCAGAAATTAAAACCAAGAAAAGGAACATTGTCGCAACCTTATAAACTGGAGGGCCGGTAGAAGTGGGCTGAGTGGATGTAGGTGATTCCCCAGCCAGGAAACACCCCCAGGAGATGCTCGTCTCCTCTCAGGACAAGTATCTACTAAGTCATTGTTTGAAAGCATCTCTATATATGCTGAGAGGGAAGTTACTATGACCACACCCCATGCACTGGAGCCTGGTGGACATAGGAATACTCTGAACTCTACTCAAAAAAAAAAAAAAAAAAAAGCGGGGGTAGGGGTGGGGGTGGAAAGGCTATTCCTATTTGGATTAGAAAATACTATTTTTTTTTTTCCAGTTCATATGGTTGCAACAGCCCTTAAGGAAGATATAAACATCCTTGCCCTGACTGCGTAAACATTTAAGGTAGGCCTAGTTCTGGATTCCTGAGTCAGAATCGTCCAGTCATCCACGACCTCGCGAGGCCGGAGAAGAAGCGAGGGGGATTTCTATTCTGGAGAGGAGAGGGTGGACGGCACCCCTGGTTTGGAAACACGACAGACCGCGCCCGCACTGACAGAAGCCACGCGAATGAGAGGACGTCCTAGCTCTACTGCTGTTACACACACCCTGGGGACTCACGCGGGACCTAGTTGTCGGCACCCAGCTTGGAGAGGCCCCGGCGGAAGTCGTGGAGGTCGTCAATCTTGCCGTCCAGCACCTCCAAGAAGCTCTTCAGCTCCACCTTCAGGTGGCGCTGTCGGTACTTGCTCTCCTCGATGTCCGTCTTCAGGGACCGCACTTTGTCCTCCAGGTTCTGGATTGTCTCTCTCTGCCGCCTGCAGCGGAAGGAGAGAGGGAGGACTGCGTGGGGGGGAGCCGCCGCAATGCAGGGGCGGGTTCGATCCCAGGTCTGGGAAGATACCACAGGCCTCAGAGCAACTGAGCCCAGGGACCACAACTACCGAGGCGTTGCTCTAGAGTTGGGGAGCCGCAACTAGTGAAGCCCCATGCTCGGCAACAAGAGAAGCCACTGCCGTGAGGAGCCCATGCAAACAGCAAAGTGTAGCCCCTGCTCGTGACAACTGGAGAAAGCCTCAGCACAATAATTAAGACCCAGCGCAGCCAAAAAGAAACAAATATTTTTTTCAAAAAGAGAGACAGAAAGAAGGGTCTGGGAACAAAGCAGGAGTCCACTGAGACCTGTGATAGTCAGTCAGTCAGTCAGTCCCTGCGGTGGGCCTGCCTCTGGAAGTGTCAAGTCCCCCCACCCCCACCCAGGAAATCAGGTGTGTGCCCCTCCTTCCTGCTGTTTGCCAGCAGAGATCTCATCTTAAAACGATGCCCACAGAGAATTCAGAACTCAGCGCTCTGCCCAAAGCAGCCTGGTGCCAAGCGATGCTTTCATAAAGTGCCTGGCAGAGGAAATCTTACTTCCCAGCCCATGGGGTTTACAGCCCCAGGCCCAGGGTTGTCGGGAGGGCCCCCTCTGGGTTCCATTCTGGGGGAGAAACAGCATGAATGGGGAGGGTGACTTGTCTCCCCTGAGAAGGCAAGGCCTCCTTGGCCCCAGGCCAGCCGCTGGCCGACCGTGAGGGAGCACTGACCGTGCCAGACGCAGGGATGGTGGGTCTGCGGACCGTCTGTCCTGTGGTGTTGCCATGGAGACAGTCAAGCTCCCAATGGCGGGACTGCTGTGAGTCCTTACCATTCTTCACAGCAAACAAGAGCTTCCATCTTGTGGGGATAAAATGAGGCCTTCTAAAAATGTGTTACAGGAACCAGTTACTAACACTGAGGCTGTGTACCTGAACAAAGTGCTCTAGAACTGAGAGGACCCTCGGAGGTAAGGGAGGACCTAAAAACACTCCTTCTGTGGAGCAGAAATCTGAGGCCAGGAAGGGGCGTGCCTGCCCAAGGTCATCTCCAAGGTCACTGGCTGGGGCAGTGGAACAGTCCCTGGTCTGAGGCTGTCCCTAGCCCTCCCTCTGTCCCCTGCTCCTTCCTGGCCCTTCTGTGGGTCTGCAGGGACTTCTGCCGGCAGGAAACAGCCTCCTGCACGACAGTTACGCACAACACCTTTGTGTAAGTGGAAACACAAAAGGCAGACATGGCTGAATCTTCCCCTAGGTGCAGAGCAGGCATCCAGCAAGTAGTTAGGATGTTTAGGAATCCAAAGTCACTCTTCTTCACCAAGTGAGGTGAGAATGGGAGAGGCCTTGGAGAAATGGGTAACATGACGGATGCCTTCGCACCTGAGTCAAAGTGCCCGTGCTCCCTGCTCTTACCTCTAACTTCTCAGAGACATATTCACACTCTGACATGAGCTGAGGTATGATTTCACTTTGTTTTCGGAGATCTGTCAACTCCTACAGGGGACAGAAGTTTGAAGAAGAATTTGAGAGCAAGTGAGATAAAATGTATTCTCGAAAATCCCCAACTTTGTGTGTACAGTCATGGAAGCAGCTTTTGGAACCTGTGTTGTCTGTGTAAATAACGGTGATGATGTTATACCTAACACACATCAGGTAAATCTAAAGGCTGAGTATGTCCCGTGAATTAAAACATGAAGCCTGCATACCACCACGAAAAGAGAAGTATGATTCCTATTTTTGTAGGGAAACTGAGGCTGAGACAGGACTGGTAATTTGCCCATAGTCTCCAGCTTCTGTGGACAGTGAGTCTCCTCCATACGAACCTTCGAGCTGCAGATTACAAAGATGAGAATGTGCATTCACATGTCCAGTTGCATAAATCAGTTCACGTGCCTGCTGTACATGGGCACATGTAAGCATCCTCTACACGTGGCTGGGCTTTTGTGTCCTTTACTACACAGGACTGTACAGAGGACAGCAGGATAGTATCTTTATTTCAAGTCCAGGAGGTCCAGAAGCAAGTGTCAAAGCAGTGGTGAGGTAGCTGATACTACTGTACTTTTCAAGGTACTAAACTTTAAGATTAAAAATGTTTTATTTTGGGGGTTTGCTTTTTATGTAGTATTTGTGTGAAAAGTGGCCACAGCACAGTACTACGTAGCTGATTGTGTTAGTTGGGTACCTAGGCTAACTTTGTCGGACTTAGGAACAAACTGGACTTGTGAACATACTCTCGGAACGGGACTCGTTTGTACAGAGGGGAGCCACTGTACTTAGCTGTCCTGTCTCCCGAGGAGATAAATGACTGTGTGACTGGGGGTTCTTGCTGCATTAATTTGACAGCAGAACTCAACTTCTGATGAGGGACCATCTACCGAAAGTTTCCAAGAGGGTTTGAAAATGTCCAACTCCCTTGGATCTGAGAGACTGACTATATATAACAAACACAAGGAGGCTGCACGGGGTAATGGTCAGGCCTTTGCTCTAGGCTCTTTGTGCCTTGATGTAGCTCCTGGCTCTGGCTCTGTGCTGCTGTCTGGGGAAGCTGCCAGGGCCAATCACACATCCCACGGCCACCTGCCTTATCCCTGGGTGGAGACCACCAGCCAAGGCCCAGGGGATGAGAGCAGCACAGCTCAGAGCTCTGCCACTCACCGTCTCCTTTTCTCGGAGTTCTGATTCTAGCTCCTCAATCCTTCTCTTCAACTGGGTATTCTTCTCCTTCTCTCTGTTGATCTCGCTGCACTGCTCTTCCAGCTCGTCAATCTTTAATAATAAATATCACATGTTAAAGCAGGGGTGCCAGTTTACTTTGGGCTTCTCTGGTGGCTCAGACGGTAAAGAATCTGCCTGCAATGCAGGAGACCCGGGTTTGATTCCTGGGTTGGGAAGATCCCCCGGAGAAGGGAATGGCTACCAACTCTAGTATTCTTCCCTGGAGAATTCCATGGACAGAGAAGCCTGGCTGGCTGCAGTCCATGGGATTTACTTTAATCATTAAACAAGAGATTGCCACAGCTCTTTTAAAATAAACCCTAAATTAACCCACTTACAAATGTTTCCCTGTGGCTACAAATGAACTCTATGGGGCTGCCCCAGGCTGTTTGCTCATACTGGCACAGGGCACCTCACTTAATACCAGAGAAGCCATGGAAGTCACACAACCTGGCTTCAGGATGCTCCAGGATTCTGGTTTTCTCTTGCAGCCACAGGACAGTAGTTCTAGGTTTGCTTTTAAGGATCTGTCACAAGTAGGGGCTAGATGTCCCATGAATCTGTCTGCTTCTCCCCAGAATGACGTTCACATTATTTTAATCATGCCCTGAATGATTCTGTTGCATCTCCAGAGCTGAGGCCAGCAGGGTAGAGAATCGAGCAGTTCTGTGGGACTCAGTGACATTTCCAACACTTTTAAATCAAGATGGAGAAGGGGCCTGGCCTGTGGGCCTCTTCCTGGAGAGATGACAGTTGCTGGCTGACCTGGCACATACTCACAGTGCATCTTTCTCTCCTTCCCCAGCTTGACCCCCCGGAAGGGATGTATAGGCCTGACAACCTTGGCACTGCTGTCTGATGTTGGGCAATTTCCAGGGGCCAGAGTGTGGGTACAGAGTGGATGGCAGGAGTGGAATCAAGTAACACAAGAGCACCAGGTCAATGGGGTCCCCACTAGTGGACAGTGGCAGTCCTCGGGGTGAAGGGCACTGGGTAGTCACCTTGAGGACAGTTCTCAGAGATGACTGCAGCAACCCTCAGGATCTGCACCCCCAGCCTTGGGGGCTGTCAGAGGTACCCCAACATCCACATCCCACCCTGGAAGTCAAGTTACCAGAGCTTCCCACGCAACGAGCAAGTTACACAGCAGGCGCTTCCTCCACACAATGCCCCCACCTGCCCCCGCACGGCCCTTTGGTTCTTACACTCAAATGTGAAGTGAGAAAACTCAGCTCTTGGCTTGGAAAAGAGGGCGATTGATCCCTCTAGCAGGCAGATGAGCCCAGCCCAGGAGGGAAGGTGCAGAGTCAGCACTTGGCCTGCACCCCTCACCATCAGCAGTTTGTGAAAAAGGACACGAGGAAGTTTCACGTGCCATCTGCACAAAGTGAGACATGGAAGGCGAGCGGTCTCAGGGGATCTGCTTAGAACAGGGTGGGGGGTTACAAACGGGGGTGAGGGGGAGCCAGTCCCCATCTCAGTGTGATGTGGACCCTGAAATCTGCAAAGCAGACCACGGTCAGCAACTATGGGGTGAAAGTGCTGACCAGCAAAACAGCATGGCAACCCCTGGACCTCAACTGGGGGCCCCCAAACCTCCACATCAATTCAGCCCAACATCATAGCGTGAGGGACTGATTACAGAGAAGGGCACGGGTGAATCCTGAAAAAGGTCGAGATGCTCAGATGTTGAGCTGGGAGGGTTGAGGGCACATGAGGGCAGTGGGCAACCCCTCCCCACCTCATACTCTCTGTCCTCGCTTCCTAACTCATGTTTTATGAAATAGTGGTCTGCACAGAAGCAGGGTTTCTGAGCAATCATGCCTCACCATTTCCCCAGTCTGTTTTCTTCCCTCACCCTTTGGAAGGTCACTGAACCAACAGAAAATACCAAAAGGAGGCTGCCCATGAAAGGCCCACCCGCAGTGCACCCAGAAGGGTGCTCTTTGAGAGACAAAGCTGTCTCCCATTGATTCCTCTTCCTTTGGCAACACATATATGAGACTTGGTTCAATAGAAGGATCAAGTCACTTCTGTGTGTGGCTACCCTCCCTTTACTAAGGCAGGCGGGAGGTGGAGGGAGGGTGGGGAAGGAGTGGAAGGAAGGTCCCGGCTGCCCTGTCCCACGCCAGCCCCCCACTCCCCCGTGGGTTAGGGTCTCAGCTGAGCCCACCTTGCTCCGGAGCCGGTCGTTCTCGTCTCGGCACAGGGAGAACTGGCGCTTCCACTGCTCCACGCTGGCTGCTGACTCCTGCAGCGCTGAGGTCAGCCGGGCATTGCTCTCTCTCAGGGTCTGCAGCTCGATCTCCCACTTCTTCACGTTGGCAGCACTGTGGGGGGGGGGCCAGGGAGTGACTGGGGTGGTGGGCGCCATCCATTGCACAGCCCCGGGTGGGGGGCCCAGCCACCCCTCAGCCCAGCCCTCAAGGCCACATCCTCTCCTACCGTGGCCTGACCACAGGGACCGTGGGGCCCGCAGGCCTGGCGCCTCTCTAATAGGAACCTATTTGCCCCACTAAAGGGGCACTAATTTGCTCTGCTGGGTGATTTTTCTCAAGGCATCACTTTAGAAAGGACAGAATTCTCAGAGAAGGAAGAGATGAAACTAAGAATGAACTGAGCCATAAAAAAAAACGAACTAATGCCATTGGCAGCAATATGGATGTGACTAGAGATTCTCATGCTAAGTGAAGTGAGTCAGAAAAAGAAAGACAAATATCTATGACATCACTTATATATGGAATCTAAACTATGACACAAATGAGCCTATCTCCAAAACAGAAACAGACTCACAGATGTAGACAGCAGACTTGTGATTGCTGAGGGGAGCGGGCTGGGGGAGAGATGGATTGAGAGCTTGGGGTTAGTAAGATGCAAGCGATTACATGCAGAATGGATAGACAACAAGGTCCTCCTATATAGCACAGGGAACTCTGGAGAGAATAGAACCCTTGAACGATATTCAACATCCTGGGATAAACCATAATAGACAAGAATATAAAAAATAACTATATACATATATGTATAACTGAGTCACTTTGTTGTATGGCAGAAATCAACACAACATTGTAAATCAACTCTAATTCAATTAAAAAAAAACACTATGAATGAAGCCACACACTGTGGTATAGACACCCCCTGCCTGCTCCATACTGACTCCTGGACACAGGAGGGGTCCCTCTTGCTCCATGTCTAGCTCCTTCCTGAAATAAGCCTCAGGGATAAAGGTTCTGAAGTGCTGGTGTGGAGCCCAGGCCCCCTGAGACTCTCGTGAAAGCTGTGGATCTTTTCAACAAGCTCCTGATGCCCCACTCTCTGGAGCCCAGTGACCCCAGGTTTAAACAGACAGCCTAGATCCAGATTTGACAGCTGAGGACTAGAGGACAGAGGAGACAGGGCTGGGAATCCCCTGAGGGAAGAACCGAGGTTCAAACCACTGTGTGTGAGGGAGTCCTGGCCGACTCCATGTCACCTCAGGTCTGAGGGATGCCTCCATGTTATCACCAAACTACATGATAATCTCTGATCCTCTGTGATGAGGGAAGTTTTCAAAAACAACTGCAGTTAGGTTCCCCTCAAGCTGCTCTGCCCATTCAGTGCTTCCCTTTGTTTCCTTGCTCTGGAGCCCAATGTTCACTGCAGGACTATTTACAATATCCAGGACATGGAAGTGACCTAAACATCCACCAAGGGAGGAATGGGTACATACGCCATGATACATATATACAATGATACTACTCAGTCGTAAAAAGGAGCAAAATAGTGCCATTTGCAGGGATGTGGAGGGACCCAGAGTCTGTCACACAGAGTGAAATAAGTCAGAAAGAGAAAGACAAATATCCCATAGTATCACTTATTCATGGAATCTAGAAAGATGGTAGAGGTGGACTTATTTGCAGAGCAGAAACAAAGTCACACGAGCAGGAACAAACATATGGACGCCACGTGAGGAAGTTGGGGGCAGCACGGATTGGAGACTGGGATTGACATATACACACTGCTATGTGTAAAATAGGTAACTAACGAGAATCTTCTGTATAGCTGCTGCTGCTGCTGCTAAATTGCTTCAGTTGTGTCTGACTCTGCGATCCCATAGACGACAGTCCACCAGGCTCTGCCATCTCTGGGATTCTCCAGGCAAGAACACTGGAGTGGGTTGCCATTTCCTCCTCCAGTGTATGAAAGTGAAAAGTCAAAGTGAGGTCACTGAGTCGTATCCGACTCTTCACTACTGTGACCTAAATGGGGAGGAAATCTAGAAAGGAAGAGTAGAGCTGACTCACTTTGCTCTAAAGTAGAAATCACCACAACATTGTAAAGCAATTATGTGCTTAGCCGCTCAGTTGTGTCTTACTCTTTGTGACCCTATGGACTGTAACCCACCAGGCTCCTCTGTCCATGGGGGTTCTCCCAGGGAAGAATAGTGGAGTGGGTTGCCATGCCCTCCTCCAGGGGATCTTCTCAACCCAGGGATCGAATATGCCAATAAAAATTAATTTTTAAAAAACCCAATGCATCAGACTTAGCTACTAAGGGGGGAAAAAAAACTTTCTGGCTTCTAATCTATACTGCCTGCCTGAGGACAGTTCTGTATCTAAAGTCTTCTTTAAAAAATTCTTTTAAAGTAAATACAACTGTATTTTAATAATCTATATTATTTTTCATCCACCTCAAGGTCCTGGGAATGTGACTAGAAAATATGTACTGTTGGTTTCAAACACCACAGACTGAAAACACAGCAAATACTATCATGTGATTAATTTCAGAACTGAAGAGTGAGAATCTGACCTGATTTAGGGAAATGACTTCACACTCATTCCTGTAATTCACTTGTCAATTAAACTGGAATTAAAAAAACCAAACATTTATTTTTAGGGATGAAACGTTTTCAACCAGGAAGTCCACTGTGACTTAAACAACCAAAAACAGTCCTCACGATTGCCTGGTGATTGAGAGACTGGCCACAGTTTTGTCCTCTGGAGCACCTGATAAAACCCACAGTCGAAAGCAGGTGCTGGATCTGTGGATCTCAGATCCTTCTGGAATTCCCAGGTCAGATCATGGGAACTGAGTTCCCAGCACCGGCCAGGCCGCTGGGTGGCAGAAGCGGGTGCTAACCCATCGGCTCCAGCTAATCCATGCTCCAGGAGCATGACTGGCTGCCCCGGGAGGATTCCTGAAGGCTCCTGCCTTGAGTATAGGCAGGCAGTGTGGGACAGTGGATAATCTACCAGCTGTGTGACCTTGGGCAAGGACTGGCTGTACCACTTGGGCCTCGGTTTCCTCATCTGTGTAAAACGGAGAGATTAATATGACAGAACTCTTACACAGGGCAGCTCTGAAGAACTCAGCCCCAGGGAGGCTGGGGGGAGCTGGCAGAGTTCCCTGCCAGGTGAACAGAATGACTCCAAAGACAGCAGCCTGGAGGGTGCTCACAGGGCCAGCCCACACGATGAGGGCCAGCCCACACGATGAGGTCCAGCCTGGCTTTGGGAAAGGGGCCACATTCTCGAGATACAAAAACACAAGCATGGCTACTGTAGTCATTAAAAATTAAAATCTTGCTGATATCATTATGGGGACTGCGTTAACTTTTATACATCAATTTAAGGGAAATTGATACTTTTTAAAATACTAAGGCTTCCTACTTCTTTCCCATAGACTTTTTTCTATTTGTTAAATTATTCATGTATGGTCCTCAAAATTATTTGAATTTTCTTCACAAAGATCCTGTACATTTTATAAGTTTATTCCTATGTATTTTATGGTTCATACTGTATTTAATAATTCATATTATAAAGGAAGGCCTTCCCAGGTAGCTCCAGTGGTAAAGAACACCTCTGCCAGTGCAGGAGACGTAAGAGACTTGGGTTTGATCCCTGGGTCAGGGAAGAGCCCCTGGAGGAGGAAATGGCAACCCACCTCAGTATTCTTGCCAGGAGAGTCCTACAGACAGAGGAGCCTGGAAGACTACAGGAGCCTGGCAGAAGTCACAGTGTTGGACACGACTGAAGAGACTTAGCATACAGGCATTATAAAGGAAATCTCTTCTTCAAATATATAGTCTATGTGATGTTTGCATGTAGAAAAGCTACTGGTTTTTGTGAGACTTTATATTATTTTAAAGATAGTTTCTTAACGTTTTTATATGTTTCTCTTGGATGTTCAAGACAGTCTGTCATATACAAATAAATGATAAATGTGGCTTTTCAAAAAACAAAACAAAGTGAAACATAAGCACAGGGACTCCCTGGCAGTCCAGTGGTTAGAACTCCACACTTCCATTGCAGAGGGCCCATGTTCAATCCCTGCTTGGGGAACTAGGATCCAACATGCTATGCAGTACACAAAAAAAAGCATAGGGTCACATCTCTCTTTCACACACACACACAGATGCTGATGTGGACAGGAACAGCCACGAAGGCAGCTGGTCTTCCTCTGGCCAGGAGACAAGGCCGGCTGTTCTGAGCAGGACCGGTCCCCTCCCCCAAGTTCCTGAAGCCCTGCCCAGTGGCAGAGGCTGCAGGGGGAGTGCTGGCCCTGGGCAACAGCACCTGGATTTGCACATGCTCACCTTTGGGTCAGAGCGATCTTCAGCTTGTCATTTTCAGACTTGAGGTGTGTGTCGGCAGGACCCGCACAGGAGGCCTTCTCATCATCTGTCCCATTGACACTGGATGCCTGAGTAGAAGACGGGGTTACCTTCGCAGCTCATCACTTGTCCTGACAGTGGCAGGAGCTGTGTTTATGAGTGTGGGAGACCCAACGCCTCCAACCAGAATGCACAACATGAAGACTAATAACAAGACTGGCCCTGGAGAGTCCACATGGAGTCCAGAAAGTCTGTGCGTTTATTCACAAGACAGCATCTGGGGCCATTAGGCAGAAACTTTTAAAATAAGACTTTCAGATTAACCCACAAGTCAGGATACCTGGTCTCCTAAAATAACACAGGATAGAAGCCACAGATTAAAAAGGCAGCGAGGGTGGGGATGGTTATAATAAGAAACAGTGACTGAGTTTGGAGAAGGAATAGCAACCCACTCCAGTATTCTTGCCTGGGAAATCCCATGGACAGAGAAGCCTGGCAGGCTACAGTCCATGGGGTCACAAAGGAGTCAGACACTACTTAGCAACCAAATGACAAGAAGAAGCTGAGATAACCTTTTTTATCCTAAGGCTACAGAAAGATCATTAAAAAAAGAAAAAAACAACAGGAATCAGATATGGGTGCCTGCTGTCTCCATTACTATTAGCATCGTTATGAATATTCTGTAATGCTTTCTGTAATAAGACATACCACATGGAGGTCAATCTCATCTGGTCTCGGATAAGGTCTTAGAAAGACCTTACTTAGTCTCCAAGAATCATAAAGGCAAAGGGAGGAACCAAGAAGGGAATGAATTTCTGGCTAAATTTCTGCATCACAAAAAAATGCCATAAACTATATTAGAATGTAAACAATAATGTGGGGAAATATTTGAAGTGGATATGAAAACCAAAATGCCAATACTTATATTTAAAAGAAACTCTTAGAGTTCTTAGTTCTTAGAGCTACACTCTGAAATATTTGTGGATGAAATGATGTCTGGGAGGTGGAGGGAGAGGGTGGGTGTAGAAGAAATGTGAAGTGAAGTGAAAGGCACTCAGTCTTGTCCAACTCTTTGCGATCCCATGGACTATACAGTCCATGGAATTCTCCAGGCCAGAATACTGGAGTGGGTAGCCTTTCCCTTCTCCAGGGGATCTTCCCAATGCAGGGATCAAACCCATGTCTCCCTCATTGCAGGTGGATTCTTTACCAGCTGAGCCACACTGATTGGTCATAAATTCCTAATTGTTAAAACTGAACTAATGGGCCCATGGGGTTCAGTTACACAATTTTGCCTAGTGTTGTATAGGTTCAAAACTAGCCACGTTAAAAAATAAAGTTCTTGGAAATGAACATAAAAAGGGAAAGGATATGTAATTGACATTTACAGTAGAAGACACACATAGACTCAATAAACAAAAAAATTTAATCTCACTAGTGAAGAAATGCAAAATGAAAAAAATACATTTTTCTTCTGTCAAATCAACAAAGCTCTGTGGGTGAGTGTGTGGGAGGAAAAATTGCTCTCATTCACTCCTGGTGGGAGTCAGAATTGTACATTTCTGCAGGGATGTTTGCAGTATGCGTCAAACGCTCACAAAACCTCCCACCCTTAGTGCAATACTTCCATTTCAAGAATTTATCCTGCAGTATATGTATAACTGAATCACTTTGTTGTAGACCTTAAAGTAACACAGCATTGCTGTCAACTATACTCTGATGCTGAAGATGAAACTCCAATACTTTGGCCACATGATACAAAGAACCAACTCACTGGAAAAGACCCTAATGCTGGGAAAGATTGAAGGCAGGAGAAGGGGACAACAGAGGATGAGATAGTTGGATGGCATTACCAATGTGATGGACATGAGTTTGAATAGGCTCCAGGAGTTGGTGATGGACAGGGAAGTCTGGCGTGCTGCAGTCCATGGGGTTGCAAAGAGTCAGACACAACTGAGCAACTGAAATGAACTGATATTCCAATATAAAATTAAAAATTAAAACAATTTATCTTGCAGAAACCATCAAATGCACAAAAAGTACACAAGAACAGCTTATCACAGTGTTATTTATATTAATGAAAAATTAGAAATAACATCAGTTCAGTTGCTCAGTCGTATCCAACTCTTTCCGACCCCATGAACCGCAGCACGCCAGGCCTCCCTGTCCATCACCAGCTCCCGGAGTCCACCCAAACCCATGTCCATTGTGTCAGTGATGCCATCCAACCATCTCATCCTGTCATCCCCTTCTCCTCCTGCCCTCAATCTTTCCCAGCATCAGGGTTTTTCAAATGAGTCAGCTCTTTGCATCAGGTGGCCAAAGTACTGGAGTTTCAGCTTCAGCATCAGTCCTTGCAGTGAACACCCAGAACTGATCTCCTTTAGGATGGACTGGTTGGATCTCCTTGTAGTCAAGGGACTCTCAAGAATCTTCTCTAACACCACAGTTCAAAACCATCAATTCTTCTGCACTCAGCTTTCTTTGTAGTCCAACTCTGCCATCTCTACATGACTACTGGAAAAACCATAGCCTTGACTAAACAGACTTTTGTTGGCTAAGTAATGTCTCTGCTTTTTAATATGCTGTCTAGGTTGGTCATAACTTTTCTTCCAAGGAATAAGCGTTTTTTAGTTTCATGGCTGCAGTCACCATCTGCAGTGATTTTGGAGCCCAGAAAAATAAAGTCAGCCACTGTTTCCCCATCTATTTGCCATGAAGTGATGCCATGATCTTAGTTTTCTGAATGTTGAGCTTCAAGTCAACTTTTTCACTCTCCTCTTTCACTTTCATCAAGAGGCTCTTTAGACTTCACTGTACCAAATTATAGGAGTTTAGTGGAATATGTTGTGATATAAACAAACACTGGAATTCTATTTAGACATTAAAATAGTTTTGAAAAGTGATATTTAAAAACACGAGGAAATGATTATAACAAACATAAGTTTAAAAAAGATGAAAAAGAATAATACAAAAATGTACTGGAAAACTATATTAGTAAGAAATAGTTTAAAACATTAATAAAATGTATTAGGTAAGGATATAGGTAATTTTTATTCCCTCCTTTATAGTATGGCATATTTTAAATTTCTGCAATAAATATGTATTGCTTTTACATTCAGAAAAAACACATTAAAATTTTTGTAGTTAGGTTCTTTAAAATCTTCAAGTATTTAGAAAACTTGGCCAAAGTACTCATTCTCTAAGAAATTCAAAAACCAAGCAATTGTGTGATTTCTAATAAAAAGAAAATGGACAATGATTTCCATAGCTGGGAAAACATCAGCAAGGGTAAATAAAAACTAAAGCTTAGAAAAGCCATTTATATGTAAGTAATATATATCTATATAATAACTTTTCTGTACACTTGACTTTTTAGGTTTAAAGTACTTTAGGGGAGAAAATAAACATTAAAGCAAAAACATTATATAAAGAAGTTCAGATATTAAAGACATCACCATAACATGACATTTAGAAAAAGATGGTATATCAGAAACTTTGTATCATAAGTTATCACTTATATGCAGAATCTAAAGTAATAGTGCAAATGAACCTATTTACAAAACAGAAGTTGAGTCACAGAGGTGGAAAACACACTTGTGGTTACCAAGGGGAAAAGGGGCGTGGGGGGATAAATTAGGAGAGTGGGACTGACATACACACACTAGTACATATAGAATAAATAGCTAGGAAGAACCTAATGCAGGAGACCCCAGTTCGATTGCTGGGTCGGTGAGATCCCCTGGAGAAGGGATAGGCTACCCACTCCAGTATTCTTGGGCTTCTCTTGTGGCTCAGCTGGTAAAGAATCTGCCTGCAATGCAGGAGACCTGGGTTCAATCTCTGGGTTGGAGAGATCCCCTGGAGACGGGAAAGGCTACTCATTCCAGTATTCTGGCCTGGAGAATTCCATGGACTGTATAACCCATGGGGTCGCAAAGATTCAGACATGATTGAGCAACTTTCACAAGAACCTATTGAATAGTACAGTGAACTCTATTCAGTAATATGTAAAGAATCTAACTCTGTGTGTGTGTACACGCAGGCGTGTGTGTATACACAACTAAATCACTTTGCTATACAGCAGAAAGTAACATAAAATCGTAAATCAATATTCCAATAAAAATCAATTAAAAGATAGATTTTCTTCTATCTAATGAAATAAAATTTAGCATTCTAAAAAAAAAAAAGAAACTCCTTAGACTATGGAGCATTTCAAGTGCCCAATTTTAGAGTTCCTCAGATATTACTCAGTACAGACATTAGTACGCTAAATCAACAGTATCATTTAGATGATATTACAGACTGTTTATAAAGATTCAGGAAAGTTCCTGTCCACTTGGAGTTTAACACATATTCATTTCCATAAATCCACAGGGACATCTTTGATATGATCCAGGTTTGGCTATGGCTGATGATCAAGCCTAGGGTGTTGACCTTGACCACTTAGGATGCCTGTGCTTCCTGGTTCTCTTCCAGGAGGCAGGTTCTCATCTTTGCCCCAGAATCCATCCACGGCCATCCCAGTATGGCCATTCTCCACTCCACAGCCTCCTCGCCAGTCTTCCTGCCATCAGCTGCCCCCTGACTTCCTCACCACCCACATGCAACCATCATGTCAATTCCTGATCAGTGGCCATAAAACACCTCCAGTGTCTTCTCACTATCCAATAATACAAAATTAGGTAAGAAGGGATCCACTAATGAAGAATTCTGGGTCCTTCACAGTCCCTCCAAGTGCATCCCTGGTCCTCCCACCACACTCTTCTCCCCCAGGCCGGCAGACTCCTAGCTTTCACTTACATCATGGTTATTCCTAACCCCAGACGCTTGCTCGTCATGTCTCCTGCCCTGACTCTCTACACATAACTCTGTCACGAGGTCAAGGCTTCTGCCTACTACTGCATACCCCACTCTAGACATCAGGAAGGCAGGTATTTTTATTTCAGGTTAAGATAGGTCCCTTTTAGTCAGTGACTACACTTTTAGGCAGACAGATGACTCAGTTTCTGGCAAAGCCACATTTTCGTTGACTAAACTCGAGCTGTTGAAATACCACCTCCCACTTGACTTTGTTATAATAGGGAAACAGACGGGGAGCCTCTGGCATAGACCAAGTTTTCTCTGTCATGGGCACAGGTACCTGCACTGGTCCCTGAGCATGCTTCATGGAGACCTGCCCTCCCAACACAGAAAGAAAACACATCCCCTTGGCACTGGTATTTAAACAGTGACCAGAGAGAATTCCAGATGAGGGACATGCATTAACTCTCATCTCATCAAATGTGTTCCATCCAAAATGTATCACTACATCTTGAAAAATTCAAGTCTCATAAAAACATGTCATATCTTTCTCACTGTGAACAGGCTAATAGTTGAAAAAGCCTTCAAAATGCCCTATTGTGAAAATTTGTTCTTTCCTGTCAAAAGTGACATGGAATAAAGCCCTAATCACTGATCACACTCATTTATTTTACGGGCAAATTACTTACTTGGGAATGATTGCTCGAAGTTTCCAATTTTCTCCTGGGATTTGTCTCTGGCTAGTCTGGCAGCTTCTTTCACTTCCTGGAATTTCTCTGCAAACTGAACGTGAAGAAGAATTATTAGAGGTTTCCTTAACCTTATACATGGCTGATATTCAGAACCCACCTTTATTATTTTGCATTCATTTGAAGTCAATAAATCCTGTATAAATCCAGGAAAAGATTTTATTTGAGATTTAAAAGAAGTGAATATAAGAAATGCTTTTTTCCTGAACAAAAACAACAACAAAAACAACAAAAAAGCCCAGGTCAGATCTAAATTAATTTCTAAGATATTGAATCAAGATTTGATGGCAAAATATTAAAAACACACACCTCTAGTTAAAGAGTACCTAATGCAAGTGCAACAAAAGAAATTTAGCTATAGTACAGAAGGAATCTCCCCAAAACTTCATAATCTCTCATGAAAGATCCAAGAACTCTTACAAGTCAATGGCATGAATAACAAAAACATCCAAAAGCTCAGGGTAAGGAACATTCTAGATTTTAAAAGCCTAAGATGCAAAATGCAACATGTTAGCCTAGGACAAAGTTCTCTTTAAAATTTTTATTTATTTATTTGGCTGTGCCAGGTCTTAGCAGCAGAATGTGGGATCTATTTCCCTCACCAGTGATTAAACTCAGGCCCCTTTCATTGGGAGCTCAGAGCCTTTAGCCACTGGGCCACCAGGGAAGTCTGAGTCCTCTTTTAAACAGAGCAATTATAAGATTTCTGGGCAACAACAAGGGATATGTGAATATGGACTGGATAAGATGACACCAAGGAGTTACTGTTTTATTAGTCTTGTTAGAAGTGCTGCTGATGTGGTTATTGGAAAATGTCATTATTTAGAGATAAATACTGAAGGATTTGGGCTTCCCAGGTGGCACAGTGGTAAAGAATACACCTGTCAATGCGGGAGGTGTGGGTTCGATCTCTGGGTTGGGAAGATCCCCTGGAGAAGGAAACAGCAATCCACTCTAGTACTCTTGCCTGGGAAAGCCCATGGACAGAGAAGCCTGGCGGGCCACAGTTCATGGGGTCGCAAAGGGTTGGACACGACCAAGTGACTGAGCACGCACATATACTCTGAAGTATTTAGGCATGAAATGTCTTTATGTCTGTAATTTAAAGTACTTAAACAACAATAAAACAGATGAAAGTCACTCAGTCATGTCTGCTCTTTGTGACTCCATGGACTATATAGTCCATGGAATTATCTAGGCCAGAATATTTCTCTTCTCCAGGGGATATTCCAAACCCAGGTCTCCCACATTGCAGGCGGATTCTTTACCAGCTGAGCCACAAGGGAAGTCCAAGAATACTTGAGTGGGTAGCCTATCCCTTCTCCAGGGGATCTTCCTGACACAGGAATTGAATCAGGGTCTCTTGCATTGCAGGCAGATGCTTTACCAACTGAGCTACAAGCAAAGTCTAAAAACAGATGAAGAAATGTGGCAAAGTGTTCACTATTAAATTTATGTAATGCATCTGTGGATGTTCATTCTACTATGCTCTCTGCTTAAAGGAATGTTTTAATATTTTCTTAAATTAAAAATTATTAAAATACCAGAGCAATCATATCAATCACTGCTTTATTGTTACTGACAAAGCAACTGATTTTAATTAGCAAATACACTGAACCGAGAACTGCCTGTCATAGCTAATGCTGACATAACACAGCAAGAGAGAGCTCAACATGATTGCTGGGTAGCAAGAAAAAGCCAGCCAGTGCCAATGCCACTGACAATGCTGTGGCTTTCACCAAGAACTCGATTTCTGGGCATAGGCTGCCCCCTGAGTATCTCACAAGGTCAACAACAGCAGCCTGCTTTGGGAAACCCTGCCGGATGACAGCTGCTGGTAAACCAAGCACCTGGCGGAAACAGAAAAGGTCAGTCAGTCTTGCAGTGCTGGCTGGCGCTCCTGCAGGCCTGTAAATAAAGCCACCAACACAAGGCTTCATTTAACCAACCCAGAGCTGCCAGAGAAAAGTCACATTACCTGTTGCTTAAAAGGTCTGAGGTCCAGAGAGGATGGACGAAGCATCCCCCTTCCTTTCAGGGGCCTCATAAGTAAAAGCATCAAGTCACGAGTTCCTTGATGGCAGGGCCCATGCTTTTCCCCTTTGCACCTTCCCACGAGACCAGATGGAAAGCAGGTATAAGTAAGTTTGTTAAGAGAATGAATGAACTCTGGGTTTCAGATTTGCACATTTCCACTCTCTTGGAAAAAAAAAAAAACATGTCAAAGTACAGCCGCACCTAAAGACCTGGGAGGTACCATGGTACTGGAGGTACCCAGAGGCATGGGAATACTTCACCAGGCTCCCAAACCAAAGGCATTACTTTTTTACAGACCCTTCTTGCACCTGTCAAGGTCTCTTTCTCTTGGGGTCTTATTTGAAGTTGCTTATAAACTAGATTAGAAATGTCATTGCCAGGGTCAGGTTTAGTCAGTCGACAAGCATGGTCTAAGCACCATTCGGGACTTCAGCAAACAAATATGGGGCCGTGGCCTAAGCTAGGTGCTGGGGCATAAACACTGTAAGCATCAGAGAGAGCGCCAGACTTGGGTTGCAGGAGAGAGTGGCAAACAAGTCAGTAAATAAAGCCTTGCCAGGTTTTGATAAAACAAACGGCCTCTGGATGGAGCTTGGGGCTTCCCACCTGCCCCTGACTGTCATGATGACCCTCAGCTCAACTCCTGGAGACTCAGTCCAGAAGGTCCAGTGGTCCCTTCTCTCTTGGTCCCCTGACACCCATCATGCTGGTCCCTCTAGATGTCCCACAGTTTTGCCTTGGGTGGGCCTAACACCCTCTTCTCTTAGACCCTCAGCAGAGCCACATTTACAAGGTAAGGAGTCTAATGGCTTCTTTTATCAAGTTTTATTTTTTGGCCATGCCTTGCAGGATGTGGGATCTTGGTTCCCCAACCAGAGATTGAACCTGTACCCCTGCATTAGAAATACGGAATCTTAACCACTGAACTACCAAGGAAGTCCCAGAAATTTAGTGACTTTCAGTACACATTCTCCTGTTGGTTACCCTCTGTTGGACAGGAATTCTTATTCATAGTTTCCTGATAAGAAAATAGAGTCTTAGAGAGGTTAATATTTGCCCATGGTCACATGGCTAGTAAATAATAACCTGAACTTGAGCCTAGATCTGATTTCTACATGATCATCTACACATCCGGTTACTTTCATGTGCCTACATGAATGCCAGAGACTTGCACAATAGCTGTTAAACATTTATCGATTGGATTTTCCATGTGCAAAGAGAATTGTACTTAAAATAGAATTGTACTCACTTCCTCTTTAAAAGAACATTATAAAAGCTTTAATTCCAAGGTAGGTCATGGGAACCTTTAAGGCAAAGATAAGGCTTGAGGATTAGAAAATCAAATGTTAATGGAGTGGGTGGCCCGGGAGACAGCCCTACCATTGCTAAACAATTTGAGGCCTGCTGTACCACAATATCTGCTTCATGGCAGTTGTCTGGAACCAAATCCCCGGTATCTCCAAGGGATGCCTGTGAACAGGAACAGCCTAGAGCATCTCAGAAGGATGTCACCTTGAGGTGACAGCGTTATTAAACTGGCACACCGCGCTTTATCGTGTTTCACAGATACCGTGTTTCTTACAAATTGAAACTGGTGGCAACCCTGCACTGAGCAAGTCTATCAGTACCATTTTTCCAACAGCATTTACTCACTTTGTGTCTGTGTCACATTTTGGTAATTCCCACAGTATGTCAAACTTTCATGGTGATCTGTGATAACTGATCTTTGTTGTTACTACATTCACTGAAGGCTCAGATGATGGTTGGCAATTTCTAGCCATATAGTACTTTTATTTGAGGTATGGTGGTGGTTTAGTCACTAAGTCATGTCCGACTCTTGCGACCGCATGGACTGTAGCCTGCCAGGCTTCTCTGACTATGGGATCTCCCAGGCAGGAGTACTGGAATGGTTGCCATTTCCTCCTTCAGGGGATCTTTGCGACTCAGAGATCGAATCTGGGTCTCCTGCATTGCAGGAATATGAATACTCTTTACCAACTGAGCTACAAGGGAAGCCACTATGTATTTAAGGTATATACATTATTATTTTGGATATAACCCTAGTGCACTCTTAACGGACTACAGTATGGTGCAAATAAAACTGTTATGTATACTAGGAAGCTAAAAATTTGAGACTTGCTTTAATGCAATATCTGCTTCATTGCAGTGGCCTGGAACCAAATCCACAGTATCTCTGAGGGATGCCTGTGAACAGTAACAGCTTAGAGCATCTCAAAAAGGGCAAAACAGTACATGTATTCTCACAGTCAGGATGCACAGTCATACTATGCACTCACAGCCACTCTGAGGTCCTCTTACTACTGTCAATATACAAATGCAGCACAGATGGGTTTTGTAACTGGCCAAGGTCACATTGGGACTGAACACAGCCATCTGACGCCAGTGCTGGATACTCCAGTGTCCTGTGATTTACCTACTTAACTGCTACCTTAGCTAAGATGCCCAGTCTAACCCTTATCCTTTTTCAAATGCAGGCAGATGAACCATTCTGCACCTTGCTTTCTTCATCTGTGAAATATGGGTAATAATAATGCAACCTCCATGAATCCCTGGAGGATGAGAGATGAGGCTTTGTGATGGGCATTCAACAAAGGGAAGCACAGCTTCTCATGGCCCTGATTTGACTTAAAACCACGAACTTAGGACTTCCCTGGTGGTCTAGTGGTTAAGACTCTGTGCTTCCAACGTAGGGGACATGAGTTTGATTCCTGATTGGGGAACTAAGATCCCACATGCCATGAGGGGAAAAAAAAGCCACAAATTTTAGTAACAGAGCCCCACAAAAGGGTGAATTCATTCATTCAAAAATATTAACTAGCTATCTCTAGGTACACTGAAATACTTAAGAAGGACTTAGTTCCTTCCTGTCTTCAAAGGAATTCTGGGTTTGTAGAGGACTTTTCATTCAAATGGATGATAATCAAAAGAATTTTTATCAGAAAATAAGCTCAAAATGTCATGAAGTAGGATAAGCCCTATCAGATAAATTTTAGGTAAATAAATAATCACTTATTTATTTTTATTATTTTTTAAGCTGTTCCATGTGGCGTGTAGGATCTTAGCTCCCTGACCAGGGATCAAACCTGTGCCCCTTACATTGGGAGAGCAGAGTCTTAACCACTGCACCACCAGGGAAGTCCCTGAGTAATCATTTTAAAAGCAGTGTCAGGATGGGCCCTGCCATTTATATAAAAATTAGCTATGACAAAGGAGGAATCATAAATTAATGAGGAAAATTATTCAAAATATAATTGCGATAATTTTGGTAAACTGAGGGGAAATGGGTTTAAATCCTTACACAAACCGGTAGCATGATAAATTAATGATGAATTAAATGGATAAGTTGTTTTGTATTTTTAAAATCTGGATGCAAACAGAGTTGAACATTTATCAAACTTTTGCTTGAGGGATGTGAGGGTAATTTTCTAAACCTGGAAGAAATAAAAGGAAAATCACAAAGTGACAGACTTGCCTGCCTAACAATTTAAAGCTTTTGTATATAAAAAGAAAGAAAGAAACTCAGAAGGGAAACTACAGCCTGGGGAAAGTATCTATCTTTAGACTATCTCAACAGAAAAAGGGTCATTATCTTTAGTATAGAAAGAGTTTGTACAAACTGAAAAGGAAAATATGAAAATCCCAACAGATAAACAGCAAAACTCACAAATAAAAAAATATAATAAGTAAGCAACTTAAAGAAAAGATCGTTCAGCCTTGTTGGAAATTCAAAAGCAAAATAATGGGGCACCATTCTGGCCTGCTAAATTAGCTAACACTAAATACAGTTATAATACCCTGTGCTGGCAAGGTATTCCTGGCAATGTTGTGACTGTACAGCCCCTTGAAGAAGCAGTTTGGAACCAGTGGTCATAAGTGAAAAAAAAAAACATTTATACCCACTGACCTAGTGGTATCACTTTTGGGAAACTATCTTATAATTGAGAGAATGAAAAAAAAATCTTCTATACAAAAATGTTAATCCTAGCATTATCTATCATCATGCAACACTGGAAGCAATTCAAGGAGCCCTGGGAGAAGGATGGAAGAAGGTTTTTACTCAGGCCTCCAACTGTTGGGACACAAGTAGTCTCACTGTCCTTTGGTGAAAAAGCACCTCTCTCCAAGTCTTAAGCTTTCTAATATTTCCCCACTTATTATGAAAAAGCACATATGCTTGTACATTTAGTAAGTATAGTTTAGGAAAAATATTTTTTAAAAACGTAGAGTCACATCATCCAGAGATAAGCACTAACCACGTGAATTTTTTAAAGCTTTTTCTATCCGTACATATGCATCCACTACACACATATTTAAAAAAACAGAATGATATTGTATTGGGTTGGCCAAAAGGTTCGTTTGTGTTTTTCCATCATACAGAAAATTAGAATGAACTTTTGGCCAACCCAATACATCTGCTTTTATTGCTACTTTTGATATTAATATGACAATATTTCCATGCAATTATCTTTTATTACATTATCTGAATTGCTGTACAATATTACCCTGAAGGATATACTGGAATTTATTTAACTAATTTCTATAGCTGGACATTTAGGCTGGTGTATTATAAATAATGCCATGAGGAAAATTCTTGTGGCTAATTCTCTGTTTGCAGTTACAATTATTTCCTTAGGATAGATTCCTATAAATAAAATCCATGGATCAAAGGATATTCAGACTATAAAGATTTCTAAATAGATGCCAAATTCTCATGTCTTTACTCATTTGGATCATTTTCTGTAGTTTTTAAATGTGTGGCAGTAATTTTATAATCAAAATCATCATATTATGATAGAAAGTGAAAAATTATTGTTTCATTTCTTTTTGTTGTTGTTGTTGGGAGGGGCCCTGGCCATTGAGGACCCTGTGGCAGACATCACCTATCTGCTTATTCAAAATCCATTCTTTCTTTTCCTTTAGCTTAAGAGAATCTTGAACAGAAATTCCCTAGATGGTAGAGAATAAGGACTGATCTAAGATGATCATGGTAACTCATTTCTCTGCCTTTTTTTTCTCCCTGAAAGTGGGTATGGGAGGGTGGTCCAGGGACCCAAGACTGACACTGGGTTCCCAAAAGAAATCTGCCACAGGAGTTTACAGGGACGCTGTTGTGGCGCCATCCTCCTGCCTCCTCCCTCTTGCAATAAATGCAGATGTGATGGACAGAGCTTGAGAAGCCATTTTATCATCATAAGGAAAAAGGATAAGCAAAGAAAACACAGAGTCCTACACCCCAAATCACGGAGCACTGTACTGATGCTGGCAACCGCTTGCCTCAGGCCTTCTTTTCCGTATGAAAAGAAGAAGCGCCGTGATTTAGCTCTTTGTTACTTGCAGCCACCAAACATTCTAACTAAAACCTATCATAAGAATGATCAATATCCTCCACTGAAAGAAAAGTGAACCTTTTACATCAGAAAGGTAGGAGATCAGGAAATGTTCTTAGAGGCCACTGAGTTAATGAAGTAAGTGTTAAGAATGTAAATTTGAATTAGAGATAACTGAAAAGCAAATGCCACTTAGTGGGGGGTCAGCGTTTAGCTGGACCAACTACAGAGCACTAGCAGCTCCGTCCTGGATCACTGCCCTTGTGGCAGAATGTGTTGGTCTCAGGCAGCTGACAATAACCCTCAAACCATCCTGGGCTTCCTGTAAGAAATCTTGCTGGAGGTGACTGGGTGACCCAGGGAGACAGGCACTCCTCTTTAATGACAGGACATTTTCTCCTGCCTGGGAAAAAATTAGAAGTGACTCTCCCCAGCACTTTGAGGTTTCCAGCCCTATCACTCTGGATATAAGACACTTGGCAGGGGAGGTATCGCTCCCAGCACCTGCCTATTCCCACCAGGTGCTTCTTCATGGGGAAAAGGCATGCAATCTCCACCAGTCACTTCCGACAGAAGTTCTGGTTAATTATTCTTTCAACAAAGAATAATGGATCAATCACAGCACAAGCAACTCCAGCCTGGTTACTCCCCTTCATGGCAGGATGAGATGGAGCCAAAAGTATCAAGGTCAGATGCCAGGAACCGTCTAAACTTGGATGACTGGCTCATTCTTACACTTGGTTCTCCTTCCTCTCATCTCTTCAGAAGTCTTTCTAGTTGTCAGAACAGGCAAGTCCCTTTGCAACACTCTCCAGCAGGCTGAGGCATTATACCCTTTCCAGTGGGTGAAAAACGTTCCAGCTCACCCTTGGGAGTACACAGCTCCTGTTATTTTGGAAAGCCTGTACAGAGAGTGGAAAGTGTCCCTGTAATACTTTCTGGATTTTGGTGTGAAGTGGTCCTTATAACGGGAGCCATGAAGATCATGGTATCTATTTTCCTTCTGGAGGAGTGAAAAGAGAAGTACATATGAAGTGTTCTTAAATGCTAACATCCACAGTGGAGTTCCTTTTCCAGGCTAGTTAGAGTGTTTGATTACCAATCCCTCTTTCAGGCCTGTGGGTGGCTGCTCTGTGCAGTTGGGAATATTCAGCCACAGCTGTCCCCTCAGCAACATGCCTCGGGAACCCGTTGGGCCCAACTTCCTCCGTGCTCACTAATTGCCACTTGTCGAGACTGCCAGCCTCACTTCGTGGTAATTTATCAGTGTGTGGTTAATCGTTCCCTTCAGTGAGAAAGGGGAGAAGTTGATTTGCAACATTCTGAACAAAGGAAGCATCTTAGGGCTTATTTGGTAAGTCTTTGTGACAATGGCAGGTTACAGTCCCAGAGCAGGACTCCAACGCCGCCCGGAGGAGACCGGGTGACTCGGGGTGATTCGGCACTCCTCTTTAACAACGATGTTTTCTTCCATCTGGGAAACGCCTGGATGCAGGCACAGCCCAAGGTCTGTTTAGTTCTCAGAGGCACAAAGAATGGAACCACTTCTCATTTTTCTTCTGAGTTCTCCCTTCTTTCAACTTCTCTTCTTTGAAACATTCTCCCCTTGTCCTTCCTAACTACTCTGAGTCCTTCAAAGACTGAAGAAGTTATTCTAGGCAGCTGAGGGTAATCCTCAAAACTTCCGTGGAAAACTCCAGCCCTGGGTGGAATCAGGGGCTGATGAGCTAAGGAGGAGGGCCCAGACAGGGCTCTGTCTCTGACAGAAGCCACCCCATCTGACCCTCCCCAGCAGTGTGAGGTTTCCAGCCCTCTCAGCCTGGATACGAGTCACTCAGCAGGGCAGGTGTTGCTCTGCCACCCCACTTCTCTCCACCAGGCACTTTTTCAGAGGGAAAGGCATGCAATCCCTACCAGCCACTTCCGACAGACGTTCTGGTTAATGATTCTTTCAACAAATCACCATCAGACTTGCTTCCACATTATAGAAATTTTCTCAGATCCTCACAGCACCTGTTCCTCTGCCTCATTTCAGAAAATGGCATCACATCGTCCATCCATCACCACCCCACAGACTCTGCCTCCCACATCCTCTCACCAAGTTCTGCCACTTTAGCTCCTCAATATTTCTTAAATGTCTCCAGCTCTTATGCAAGCCCTCATCTCTGATCTGGATGAAAACAAGCTAATCTGTCTTGAAGTCAGAAAAAAAGTCTATGTAAAGTGCAAATCTGATCATTTTCTTTCTTGGCTTAAAGTCTTTCACAGGCCGTGAGATAAAGTCCAGAGACTCTGGCATGGCACAGAAGGCCTTTTCCAGAGCTGGCCTCTAATCAGCCTTGCCCACCCCCAAACCCGGGTGTCCTGTCAACAGTGAACTGTTTGCAGCTTCCCTTACATAGCGTCAGAATTTTGCTTGTGTTCCTTCTGCTGTCTGGAGGATGGAGGGAAAGGGAAATGCTCCCTGTGGCATGATCTAAACATCTCATTGACTGATGTGCACAGCAGAGGTGGCCTGGAGTTGGGATCTACACTGAGCCCTGGGGACACAGTTAAGAGCCAAGCTGCATGGAAGGGATTGGGAAGAAACCAAGCTGAAGGGTTAGTGACAAAGAGATTTAGGAAATGGCTACAACAGTGGGTCCAAGTGGAGCCAGAGGCTGGAGATATTCACCTTCCCCATGAATGCCTGCAATGAACGGACTGAAAGTCTGTGTTCTCCCTCAAAATCGTAGGTGGAAATCCTAAATGCCACTGTGATGATTAGGGCCTTTGAGAGGTGACTGGGGCACAGGATGGAGTCTCCATGAATGGGAAGAGTGCCCTTAAAAATGAGACCTCAGAGAGCGGAACTCACCTTCTTCCATTGAGAAGCTGACAGTCTGCAACCCTTCACCTCACCCCTGACCATGCTGGCAGCCTGATCTCAGACTCCAGCCTCTAAGACTGTGAGAGGCTGCTGTTTAAACACCCATCTATAGTACTTTGTTACAACAGACTGAGCAGACTAAGACCATGCTTTTCTGAAGCCTCCGCCCTTCAGCAAAGAGAATCTTGAGAACTAGGGACAGGAAAGCTGCTCTATGGACACCCAGCATTCTCTTCCCCAGCATGTGCTCAGAAGGTTATGGACACACTGGCCTCGGTGCCAGGGAGAGAATGGTGGCCTTGACAACACCTCCTCCTCCCCATGGCCACTCTTACCTCTGGCCCTGCCAAGGGTCAGCTGCCAACAACAGGGACCCACCCTGAGGCCCGGATTTTGCACCACACTTCGGGGTCACCAGGAAGCCCCCTGGGGAAGGCTGACTGCACCAGGCCCTTTCTCCAGAGCACATAGCGATTTAACCTCAGAAAAACAGACATGGACTGTGAGCCATCAGGCCTCCTGGCCCCGCCACCCTTAGACTGACTTATGCCTCCCATACCACACAGCACCACCGCCAAACAAGCAACCAGCTTCTCTGCAAATGAAATGAAGCAAAGTCTACACACATTCTCGATCCTCCCACGAACCTTATCAGCAGAAGCAGCAGGCCTTCCAGAACTCTGCTGTGCTGCCTGCTAGAACACAGGCATCATGCAGGCCCCTGGGATGGGATGCGTCTCCTCAGGGCCATGGTCCAGAGACTGGGGAACCAGAGATGGAGATGACACCTCCCACGCTTACATTCCACGAGCTACCCTTCGGGCTTCTGCTTCCTGCCCCATGATGCTGAGCCCTGGAGATCTGGAGACTTTAGTACTCAGGAGAGAAGGCATCTGTGAGGGGCTGGAATAAGAGAATGTGCAGAGTGCTTCTAGGCCATCTGGGGCTTCGGCTTCGAGGGGCAGCGTCCTCAGTAGCTGGGATGCAGAGGAACACAGTCTGTGGTGTGCCCTTCATCACGGGGCCCGCTTGTGGCTGGATGCAGGTGCTGGGTTTGGAGGCCTCCTTAGAATGTGCATGTGTGTATATGTGGTGTTCACACACACACACATGCACACACTGACAAATGAAAGGTGCATTTAGCAAATCCCTTCACAGTGGCTTCCTGACTCATTTTAGTCCCATTCAGTGTGCACAGGGAACCCAAGCCGCCTAGTCTGCACCTAAAAGCTCCGTCAGTTCCCCAGGCATCTGGGACTCCAAGGTGCTCGGGGACAGGACATTGCTCTGCATCCTTGGGGCCCAGCTCGGTGTCGGCACGGCAAGGAGCTCACTGAACACCTGCCCAGCAGCCAGTCAGATGGTCAAGGCAATGATTGAGAAACAAGTTCTGGAGCCAAGGTGCCCAAAGCCAGCCTGGCTCTAGCCCTTCTCAGATTTTCAACTGTCTCTTGGATTCTCTGGATACTCTGATATTTTCCCAGTAAATTCTTGTGTCACACAAACTAAGCAGTCTTGCTTTTTGTTTTGTTTTGTTTTGTTGTTTTTTGGCCATATTGCAGCATGTGGAATCTTGGTTCCCTGGTCAGGGATAGAACCTGTGTCCCTTGAAATGGAAGCATGGAGTCCTAACGACTGAACCACCAGAGAAGTCCCTAGGCAGTCTTGCTTTTAACCGGTACATTCTCAGCACCTACACAGGGCTCTCCACCATCCTACAGGAAAACCTGTTCTCCTAAACCAAGCTGCTGGCCCTTCAGTCGGCTAGGGGAGGCCTCTTAGACGTGGTCAGTTTGTTCCCTCAGTCCTCAGTGTTCTGTTTGTGGTCAGCCTGCTCGGCTCCTCAACACCTTTCTAACCATCCATAGTCAGTGCCCCAGACCCCTTGGGCCATCAAAGCAAAGCTATGAACCCTTTCCAGAGAGAAAACAGCAACACACACACAGAACATTGGTTGACATTTGAAGGGTTGTAGGGACTTCAGGTTAAGAACTTGGGACATTGTGACATATAAGAAATACACATATTGGTCTTCCTCCACGGTTCCTGACTCATAGCTCCTGGGCAGTGAGAGCATCTTTTGTCATATTTGGTCTCTTGTCCTCAGTTCTGAGTTCAGAGCCATAGGGGAGAAATGGGTGTCTTGTGATTTAGAACAAGCCCCTTTCCATCAAAACTGGGTTTATGTCAATGAAGTGACTTCTGGAAAGGACCTAAGGATGGGGGCTGTTTGCCAAGGGGACCAATCATGAATGGAAGTGGGGGGGTGGGGGCACTTTTAGTCCCTCTGGGGAGGGGAGAGGGTTGGAGGCTGAACCAACCATCAAAGGTGGATGATGTAATCAATCACGACTAGTTAATAAAGCTTCTGTAAAACTCCAAATGATGGGGTTTGGAGAGCTTCTGGGTGGGTGAACACAGAGAGATATGGGGAGAGGGGCACATTTCAGAGAGGGTGTGAAAGCTCCGTCCTTCCCCCGCACCTTGCCCTGAATGTCTCTTTCAACCAGCTGTTCCTGACATACACCCTTTTAAGAACTGGTAACCTAGTAAGTAAAACGCTTCTCTGAGTTCTATAAGCAGCTCTGGTGCTGGTGCTGGTTTAGTCGCTAATCCGTGTCTGACTCTTGAGACCCATGGACTGTAGCCCGCCATGCTCCTCTGTCCATTGGATTCTCCAGGCAAGGATACTGGAGTGGGTTGCCATTTCCTTCTCCAGGGGGTTTTACCCACCCAGGAATCGAACTTGAATCTCCCACATTGCAGGCAGATTCTTTACTGACTGAGCTATGAGGGAATCCCTATAAGCAGCTCCAGCAAATTAAACCTTAGGAGGGGGTCACTGGAAGCCCAGATCTATAGCCGGTCGGTCAGAAACACAGGTGACAGTTGGGAGTCTGAAGTGGGGAGGATCTTGTAGGACTGAGTTCTAAACCTGGGGGAGCAGACACTACTTCCAGATAAACAGTGTCAGAATTGAGGTGCACTGCAGGACACCCCACAGGGGTCTCAGAACCGTTTGGTGTTGTGGGAAACACCCCCGCCACCTGCATGCATGTTGGAAATTGGGAGCAGAAACCTTTCAAAACTCTTACTGAGCATCACCTTGCTCCCTTTCTCTGAGGGCTCCAACCATAGCATCACTGAGCTTGCTGGCTGTCAGACTAACCCTGGGTGCAGGGAGCTGGGGTGGTGGGGGTTGTGGACACCAGGCAAGGCTAGTCCTGAGGCCGGGATGCAGCATTCTTAGAGACGTTTTCCCTCTCCAAAATACATCTCCATTTTTAAGGCACCTGGTGATTTCTAACAGTTCATCTGGCCTGGCAGCCCTCCAGTGCCACAAGGGGAGAGGTTTGTGTCAGATCCAGCGGCAGTGCCGGATCCCTTGACAAGCAACTATGTGTCAGACAGCGGCACTCATGGTGCTGTGGGGAAGACCACCTGATTACCTTTGTCAGCTGCTGCTCCAGGAAAACCCCAAACCAAACACCGTGTTGGCTCTGCTGTCCGCCCACTGTCCGAACTTCTGTGACGTTTTGGTGAAAGTCATGTTGGGCGTGATTGTGCTGTTGATGATCACCTGCAGCGAAACAGCCCAAAGAGTCGACGCTGAAACATCGAATTAAGACACCCAAGGGAGTCCTTAAAAACACCCTCTGTTGGCAAAGCTCGTATGTAAAGCCTACCTCCCCCACTGTTACATGTGGTCCTGAGTTCTTCCTCTTCTGGCTCATCCCACACTGAGTCATACACACCCCACCATGATAAGGGGCAATTTTAGAGACTTAAAAACAGGCAGTTGGCCTAAAATAAGATTTCACAAGTTATCAGTGGGAGAGAGTCTCTCCTAAGGACAGAAGAGTTTCCAGAACTGCTATTTATTATCCCAAAGCTGTTGTGCATCCGATTGTCCTTAATGGCTAGCCGTGTCACAAATCCTCTGAAGAACCCAGCTGCTCACCTTTCTAAGTGCCTGGAGCCCCGGGGCCCACCTCAAATCATTTAAAATCTTCATGAGCAGTGGGGGCTTGCTGCTTTCCCACAAGAAAGTCAAGGTACACTCCGATTGGGATAATTGGTGGAGAGTTGCTTGACAGATTAATTAGGCAGGTGTGAGCTGGGTGCATGGAGACGGTAAGGACAGTGCAGGGACCTGGGGCTGGCTGTCGCTGCTGCCCTTTGGCTTTAAAGGGTGAGGAGGTGTGGGAATTTCCTGGCGGTCCGGTGGTGAAGACTCCATGCTTCCACTGTAGGGGGTGTGGGTTCCATCCTGGTCAGGGAACCAATATCCCACATGCCTCGCAGTGCATTCCCCAAATTAAAAATAAATTAATTAAAAAAAAATAAAGGATGAGGGAGTGAAGAGGCTGTGGGATGTGGAAGGAGACAGTCACGGAGCACAGGCTCTGTTAACAAGAGAGGTGACCTTCTGCGGAGGGCCGCACCAGCACATGGTGAGCCCCCCAGGAGAGGAAGCCCACAGGACAAATGCCCTCAACTCTGCCATTCTGACTTCCCACCACCCGCCAGAGCCAAGCAGAAGCCAGTGGCCCAGCAAGCCCTCCACTGTCATCAACAGGGAAGCCCCCCGGGGACCAGAGCAGAGTGAAGGAGAGTGGAGGATGAACGTGGAGGTGAAAAGGTGACCCAGCACACGGCGCTTTCACTCATTCAACAAGCACTCACTGGACATTCACCGTGTGCCTGGGGTTCTGCTGGCCAAAGGATCAAAAGGAAGGAGTCAAGCGTTCTGGCCTTGGGACTTCCCTGGCGGTCCAGTGCCTAAGGCTCTGCACTTTCACTGCAGGCAACCGGGGTTCAATCCTGGTCAAGGAAACAAGATGATTCCTTGTTCCATTCCCAAACATGCCTTGAGGCGAGGCCAAAAAGAAAAAAAAAAGATTAAAGCACAACCTTTAATGTGGACTCCTGACACCTATGCCTACTCCTTTCTTCTTCTGTGAATTCTCTCTGAAACTTTCATAGAGGGAAAAAAAAGACTCCTTGGCAAAGACTCAATTCCTGCAGAGCCCTGAAATCAACTTCTCAGAAAGTGCACAGAACACATGCCATTAAGAGGTACTTGGGAGAAGCAAAAGCTAAGTGCCTCCAGTCCTTCTGGCTCCAGACTTCAGAGGAGGCTGCTTGTCGCAAAATGTGAGGCAGGTCCCCTGGATTCCTTTTCAAGGTAAGTTTTCCTCAATCCAAGGAGAGAGAAGCTGGAAGGACTTAGAAATTTTCCACAAGAGGCTGGGAGTGACCTGTAGCAATCAAAAGACCTGGTGCTTGCTTCCAGAAAAGGTATTAATAGACTATTTTTTAAAACATTAAAAAAATATTTTGGCCACGGTGCATGGCATGTGGGATTTTAGTTCCCTGACCAGGTATCGAACCCATGCCCCTTACATTAGAAACATACAGTCTTAACCACTGGACCACCAGGGAAATCCTATCAATAGATGCTTTTATTCTTTTATTTTAAAAAGTCAGGGAAGAAAAGAAACCAGCATTCACTGAAATCCTACTATGTGCTGAGAACATTTCCTATGTTTGCTCCCTTAATTGAAAGTGGTCTATATTGATTCAAAAGAGCAAGCTATAATGTGAGAGTTGGACCATATAGAAGGCTGAGCACCCAAGAATTGATGCTTTTGAATTGTGGTGCTGGAGAGGACTCTTGAGAGTCCTTTGGACAGCAAGGAGATCAAACAAGCCAATCCTATAGGAACTCAACTCTGAATATTCATTGGAAGGACTGATGCTGAAGTGGAGGCTCCAATACTTTGGCCAGCTGATGTGAAGAGCGAACTCATTGGAAAAGATCCCGAT
This sequence comes from Nanger dama, assembly GCA_917880005.1. Taxonomy (NCBI): domain Eukaryota; kingdom Metazoa; phylum Chordata; class Mammalia; order Artiodactyla; family Bovidae; genus Nanger; species Nanger dama. Next base: position 1,463,903 of record CAKJTW010000143.1, read on the forward strand.
GCTGGGAAAGATTGAGGGCAAGAGGAAAAGGGGGTAACAGGGGATGAGATGGTTGGATGGCACCATTGGCTCAATGGACATGAGCTTGGGCAAACTCTGGGAGTTAGTGAAAGACAGGGGAACCTGGCATGCTGTGGTCCATGGGGTTGCAAAGAGTCGGACATGACTTAGTGGCTGAACAACAACAACAACAATCATAATAATGGGTGGAGAAGGGGACCCTAACTGTGTTCTTGAAAGCGATTTCCATTCCTAGAAGAAAACACCAAACAAGTCAGGGTTTCAGGGCTTGTATCTTCTGAACCTTGGCGATCAGGCAGAACACAGCAGGTGCTGCTAAGTATTTCTAGACTGGATGACCTCTACAGTCTCTTTCGATACAGGCTTCTGTGATCCTATAAATAACTGAGAACCAAGGGCAGGAGAGCCATCCAGAGCCCCTGGGAGAAACACCTGCTCCAGGCAGATCCTGTCCATGGGTGCAGGCAATTTCTCATAAGGATGGCAATGATTAACGCTGTCTGCAAAGAGTGCCAACAGCACAATGAAATCAAGCGCTGCGGTGGCTCAATTAACAAATGCTCTGGGAACGGAGTTCCTCTGTAATGGAGTTGGCGGTTCTGGACAGAAACTCGCCATCACTCACACAGCTGTTGGTTGCGGCTGTGGGTGATATGACGGCTTGTATCAGGGCTCCGGGAAGCTGGGAGGTGGGAGGTAGCCTCATTTGGCTCCCCTCTGTCTATGCGCAGGGCTGACCTGGGGTGATGTGGTGAGGCTTCCATCCTGGCTCCATCTTGGTGGTGACCCTCCTCTTGGCTTGTGGACATGGCACACCTCCTGCAGGCCTGACCCCATCCGCCGTCCACATCTATGGCGTCGCCCACGCTAGCGTGGTGCTGGGACCCCACAGGTAAGCCAGGCCTGCTCCTCCAAGAGCACAGTCTCCTGGCAGCCCTCCCTCCCCAGAAATGGATCCACAGAGCCCCCAGGCAGGGGCTGGAGCTAAGTATTCCCACCAACATAGCCTTGAGGGGCAGCTGTGACTGAGGTGTGAAATACTCTCCCTGGAAGAAGCAAGCACCTTAGTGTTTAGGAAGGAGGAGACACAGGTCTGAGCACAGGTTTCTCCTATGATAAGCAGCACCCATGGCTCTCAGGGGAAGGAGGGGGCCTCCTGGCAGCCTTCCCCAAGGAGAGCACAGCGAGTGCTGGGACAGGGCAGAGGGGCCACTGTGCCCGCTGTGAACGACAGCTGTGTTAGCTGCTGCTGCACCCTCCTCCCTTCACGGGGAGCCCTGCTCTGCGGGGTGCCCATGGTGGGCTCCCGAGGCTGTGGCCTTTGCTCACCACAACCTTCGAGTCCCGTTCACACCAGCAGCCTGTCCCTGAAGCAAATGCACTCCTTCATCTGGGAGGGGGCGGAGCAGGCTTCCCCTCCAGCTGCAGCAGCGGAGGGACAGCTGGCCCAGCAGCATCAAGCAGAAGACCTGATATGGCCAGGCCAGGAGAGAGAGGCAGGACAGGAGGCCCAAGAGCAGAGCTGCAGCCCGTGGGCCAAGACACAGCCCCCCGAGGCGCAAAGCACCTGACCATCTGTCATCTCAGTTCAGGTAACACTTGGAAGCAAAGGCCTAAAATAAAGTGGAGTTGTCCCGATGTGGTGGGACACAGAGATGGGGAGCTGGAAGCAGGGGTGGGATGCAGAGGGGCAGTGGATAAGAGTGGCACGACCCTGGCTCAGGTCAGCATACCGTGCCTGGCTCCAGTCCCCGGGAAGAAAGGAGAGCCATCTGGATCACCCTGCGGCAGGGTGGAGGCTGGGGCTATGGAGCTAAGGAATCAGCCACGGGTGGGAGGAGGAAGGTGCAGGAGACTGGGTGGTGGCCATCGCCATGCTGGGGCCCTTCTCCATGTCTCACCTGATGTGTGCAGCAGCTGGAGGTACAGGAGCTGACCTAGAACTGGCTGAGCAGCTCCAGGAAAGGTCCGGCAGGGCTGAGGCGGCCTGGGCATCCCTGTCTGGTATCCTGTGCTCCAGCTCTCAGGACAGGACACTCGTCCCCTACCCTCAGCCCCAAGTGCCATCCACAGTCACTGAACAACTAAGGCCAGCCCCTCCCACTACCTGGGCCTTCTGCTCCATCACAGGAAACTCCCTTTTGCAGAACAAGGCCCAGTCACAGTGCCTGTGCGCTGCTGCTTAGGCAGAAGCTCTAGGTGGGCCCCTGAACTCCAGGTGGTCGGGCATCCTAGGAGGGCTGGCTGGAGATCCTTGGGTTCCAGTGCTGGATTCCAGGGGCACCCCACAGCCTGAGTTCCCCATTCTCACTTTCTTTTCGGCTGCACTGGGTCTTAGCTATGGCACTCGCGATCTTAGATCTTCATTGGGGCACATGAAGAAGGGATCTTCGTTAGTTCCATGACCAGGGATCGAACTCAGGAGTGCTGAGTGCAGCATCTTAGCCACTGGACCATGAGGGAAGTGCCCCCTTTCCCACTTTTTAAGTGACTCCTAACTTGATGGAGGCCCCACACTGAGCCTGAACTAACTCTGTTCTGTAGTGGGGGCCCTCCACCCATCCGATTGCTCAGAGCTGGCTCCTCTGGCTTCAACTCCACCACTGTCTCAGCTTCAGGAGCTGCAGAGCTGTGCGCTGCAGGAGCTGACACGCTGACACATTACTCAGAGCCCAGCTAATAGGACTAAAACACTTTCTCTAGGAAAGTCATCTGATCTGTATGTAAGCCCACTCTATCCTTGGATAACTCAGCTGACAAAAGTGCAAACCCATCTCAAGGGATGGAGGATGAACTGACAGGATCCACAGATAAAAGAAAGCAAGACAGCTTGACTCACCACCCTGAGCAGAACATCCTGGCAAGAGTCTAGGAGATTCCAGTCCAAAAGCAGAGAGAAAGAAAGTGGCAACCCAACGGCATTATCACCATGTTTCCCGGAGGAAGGAAAAAAAACAAAAGCACGTTCCAGATACTCAATCCTCAGACACAAGGTGCCTACCTACTATGCGCCAGGCACTTGCACACTCCCTGAATGCTCACCGGATCCTTGCCACACCTGGATCATCCAGCTTGCAGCAGGAAGTGTGCCCTAACTCAGAGAGCTGGGAGCTGGTATCTGAAGACCTGGGCACCGGCAGCAGTCTATCAAGCCTCAACAGCAGCGTGAACTCAGCCACTCACTGCCTGTCTTTGACTTTAGCCATAAAATCGGAGTAAGGGCTGTGGCAACCTGAAGGAAGAGAGAGGATGGCGAGGCCAAGCTCCTCTATCTGCAACCTCAGTGGTGCTGAGAGTACAAAGGAGGCCTTTAGAGAACTTAAGCTGAAGGGAGAATTTGCCTGAAGATGGGAGCCTCATCAAAAGATCTGGGGCACCACGAGCTCTCACACCGTTCCTGAGGGATCCTCAGTGCAGGCTTCCTGTGCCTCCTGCTCTGTGGTCGTGGGGCTCATGGAGGGAGGAGCCCACAGCCAGGCCCCATTCTGCCAACCAGCCCTCACCCAACACTCCCCTGCTTCCAACTGCCTAGGAGCACTGCCCAGACACACTGTAGGCAGGAGGCCAGTCAGAAGGCTACTGCAGGACCAGAGTTACGGCCTTGGAATCCAGAACGAGGCATAAACGTGAGACTCACTTGATCAGCTGAAAGGAACTGACCCTGTGCTTTTCCATTTGCTTTCCTCTTAAAAATATTTTCTGGCAACAAATGACTGGGAAATGAAAACGGAGAGGTGGTTCAGAGGACAAATAAGGGTATTCAGCTTCAGATACACTGAATTTCTGGTGACAGCAGATAATCCATGTGAAAATGTCCATCAGGATGAACACAGATTAAAGACACAGAAGAAATTATGAAGCATCGAGTCTAGCTTTTTTCTTTTGTAAACTTGGTGATATGTCTATTGATACTGAGGAAGGGATTTCCCTGGGGGCCCAGTGGCTGAGACTCTGAACTCCCAACATAAGAGACTTGGGCTCAATCACTATCAGGAAACTAGAACCTAAATGCCACAACTAAGACCTGGTGCAGTGAAATAAATAAATATCTTTAAAATATTGAGGAAGACAGCAGAATAATGAAAACACCAGGAAAAAATATTTCAAGAAATACTCTAAAACCACTTAATAAAATTCAACTCCCATGGCTAATAACACCAAAACCAAACAAGATCTAATACCTAAGGCTGGCAAGGATGCAATAAACTGGCATTCTCATACATGCTGGAGGACAGAACTCTTTGGAAAGCCACTTGGCAATATTCATCAAGAGCCATAAAGTGTTAATATCTTGACCTATAACATTACTTCCAAGAATCTGTTCTAAGGAATTATCCAAAAGAAAGCAATTGGCATGGGACTTCCACTGTGGTCCAGTGGCTAGGACTCCATGCTCCCAATACAGGGGGCTCGGGTTTGATCCCTGATCAGGGAACTAGATCCCATGGCTGCAATGAAGAGTTCACATGCAGAAAGTAAGACCCGGAGCAGCCGAATTCTTTATTTATTTAAAAAGCAATAAGCATGGTGAACAAACAAGGGTTATCTGTTTCATGAAGATGCTCAATATCTACAATAGTGAAAAAACTGAAAGCTACTTCAGTATCTAACCATAATGGGAGAGATTAAGGACATTATAGGTCCTTGGTAGAATTATCAAAATGGCATTAAAATGCTATTTATGAAGACGATGTGTTAACAAGGAAATCTATTCTTTTAAATGTCATACAGAATGAAGTAAATCAGAAAGAGAAAAACAAATATCGTATATTAATGCATATATGTGGGATCTAGAAAAGTGGTACAGATGAACTTATTTGCAGGGCAGAAATAGAGACACAGGTAGAGAAATGTATGGACATCAAGAGGGAAAAGCGGGGTGGCATGAATTGGGAGATCGGCATTGACACACAGATATTACTACATATAAAATACAGAACTTGCTGTACAGCACAGGGGGAAAAAAGGTACAATCTGTTTGCAAGACATATTACTGGAGAAGGGAATGGCTACCCACTCCAGTATTCTTGCCTGGAGAATTTCATGGGCAGAGGAGCCTGGTGGCTACAGTCCATGGGGTCACAAGGAGTTGGATATGTTTGTAGGATATACAGTAAGTGAACCTTAAAAATGTATCATATTGCTTTTGATGAAAAATAAGTGACTGGGAATGTTTAAATGAGCCAGTGAAATGGTACCTTCGCTCCATCCACACTGATGATCCGATAGCTGTTTCTTGTGACATCGTAGAAGTAGGAGACAGTGACAGCTTGCTTGCTTGCAGGCACCCAGTTCTTTTGGTGCTGGGGTCGATCTGGAAGACATGCGCTCGGGTAGTGAAGATGGGCTGTTCTCTGCAAGAGGAGAGACGCCTCCGTGAGTTGATGGAACATGGCTTCATGTATAATTTATGATTTCTAAGCCACCTAAGATTTTAATCATTTATGGGGAAAGATACATATGCATGAGAACAATGAAAACAAGAAAAGGGAAGAGAGGAGGGAAAAACAGACACCTGAGGAGTGGTTACTGAAACCCAACACCCTGAGGCTGAGGGGCAATTGGCTTAATGAGCAATTTGCTTAAAAGGCAACTCCTGGTGCAGGGTTTTTGCATCCGGTCAAGGGTTCTGTTCTTTTTCTGATATCCTCTTGGCAGTTTTTAGGGCTTTGCAACAAATGTATTGGCAGGTAGGGATTCTGCAATAGTTTTAAGATTTTGCAAACCATTTGTGACTTCATACTATATTTCTATGGGCTTCCCAGGTGGCTCAGTGGTAAAGAAGCCATCTGCCAAGCAGGAGATGCAGGTTCAGTCCCTGGGTTGGGAAGATCCCCTGGAGGGGCAAATGGCAGACCACTCCAGTATTCTTGCCTGGGAAATCCCATGGACAGAGAAGCCTTGGTGGGGTACAGTCCATGTAATTGTGTTCCCTACAGTTATGGGGACACGACTTAGCAACTAAGCAACAACTGCATTTCTACTAAATACTTCTCATATTTGCAGCATTTTATGAACGATGCATTCATTCATAATTGACTGAGCCTTAAAGTTTGTTTCCAACTTAGAAATCTTTGGGTTTTATGCAGTATTCACCAAATCTCTTTGCTATTCTTGTCCCTGCATTGTTTTTTCACTCACATGCCTGTAAACTCTTAATGTAACTATTAACCAAATTAGCATGGTGTCTATGTTTCTATTAAGTGAGGAATTAATTAGATCTTGACAATAGCATTAATAAGGCAGATGAATAAAAATTATAATGGATTTTACTGCATTTCATATTTTAATGTGTCTGCTTCACAAAGTAGCACAAAATAAATCACAGACTCATTACAAAATATAATTTCTTAAACTATAATTATTTTTGAAGAAAGGTAATTCAGGTTAACTGGCTGGAAAATCCTTTCCAAATAAGACAAAATGGGGGTTGGGGGAGGCACCACACCAGGATGTAAAAATAATCCTCTCATTCATAAAATGCTATTGATTTAGTAAGCACTTATGAGAGATAAAAATTAAATCAAAATTAGAAAAATTAATTTTTTTAATTCTCACAATTCAAAGAGATGACATAAAAGAATGGGACACCCAAGTGGAAACAGAAGATAAAATCATAAGGAAAAAGTGAATTTTAAGTGCTCTCGTTTCTGAAAGGAGTGGTTTTGGGTAAAGTCGTCTATGAACCCATCCTGACTAAACAAGGTTCATTATTGGAAAGGAAACCCTTTCTTAAGAGAAAAACTGTATCCTAGAAAAGCAATTTACTAGGCATTTGCACCCCACGCAAGAGATACTGAGTAACACCATGAATACCAGCATTAGCCATCAACTGTGACTGTAGGTAATACAGAAACTTCCTCATGACTATTTCTCTGAATGAATAAAAGCCAAGGGCACGCTCTTCCTGCTACTTCAATGCAGCTGTTCCTAGAGTTCAGCTTTCCAGAAAGGACAGAGCTCAGCACTCCTAGCCCACCAAAACCTTCCCCCTGTGGGTCCCAGGAGCAGGTTAAGAGCCTGTGGGGTGTGGATCATAAGGACGCTTGTCTTCCTGCCTCGGTGACCAGGTTCATCCACCCACTCAGTCCCAAACTGACACACTTCTGGCCACAGGATGACAGCTGTGGAAACAAAGGAATATTCTCACTGTGCATCTGTTGTTGAGAGGGGGACCAACCGTTGGGGAGCATGTGTGTGCCCGTGAATACCAGCCAGCCTAATCAATCCACATGGGAAAGCCTTGTATCTGTACACTCGGTGCCACGTTTTGCTAACCATACAAGTACAACACCAGAAAGGAAAACACTTGCTCACCTGGAGTTCTTCTGTATGTATAAGAGGAGGGAGCGACTGAAAGGGCAGGAATACAAAAAATCTTTTTAACAGGATCGAATTATGCAAGGTATACAAATACCAAATCGTTGTTGTCTACTGAAACTAACAATGTTACATGTCAATTATACCTCAATTTAAAAAAGAGAATTAAGCTAAAATCTCTGCTTCCTTTGCACAGAGCACTAGCAAGCTGGGCAGGGATCCACCGTCAGGCAGGAGCCCTCCCAGGGGTGGGGGTCAGGCTCTCCCTTGTGTCCTCCACACTAGGGAAGATGGATTGGGTCTGGCTTTAGCACCCTTAGACTAGTGTTTCCTAAATCTCTGATAGGAATTAGCTGTGGCACTCAGTAAAAATACAAGTTCCTGGGCCCCAATTTAGCCCCATAGGTTGTGCAGGGAAGGGGCTTTCATAGTTCTATCTTTTAAATTAATTAATTTTTGGTTGTGGGTCTTTGTTGCTGCACATGGGCTTTCTCGAGTGCAGTGAGCGGGGGCTACTCTCCAGTTTCCATGCATGGGCTTCTCATTGTGGTGGTCTCTCTTGTTGTGGCGCATGGGCTCTAGAGTCAGGGATCAGTGGTTGTGGCGGAGCATGGGCTTAGTTGTCCCATGGCATGTGGCATCGTCCTGGACCAGGGACTGAACACACCTTCCCTGCATTGGAAGGCGGATTCTTAACTGCTGGATAACCAGGGAAGTCCCAGCTCTATATTTTAACAAGAGCTCCAGGTGATTTTTATCCTTAGGAAGCTCGCATTAGGCATTATCAGATGATCTAGAAACAATGGAAAAAGTCGCCACTACAGCCAGCACCTCTCCTCCAGAATGACAAAAACAACTCCGAAACACCCTCCCACAGCTTGAAGAGGACAACAGAAGGGCCAAGAACAGGATCTTTGGTTGCAAAGGATGGGGGAGGGGGCATGGAGAGGCAGAGGTGCTCTGGTCAGGACAGAGGGCAGCCTCTGGTGGTCAAGCTGTGACCTTCTGAGAGTGACTGAACAACGACAACACACAGCCAGCGATGCAGGGATGTCCGAGAGCACGGTGGGTGGGCTCAGCTGGCCACACCCTCGGTGGCTGCGGCCCTGGTCTCCACGGTCAGGAACCCCACCGGGAAGCGGCAGTTCCGAGCGGAGGGAGCACTGTGACCCAGGAAGGGAGCTGCAGGGAGACCCACTGACCCTATTCTGAGGGTGGGCCCCACAGGAGTTGCCACGGCTCTTCAGAGACCTGCGATCTCAGGCCTGGGGACCTGGGCTAGACAGGGCCAGAGTGGCACAGCTTTGAGCCTAGGAAACTACCCACAGTACTGGGATTTCTACATGAATAACCAAGTCCTTGGCTTCTACGGGAGTTCTGTTTTATTTTTCTAAAATTAAAAAAAAAAAAACTAGTGGTATTTAGGGACTTTCCTGGTGGTCCAGTGGCTAAGACTCTGTGCTGCCAATGCAGGGGACCCAGGTTCCATCCCTGGTCAGGGAGCTAGATCCCACATGCCTCAACTAAGACCTGGCACAGACAAATAAATAAATAATAGTTATATTTTTTAAAAGTACAAGAAAAAAATCTAATGGTATTTAAAGAAAAAGACAGGATGGAAAGGAAAGTCAATTAATATTTAGCTGGTATATGTTGTCTGTGTTCTCATTCAACCCTCTGGACAGAGCTGTGAATGGGTAGCATTCTCTACATAGAAAAGTGAAGGTAGGGACTTCCCTGGAGGTCGAGTGGCTAAGACTCTGTGTTCCTATTGCAGGAGACCTGGGTTTTATCCCTGGTCACTGAACTAGATCCCATAGGCCACAACTAAGACCCAGTAAAGTCAAATAAATACTTTTAAAAATGAAATTTAGAGTTGCAGGATGATTTCAGGCAACATGGAAAGCAAAATTTTACATCCTATGGGCAAAATCAGAGTGCAAACCTCACCACAAAAATCCAGAAAAGCAGACCCCAACTCGCAAAGAGCACCGTGCCCTACCGGAGAAAGTAAGAGCTGGAACTAGGACACAGAAGTCAGTTCCTATAAGTGTGCAAATCAGTATAAATAGAAAAATTCAAAGGAAACACAACTGTCCATGCCAGGAGGCCACCTTTCCTTCCCAGCAGGGAAACGCCGAAGAGTGTATATCAGAGAACAGAAACTACCTTCATACCCAATTTTATTCTCCTTTCTTTGGTGTTTGATGCTTAGGAGTATATTTGAAATATACTCCCATTCCTTCTTCAGTCCTTTAAATAGAAAGCAGATGTTTCCGGATGGCAAACCATTCCTTTAGGCAGACAATATAACCTACTGTTCCCTTGCACAGTCTTTTTAGAGCTGAATAAACACCAATTGCTGCTCATTGAACACATTTGGGAACCTGACAGTAATTGTCCCCAAGAATAATTAGACACTGTGAAACATATGTATGTTTGGAATATGAAAACCGCTCAGCAGAAAGGCCACTCCTGCAATGAACGATTTCTGGCTCCATGCGAAATGATTCTGCAAAGAACTGGCATGACTACTTTTTGCAGGAAAAAAAAAGTAAAGTGATATTTTATTATAATCTCTCACTTGCAATGCTCACTAGGCTTTTCCTGATATGAACTTGTAAAACCTCATGATTCTTATTATTCTGACTTCTGTCTGATGTGAATGAAAACAAACCATTCAGTCATTATCTTACAGCCCTTCAAACATGTTCCAAAGTCTCCTAGGATGCCCTCATTAGTTTATCTTCCTTGGGTCTTAGATCCTTGTGCACATCATTAGATCCTTGTGCACATCATTCACACAGCTCCAAGAGAAGTGTTTGGCCGAAACCTTGATGGGTGTGGCACTGTCCACCCAGCTTCGAGGACCCTCCCTGGCTCTGTGCCCCACAGGACCAGCTCCAGATGCATCAGAGTGATCCACGGGTGCTGAGCACCTGGCCATGCCCCCTCACCAGACAGGCTCTGTGCTTTTCTGCTAGCACCTCCAAACCAAAGCACTTGCATTTTCACAGGACCATGCACGTGCCCTTCACTAGGGCTAAAGCATCCTTCTCTTTGACTGGCCTTCCATTAGTACTTTGAGTCCTACTATAGCATATTAAAAAATGTTTTTTTAACTTAAAAAATTTTATTTATTTTTGGTTGTGCGGGGCCTTCATTGCTGCGCTGGCTTTCTCTAGTTGGGGCGGGCAGGGGCTACTCTTTGTGACAGTGTGTAGGCTTCTCACTGCGGTGACTTTTCTTGTTGGGGCTCGGTAGTTCTGGTGCACAGGCTTCAGTTGTTCAGCGGCATGTGGGATCTTACAGGACCAGGGATCTGAATCTCTTTCCCCTGCCTTGGCAGGCAGATTCTTAACCACTGGATAACCAGAGAAGTCCCCACCACAGCGCTGTGAGACATCTAACTCGTGCTCTGAGATACAGGCCCTGGACTGAGCACCGGGCATGTGGGAACAGAAGGTGGCTCACCAAGCTCTCCGCCCTCCTTAACAGGCTCTTGCTGGCAGGGTCAAGGCCCCAAGCCCAGGATAAAGATCTGGTGGAAAAAGGAAATAGTGGACAAAAGGTTCTAGCACATTCTTTCATAAAAAGAACCTACCAAACTGACGAGCATCTTGTAATTCTACTTTCATACAAAATCCCCATAATAAAGTTACCATTATTTGCAGATAACAGGATCACACATCTGGAACACCCCAAAAATCAGCTGAAAAAGTGACTATGAATAATAAAACCCAGGAAGGTGACTAAGTAAAAATTACCAAAGAAAAATAAAATCAATTGCCTTTCCAGATAGACATTATGAGGTGAAGTCGCTCAGTCATGTCCGACTCTTTGCGACCTCGTGGACTGTAACCTACTAGGCTTCTGCATCCAGGGGATTCTCCAGGCAAGAATGCTGGAGTGGATTGCCATTTCTTTCTCCAGGGGATCTCCTTGACCCAGGGATCGAACCCGGGTCTCCCGCATTGGAGGGAGACACTTTAACCTCTGAGCCACCAGGGAAGCCCAGACAGACGTTATAATAGATTTTATTTATTTATTTTTTTTTCTTTGGCCAAAATATTTACTGAATAAATCAATAAATACTTTCTCCATAGTAATAAGCAAGTAGGTATAAAAAGTTATAATAGATTTTAAAAGATCCCATTTAGGACTTCCCTGGTGGTCCAGTAGTTAAGAATTAACCTTCCAGTGCAGAGTGCAGGCTCTATCCCGGTCAGGGAACTAGGACACCACATGCTGAATGGTATGGCCAAAAAATAAAAATAAATAAAAGATTCCATTTACAGTAGCAGTAAAAAGATCCAATTTCTAGGAATCTATTTAAGAAGCCAGATCTGTTCTGAAAAAATAAAGATAACTTCTCAGGCATACAAAAGAAAACCTTAATAAGACATCATGTTCTTACATGGGAAGGTCAATATGAAGATGTCAATTACCCCTAAATTATAGATACATCTTAAAAATGCCAGTATCAACAGAATTATTTTTAGAACTAGACAGAGTTATTCATGTGGAAGACTTAATATGAGAGGATAGCCAAGAAAATTCTGAAGATGAAGAGCAACAAGGAGGTTTAGCCATAATTTAGCCAGATACTGAAATATATTATGATACGGTTCCAGCAAATGAAATAAGAGGTATGAGCAAATAACAGACAGCCTAATGGAACAGACAGAATCTAGAAACAGAAGTCCAGGGAATTAAGTATACAATGCAGGTAGTACTATCCATCAGTGGGGACACGGAAATCATTCCCTAAACCCTCTTAGAACAATAGAGCAGCACATCCCTGGAGAAAACTTGCACCTTAGCCAGAATCCGTCTCCTTGCCTGGTCTCAGCCCCTTCAAGTGGGTCACAGCAGACCCATTCTGCTAAAGGGATTTCCACCTGCCCCCAAACTGCTCAGATTAACAAACCTGATAAATGAGAGCTATCACATAAGTCACATTTGTCACAAACTTCCTACTCCACTGACTGGGGCTCCCCTTTTCGGGTCACATTTACATCAGGGAACAGAATGAGGCAAGCTTCCTGATAAATGTTGACAGGCTTCCATGACGACGCCAGCTCTATGGGAGAGGGTCTGACAGTTTCTCAGGAGCTCTCAGCCCACGTCCTACTGCGGGTCTCCTGTGATATGGGTCTGACAGAGCTCGGGGGCTGGTTCACAGGCTGAGGGCCCACAGGTCTATTACCATGTGCTCTGGGAAAGGCTCTGCACCGTCCAAAAGGGGTGCTGGGCCCAGAGCACTGGGAGAGGATCCCAGTCATGGGAAGGGGAGAGGCAGAATCTCAGAAAAGCAACTCTATGATGGAAGCGAATATCTGCATGGGGGTGGGTGGCTGGGGCTTCTCTGAAGGATGCTGGATAGATAAACATATGACAGGAGGATGAGACCAAGGACAGGATCAACAGAGAAAATAAAACAAAACTCACCAGCAACACTGCAATACCAGGACTTCCCTGGTATTCTAGTGGTTAAGATTCCACCCTCCCCAGGAACAGAGACGCAGACTTAGAGGATGGTCTTTCGGACACAGTAGGGAAAGGATAGGGTGAGACGAACTGAGAGAGTAGCGCTGACGTGCACACGCCGCCATGTGTACGACAGGCAGCTAGCGGGAAGCTGCTGCACAGCACAGGGAGCTCAGCTCAGCATTCTGAGACGATCTCAAGGGCTAGGATGGCGCAGGGGGGTGGGAGGGAGGCCTAAGGGGAAGGGACACATGTATACATGGCTGATTCACGGTGTTATATAGCAGAAACTAACACTACATGGTAATTATCCTCTAGTTTGTTTTTTTTTTTTAAGACCCAGTTCTCAAGATATTTTTATTTAAAATGTCAACTATCACAACACATTATACAATAAATAAAGACCTTAGAATCACACGCTCATATAAGCCACACACACACACGACTCTGCCCTCCCAATGCAGGGGGCCCAGTTTGATCCCTGGTTGGGGAACTAGACCCCATATGCCACAACTAAGATCCAGCAAAGTCAAACAAATAAATACTTAAAACATAGAAACCAGAAACACTGCAATCCCATCTTGTGTTCAAATGGCACCCTGCTACTCCTGCACAGAAACCCCTCTCCCTCCTCCAAACCTAGCCTCTAATCCAGCCCAGAGCCCAGGAAATCATCGGAGTTTAGCATGTGAGGGGGAAATGACTCTGCAGATGTGACAGGTGTGCTCAGAGACTGGCAAGCGCCACTCAGGGATACAGGAAGGGGAGGCAAGAGACAAGGCCTTGAGGATGGGCTGAAGCCAGGGGAACACCGAATGACCCACTAAAGAAATCAGTTTTTCTCTTAGGGGCCACCGTTTCCAACTGTACTCCATGGCCAATTTATGTCAAAGCTATTTTCTCTTCCAAATACATTCCGAGAAATATATATGTAGGAAAAATGTTAAATGCACTTGGATGGTTGTCCTCACAATTATGGGATATCATCGTTTAGAGATTGTGTTCTCTACCCAAGACTTTAGAGGAATTATCAATACCTGTCTTTTGAGCCTCATACACATGTGTGACCTCCACTTAGAAAGCACCCACTGCACCAACAGGCACCTTCTAGGCATGATATTTCATCTGTGGAAGGCATCTTATTTTTAGGATTTCAACATATATTTGTGATATATTCTATATGCAGCATATTGAACAGTTACACTAAAGTACTCACTCCCCTGGAATCTATGGTGAAAGATGGGAGTCCTCAAAGCAGAGCTTTATGATTCACGTGCTGTGAACCCCAAAAGCCAAGAATCAGAAAACATCCAGGGATGATTTCTAAAAAGCCAGGTGGCGCGCCACCAAGCCATAATGATTAATGATTCCTGGGATAGCTAATTCAAGAGAGTGCAAAACACTGCCCAAGAAGCAGTCGGCATTGTTCCTTGTGCTTTACCATGTCTGTGCATAGAGGTTTTCCTGTTATACTAGATGAAAACAAAATACAGAAGACTTCATGCCATGTCTGTTTTGAAGACATGACTCGTCAACATCATTCCCAATACTAAACAGATATTATTTTCTTATAGGACTGAACAAATAATGTTCTCAGTTTTAAGTGTTGAGGGCTTTTGTATTCATCTATAGTAAACATAAAGTGGGAGAATGGGGAGTGACTGATACTAATACGTTCTGGGTTTCTTGGAGGAGGAAAAAAATGTTCTAGAGTGAGATGGTTTTGATGATTGTACAAGCTCTGAATATAGGGTAAAAAACAATGAATTGTATATTTTATATAAGTAAATTGTATGGTGTATGAGTTATAGCTCAGTAAAGCTGTTTTTGTTGGTTTGTTAGTAAGATCAAGTGTGGAAAAGGATAAGAGAGAAAAAAGAACCATGTTTTCTGGCTTGGGCAGTTGAGAGGAAGTATGAGTCCTGAACAGTGGACCTTGTTTATGAACCATCTAGAAGAGATGTTAGAAGGCAACTGGGACCCCTACTTGGAGTGACTGCAAGGTTACGAGACTAGACTGGGAAATCCACTGCAACAGCTGAATAAAAATCAGGGGTGGGGGACTTCCCTGGTGGTCCAGTGGCTAAGACTCCATGCTCCCAATGCAGGGGCCCCTGAGTTTGATCCCTGGTTGGGGAACTAGATCCCTCTTGCCACAACTAGATCCTGCATGCCACAAGGAAGACTGAAGATCCTGCATGTGTCACAACTAAAGACCTGGAGCAGCCAAACAAAAAAAAAAAAAAAAAAAAAATCACAGGTAAATGAAACCACTCAGGGGAGAGTCCCCAGGGAGAGAGGAGAAAATGGACTACCCAGCTGAGAGGCACCCAGGACAGGGGCAGGAAAAAGAAGCCATACTCAGAGATGAAGGACCAGGGCAGGAAAACAGCAGGGGAGCAGGGGAAAGCATTGGAGCAGGGTCCTTCAGGCTGACTAAGCTTTGCAAAAATCCACTTGGTTCCATATCATCCTGAAAGCCCACCACATAACAGTCCAACCTTTATCAGGAAAGGAAAACAGAGTGATGGACATCTGAAATATATACTGAAATGACTTGACAGTGCCCATTTTGTGTCAAGAACATAACAGGGTTTGGGTTTTCTTTTTTTAAACGATATTTTAAAATTGGAGTATAACTGCTGTATAATTGGTTTCTGCTGTATGACAATGTGAATCAGCTCTGTGTATACATAGGACCCCACCCTCTTGGACCGTTCTCCCACTCACCCCACCCCATCCCACACCTCTAGGTCCTCACAGAGCACAAGGCTGAGCCCCCTGTGTTATATAGCAATTTCCCACTAGCTCTCAATTTTACACATGATAGTGTATGTATATCAACACTACTCTTTCAATTTGTACCCCCCCTCTCCTTCCCCCTCTGTATCCACAAGACCATGCTCTACGCCTGTGCCTCTATTCCTGCCCTGCGAGTAAGTTCATCAGTACTATTTTTCTAGATTCTAGATTTTGTATGTATAATATATGATATTTGTTTTCTTCTTTCTGACTTACTTCACTCTGTATAATAGGATCTAGGTTCACCCACCTCACTACAACTGACTCAAATCCATTCCTTTTTATGGGTTTGGTTTTAATTCTAGTTCCTTTCATGGCTCTGTCTGCCTGTCAGAGACACAGCTGAAGAGGAGAAGGGCTGCTTCTCTTCATTAAGAATAACGGGAAAATAGGTTTAGGAACAGAGGACCTGATCACCTGTATGACCTTGGCCAAGTCACTTCCCTTGACCTTAACAGAAGCCCGGTCTGCTCTCAGATTAAATGTGATAATGTTTGCAAAGCACTTTTTTGTTAGTAATAGCAGCCTGTTAAAGGAATATTATGATATGTTAATTACAGGTGTGAGACATCACTGTGGGGAAGATAATCCCCCTTCTCCACCTTAGAGAGCTCCACACCACCAAGAGAACTAGCACTCTCTCTCTGTTATCATCAGCAAATTAAACAGAAAAGAATCTTCAAAAAGAATACCTGTGCACTTTCATAATTAACAAAATTTTTTCTTAGCTTAAAAGTTTGTTTATAAGCCTTTGTTATTGTTGTTTAGTCAATAGTCATGTCTAACTCTTTGTGACCCCCTTGACTGCAGCACACCAGGCTCCCGTGTCCTTTACCATCTCCAGGAGCTTGCTCAGATTCATGTCCATCGGAGTCCGTGATGCCATCTAACCATCTCATCCTCTGTCACCCCCTTCTCCTCTTGCCCTTGTTCTTTCCCAGCATCTGGGTTTTTCCAGTGTTGGCTCTTCACATCAGGTGGCCAAAGTATTGGAGCTTCCAGCATCAGTCCTTCAATGAACATTCAGGGTTCATTTCCTCCTGGGACTTGTTTTTTCCTCTCCTGGCAGTATTATGGCAAACTGGTTTTGTAGTTTATTTTTTTCTTTTGGGTTCCCCAGGCAGCAGCAACAGGGATCCTGGTACCAGTTCTAGAAGCCATGCGTGTGTGCTAAGTCACTTTAGTCATGTCTGACTGTGTGACTCCATGGCCTGTAGCCCGCCAAACTCCTCTGTCCATGGGATTCTCCAGGCAAGAATAGTGGAGTGGGTTGCCATTTCCTTCTCCAGGGGTTCTTCCCAACCCAGGGGTCAAACCCAAGTCTCTTACATCTCCTGCACTGGCAGGCACATTCTTACCACTAGCACCATCTGGAAAGCCAACCCTGGTTAAATATACACCTTACCATTCTGAATTTGGGTTCGGGGGCAGAAGTTCTTTTTGTTTTCCTAGGAACCTCTTGTTTAAAATTAGAATCACACGGTGTCAATAGGCTGGTAACTTGCCAAGTCAACTGCAAAAGTGTAAAATACAAAACCAAAGGTGCAGACATACCTCAAAAGAGCATTTGTGTTGTATTCATCTACACTATCAGCCTGTCTCTCAGACTAGTAGATATTTCATGTGTGTGCTACAATAAAATGTTATCTACAAAAAGTAGGTGGCAAGGATAGGGTTGCCACATGCACACACACACACAAATACAGAACTGGAAAAATTTTTATTTCATGGATATCTTCAAATTATTTTTATTGCGCTATAAATCAGATAACATAAAACTCATCCTGTACAGTTCAGGGACTTCGATGGTTAGGACTCCATGCTCCCAATGTAGGGTATCTGGCAGGGACTTCCCTGGTTAGGACTCCGTGCTCCCAATGTAGGGGATCTGGGTTCAATCTCTGGTCAGGGAACTAGATCCTGCATGACACAACTAAGACCTGGTGCAGCCAAATAAATTATTTTTTTTTGAAGTGTACAGTTCTGTGGTTTGTAGTTTATTCAGAGAATTGTACAACCATCACCACTATTTAATTTCAGAGCATTTTCATCACCTAAACCCCATGCTCGTTAGCAATCACTCCCATTCTTCCCTCCTTTAGCCCCAGGCAACCCTGATCTACCTTCCATCTCTATGGATCTGCCTGTTCTAGACATTTCATATACATAGAATCACCATATGTGGCTTTCTGTGTGTCTGGCTTTTTTTCACTGAGCGCAAGGTCTTCGAGGTTTATCCATGATGTGGCATGTATCAGTACTTCATTCCTTTCTATGGCTATTAGTCCACTGCATGGATATACTACATTCTGTCTCTCCATTCATCAGCTGATGGACATTTGTACTGTATCCATCTTTTGGCTGTTATAAATAATGCTGCTACGACTATCTCTGTACTAGATTTATGTGGATATGTTTTCTTGGCTCTTGAAGTTTATACCTAGGCATGGAATAGTCATATGGTCATATGGTGACTCTATGTGTAACTTTTTGAGGAACTGCCAGGCTTATTTCCAAAGAGGCTGCACCATTCTGTCCCCTCACCAGTGCTGGATGAGTGTCCCAATGTGCTGCATCCTTGCCAGTATCTGTTACTGTCTTTTTATTACAGCCCTCCCAGTGGGCATGCAATGGAGGGCAATGGATACTTAGCATATCTCCAGGGGAACAGTGGTGCACCTGACTGAAGGTGACCTACTCCCCAGGCAGACAGAATGGGTGCCCACTCTGGGCCTCCATTGTCTTTCCTGGGTCACTGCAGTCCCAGGAAGGAACCCCCTCATGCTAGGCTGCCTATTTTACCGTCTATTTTCTTTCTTTCTTTCTTTCTTTCTTTCTTTCTTTCTTTCTTTCTTTCTTTCTTTCTTTCTTTCTTTCTATCAATTGATAGATTAATTGATCAATCGCACCATGCAGCCTGCAGGATCTTAGTTCCTCAATGAGGGATTGAACCCACGCCCCTCTGCAGTGTAAGTCCAGAGTCTTAACCACTTGGACCACCAGGGAAGTCCCTCTCGGGGTCTTTTATTAACAGGAGCATTTTTTAAAATGCTTTCAGAAATACTAAAAACACAGAAAATTGGGGTTTAGAAAGGGGCAAGAAAGGAGTTCAGTTAATACCAAAGCAAATGCTCTTTTTTTTTTTACAGAAGGCAACCTTGAGAGATACAAGCAAACTTGCAGATGGTGGGCGGGCCATATTTCAAAGACTAGGAAGATGCTCTGCAGGGCTCTGCCGTGCTCCACATGTGCAGAGTGGCCTGGGCAGAGCTGAAGCTCAGCACCCTTGTGGCTGGGGAAGAGGTGGTTACAGAAGTGCCCGGTGCCTCAGAAGAGCATGTCCACAGTTCTCACTTTGCTTCCAGGCCACCGTGACCATCTCATAGAAGCTCGAGCTACAAGAAGAGAGCACTAGATCCTTCCAAACTTTCTCGCATGAAGCTGGAAGCGCCCTGGCCTCTCCTGGCCAATGGTGCCTGCTGGTAGAGATGGGGGAGCCTGACCTGGTACCGATAGCCCAAGGAACCCACCTTCCTGCCCACCTTGTCTCGGTCATTGTTCTTGTTTCTGTGGTTTCACCCAAACAGCAGCCCTCTCTCTGGCTACCCACCTTAAAGCTGCAGAAGCCACTGCTTAGGAGAGTAAACTATTAACATAACAGGCGGACGGTGATCACACAGCGAAGCTCTGCACATCTCAGGAAATGGTTCTCATCCCACTCTGCCTGGACCCTTTTCTCTAGACTTCTAAGTCCAGGTTCCCTGCAAGGTAGAGTCCCTCAGTCTGTGGAGAATTGTGAGCTACCGCTTTTGGTCACTTACTCAAAAACTGTGCTGGGACTGTGGAAAGCAGTTTGGCAGTTACTCAAAAAGTTAAACACAATTACTGTATGATCCGGCTATTCCATTTTTAGGTATATACCCCCAAAGAACTGAAATTCAAGGCTCAGATAAATACTTATCCATTAATCTTCATAGCAGCATTATGCACAGGGGCCAAAAGACAGAAACAACTCAAACGTCCACCAACAGGTGAATGGATAAACTGAATGTGTTACACATACAATGGAATGTACTATTCAGACATTAAAAGGAATGGAATTTTGACATACACTACAATACAGAGGAACCCTGAAAACTATGATGCTAAGTGAAGTAAGTCAGACACAAAAGGATAAATACTGTATGATTCCACATATAGGAATCAAACCATCAAAGGCAGAGACTGAGAGAGTAGAATGGTGATTTCCAGGGGCTGAGGGCAGGAGAGAAAGTGCTACTGCTCAATGAGTTCAGAGCCTCTGTTGGGGTGAATGAAAAAGTTCTGGAGACAGGCGGCAGTGACAGGTACACAACACTGTGAATGGTCTATATGCTGATGAATTGTGAAAACACTTAGAGGGGGTTCAAGTGCTAAACTTACATTCTGTATATTTTCCAACAACAGTAGCAAAGTGTGCTGCTGAAATGGGAGGGAAGAGGGCAGGGCACAATCTTTAAAAGAACGACATGGCCACAGCACATGACAAAGACTGGCGAGGACCAACTGGATCCAAGATGGCAGAAGAGTCAACTTTCGGTGGACCCCGAGCCTCATCACGTGCACCCCAACACACCAGCATAAGCTAGGTGACACGCCCACCAGTGCCATGACAGTTCTGAGGCCAGCCATCAAAGGCCAAAATGTGGGAACTGGCCCAATTCCTAGAAATCCTCACCCCTTCCCCAAAATAACTGGAATAATCCTCCCACGCATTAGCCTATGAAATGATCCAGCCCATAAAAGCTAACTGAGACATATTTCAGGGCCTCTTGCCTTTTGAGATGGCCCACACTCTGCCTGCGGAATGTGTTTCTCTCTAAATAAATCCAATTCTTACTATCGCTTTGTCTCCAAATTATTTTGAGACGAGGCAAGAGCCTTAAATTCACTGAGAACAGCTCCTAGGGAGTACTGATGGAGAGGGCCTAAGGTGGATGAGGCAGGAAAGGGCAACCTTGGAGAACAGCTCAAAGGCATGGGAGAGAAAACTGCAAATGGTGGGCACTGAAAAGGCAGGTGGAGCAGAGGTGGGCAAGCTGGGCAAGAGGGGCAGCAAAGCCAGCCAGTACCAAGGCTGGGGGTGTGGAGCTTCACGGGGAGCTGTCCGGAGCCTCAGGCAGCTCTGACTATGTGGAGGACTGCCGTGCAGAGACACCCAGTGTCCACAGCACTTGACCACCAGCTGCACCTTCTCAGTAAAAAAAAGAACTGTGAGTTAAAACAGTGAGAAGCTTTCCAGCATCAAATTGTACAGACTAAAAAACAAAAAAACCACTTCTCTGCTGACAAAGTTCCAGAGGTGGGCGCGGTGATGGCTTCACAACAATGTGAAAGCACTCAACGCCAGTGAAGTGCACACTTAAAAGTGGTCAAGATGGCACATCATATGTTGTGTACATTTCACCACAATAACAAAACAAGATTAAAAAAATAGCCAGCCTGCTAGAGTGGAATGCATCTGCCTCTTTTATACTACTAATGGGGTGTGACTTGAGAGAATGCTCTAGGAGGCAATTTATTATTGTGAATCAAAGCCTTACAGCTGCATTCTCCTGGGACTTCTAGTCCAGGGATTAAGACTCTATGCTTCCACTGCAGGCAGCACAGGTTTGAACCCTGGTTAGGGAACTAAGATCCCACATGCTGCATGGTGCAGCCGAAAAAAAAAACCCAAAAACATGACTGCATTCTCTTAAAGCCAGCAACTCCACTTCTAGTAATCTATTCAAGGGCAATAAATGAGGATCTGCAAAGTATACAGGCAAATGGACAGTCACTGAAGAGCTGTTTATTACACACACACACACCCCTTGTAAATAATCTACATGTTCCAAAGTGAGGGATTGTTTAAATCAAGTCTAATAGACCCATCAAGACATACCATTCATCTTTTAAAAATTGTAGTATTTAATAAGATGGAAAGGTGTTCTTTTTTCCTTTATCCATTGTGATATACTCTCAACTTCATTAAACTATAGTTCAATGACTTATATCCAGAAGCTACTGAATAAGGAGGCCAACAGGTGTTACTGAGTCCAGTCTGTGTCCTCTATCCTTCTGAACAGAGCTAGCTAGACCCTGAAGGGCTCTGGTGTCACTCAAAATCTCTTTATTCAGAGAAAACAAAACAAAAAGAACTCAGATGTTCCAGAATTCTGACCAAAGCTAGCCAACACTAACACTATAGATGCTAATAAGAATATACAGTATTAAAGTGAAAAGAGATTACAGGAAAGCATCATTCTATGATCTCATTCTTATAAATGTGTACACTAGTATATATATTAAGTTAGCAATCATCCACTCTGCAGTTCCATAGGAACACCCCAGGAACAAGACCAGAATCCAGGGCACTCTGGACCTACAAGTGCACAAGAAAGACCATGGGATGGTGACCACAGCGCCGGGGGTTGTCTCCGGCAAGAGAGACACTAGGGTTACTGAATGCATGCTAGGTAAAGACAGTGAGCCTTGCTACAACCTGAGATCGTGTCTGGACAAGAGAGGCTAGTCGCTTGCTTTCCACCCTAGAGGTCAAGTGTAGAACTACCCAGACCAAACAAGACAGGTGTGACAGGACCCCAAACACCATGGTTGACAGAGGGAGAGGGAGAGGTGCTCTTAGAACTTCATACAGGGACTTCCCTGGTGGTCAGCCAGAAGAAAAAACACCAAACTCTGACCAGCAGGGGGCCGGCAATTAATATTATATTGTACATTTATGATTTTGCAAAAAGAGTAGATCTTCTGTTAAGTGTTCTTTTCACAAATACACAAATTGTTGGGGAACCAGACTGGAGCCATGGCAGGCTCAACAGATTGCACTAGGCCTAGGTTTTGAATTCTTGTAAACCTGGGTCATGATTCCAGGAGACTACCCCCTAGCAGGGTCCCACTCACCCTAGGATGAAGGGCCTGAGCTTCTCCATCTTGTAAAAGAATTCAATCCTGCAAGATCCTGGGCAAAAGAACTTTGGACATTACCCAACCTAAGCCCACTACCCATAGCCAATCAACCCTCAGATTACCTAACCTAGCCCCACTGTACATGAGCCAATCAGTCACTAGGCTTGTGACTTTACGTTCAGGAGCCTGTGATTTACCTTGCAAGTAAAAACCAATCAAGAATCTACACACAAATCCTATGGATGGAAGTAACCAACCAGTTATCTGTCAACTTAAACACCCCTAAAGTGGCCAATCAGTTGTCCTCCTGCTTGAACATCCCCTCTTGTACCCTTTTACCTGATTAAATTCCCTATAAAAGCAGTACAGCCCAAGACTCGGGGCTCCCTCCCTATAGCCACCACGTTGGTGCCAGGGGAGCCCTAGCTCGAGCTAGCAATAATCCCCTTTATGCTTTTGCACTGCCATGGATGTCTTATTTCTCTCAGTTTTGGGGACTTGGACTTCAGGCATAACAAAATAATAAGCAAGAAGGCCATGAGGAAGCTTTTGAAGGAATGGGTGTCTTTATGGCATAGGCTGTGGTGATGGTTTTACAGGGTGTTCTTATCTCCAAACTCACTAAGTTGTGTACATCAATTATGTACAGGCTTTGGTATGCCATCTCAGGTGGCTCAGTGGTAAAGAATCTGCCTGCTAATGCAGGAGATGCAGGTTCGATCCATGGGTCAGGAAGATCCTCTGGAGGAGGAAATGGCAACCCACTCCAGTATTCTTGCCTGGGAAATGCCATGGACAGAGGAGCCTGGTGGGCTACAGTCCGTGGGGTCGCAAAGAGTTGGACACAACTGAGCACTCAAGAGCAGACCTCAATAAACTGTTTTTCCTTAAAAAGTTTAGATCACAAGGGAACAGAAATGACTGAAGCTGGATGGGGATTTGGCACCAACAGAACTGAGATTCCAAGGGGCCCTCTGAGCTTGGCTGGGTATTTCCAAACCACCAGCTACCCCAGAAAGAGTCAGAACCCTCGGGTTTAGTGGTTGTTTGGGCTTGTTTCTAACTCACAGTTAATCCACTTCCAACCTAGTGAACCAAGAAGTAGTCACTTATTATTCATATCATCCTTGTGGACCCCATTTATGGAGAGATTTTAACCTTCCAGGCAGTATTTATGAAAGAGTAATTTGTTTTCTCACTTCTTTATGGACTGAAGTCACATATAACTGCCAGAGAGCTTTCTAATCAGCAGGATTTCACAAAGGTGCTCTCAAGAATTGTTAGGATTCCAGCCAAAAAGCCAAGTGCATTAGTTACCTGCCCAAGGAGCCTAAAGCAGAACAATTGCCCTTTGTCTTGGGGAAATAATGAAATAGCTGTGGCATGGTTCCTACCTTCCCAGGCCCCTGGGTGGGAATTGCTGGACAGTTCTTTGCACCCAAGGACACTGCATATGACACCAAAGACACAAGCAGGGAGGACCTGCCCCCATGGGGACAGCAACAAGTCCCAGCACCAAGTAAGTTGACATGATTAGTATAATATTATGAGGCTGAAAACACTGTGTGTCTTAAGAGAAGGAAACCTAGTAAACAATAATAAATCTATTGTTCTTAAGCCACAGTGAGTTCACTCTGACATGCACAAGCAATGTACCTCTCTCCTGTGCGCACAACTGTGGTTGCTATTCAGTTTGCTAAGTCATCTCCAACTCTTTGCGACCCCATGGACTGTAGCGCTACAGGCTTCTCTGTCCTTCACTGTCTCCCAGAGTTTTTTCAGATTCATGTCCATTGAGTCATCGATGCTACCTGACCATCTCATCCTCTGCCTCCCTCTTCTTTTGCTTTCAATATTTCCCAGCATCAGGGTCTTTTCCAATGAGTCGGCTCTTCACATCACGTGGCCAAAGTATTGGAGTTTCAGCTTCAGCATCAGTCTTTCCAGTGAATATTCAGCGTTGATCTCTTTTAGGATGGTCTGATTTGATCTCCTTGCTGTACAATGGACTCTCAAGAGTCTTCTCCAGCACCACAGTTCGAAAGCACCATTTCTTTGGTGCTCAGCCTCCTTTATGGTCCAACTCTCACATCTGTACATGACTACTGGGAAAAAAACCCATAGCTTTGACTACATGGACCTTTGTCAGCAAAGTGATGTCTCTGCTTTTTAATATGCTGTCAGGTTTGTCAGAGCTTTCCTTCCAAGGAGCAAGCATCTTTTAATTTCATCGCTGCACTCACCATGAAACTGGTTTGGATGCACAATGTAAGTCCAAAATGTTTGCTAAACTAAATGATTTGGCTTTGATGCAATGTGGAAATCATATGAGATGTGCCCAAGAAAGCAAAAGTTCCTTTCTAGTATTTCCCACAATGTCAAGGGCAAAACTATAACCAGCTCACCTGGTCCAAGAGCTCAGATGTGGGGGCCTCAAAGCAGGCCTCCTTCAGTTCCAGGGAGTGTTTCTGGGACAGCTGCTGAGGCCAGAGCTCTACAGGACTGGACCCTACACTTCCCACAGCCGCTCAGAGTCAGGGTTATGGAGAATACCTGGGCAGTGGATTCCCAAGGCCACCCAGGGCAGAGAGCAGGTAGGGTTGCTGGACCCCTTCATCACCCAAGCACCCAAGTCCAGACCTCTATCTGCACTCTTAAAAGCCCTTCAAAAATCTAACACTTGGGGGACTTCCCTGGTTGCCCAGTAGTTAAGAATCTGCTTTGTAATGCACAGGACATGGGTTCAATCCCTGGTCGGGGAACTAAGATCCCATATGCCATAAGGCAACTAACACTACACGCTGCAACTACTGAGCCTACATGCCTAGAGCCTGTGCTCTGAAACAAGAAAAACCACTGCAATGATATGCCAACACATGGCAACAAAGAGTAGTCCCCACCTACTGCAATTAGAGAAAGCCCAAGACCAGCAACAAAGACCTAGTGCAGCAAAAATAATAATAAAATAAATTTAAAATAAGTCACATAAGATTATTTTCAAAAATCTAACTCCTGGCCCTAGGGACAGACAGACAGATGAATGAAACACTGTGCCGGACATCACACCCTGGCAGTGGCACCGAGTGAACACTGGTGGAGAATGCCAGCATCCGAGGGTACAGAGCTGAGGGCTCCGGTACGGCAGCCAGAGGTTGCTGCCTGGGATCCCTGACCAGGCTGGGTCGTTGCCCATGAGCCACGGGACAGGATATCACAGTACTCAGATTCCCCTCCCATGGGAGGCTCGTTTCTGTGTTCTACTTGAATATCAGGCCCTATCTTAGCAGAGGCGTGGGATGGACCATAGGGCCTTACTTGCTTATTCCTGAGTTTTCCTCCGTGGAGCTCTCACACACACTCATGTCCACATCTTCAAGTGCCATTGCTGTATGACGATGCCCAGAGGTCTGCCCCCAGAGGCTCCCCCGGGTGTCTCTCCCAGGCTTGGTGCCCACATCTGACCTCCCTGCAGCCCTATTCCAGGTGTCCCCACCTTCAGATCTGTCAGAACAGCAGAACCCCAGGAGTCTCATGCCAGCAGACAGCAAGAGCATCTCCAGCCTCCGTCTGCCCCCCCAGCAGTTCAGGCCCTTAGCCGTCTTCCTAGCAGCATCCTCAATGGGGCCACAGGTATGCTGAGCCACAGGTTTACACAGCACAGAACCCAGAGGGCATCTGTTCATCACCATGCTCACAAAGGTCGGCACACTGACTCTGTCTCCTGCCTGGCAGAGTGGGTGTCCGGAAGCTACCTTCCTTCTCATTTGTACAAGGATGTCACTGGGTTGGGAGGAAGTGGCTTGTTGACAAGGAGATCTCCTCAACCCTTGGGGGCAGAGCAGACCCTGGGGTGACTGGAGGGCCTGGATGGGTCACTTCTGACTGTGAACAGTCTTATGCATTTATCTGTGAGCTGTACAAATATTTTCTATGTGTGCATGACATCAAGAAGATTGGGCAATTCTGACCTTGCTGACAATAGTTCTCTTTGTTTCTGGAGCCTTTCTGTCGGCATGTAAATAAGCTCAGGTTTCTCCCACAGGCACCAAACCTGTAAGGCCATGTACCTGCCCCTGCTTCTGCCCATGGGCCGCTGTTCAGAAGCAGCACCAGGCTGCTCGCCAGGACAGGATCCAGGAGGACCAAGGCCCAGTCATAGGGACAGTCTTGATGAGTCCAGTAACCACCTCCCTCCAGAATCTGCAGTCACACTTACACCCAGGACACTTTCCCCCATTGTACGTAATTACACATTACCTGACAATTCAGTTCTTCAATTCTCCCCACAAAGAGGCTTCACGGGTCAAAGTGACCACAGACTCCAGCATTAGTTACCAAAAAAAAAAAAAAGTCAAAGGCAAGCAAGAACTAAATGGAATATCCAGCACCAGGAAGAGTGCAGTCAACATATGAACACAATAGAGCACTACATCACCATTTAAAAAGAGAGCATGACTGTGACTATATAAATACTGTTCCCCGCAGAGCCAAGAAATACACTGGGATTCTATTTCCTTCTGTACAGTTCAAAGTCAGGAGTCAAGCACTCCTCAGAGGGAAAAGTTCCCAGCATCCAGGTCAAAGAGCAGCTTCTTGAGACTTCCCTGGTGGTCCAGGGACTAAGACTGTGTGCTCCCAATGCACGGGGCTGGGGTCTGATCCCTGGTTGGGGAACTCAGATCCTGCCTGCCACAACTAAGAGTTTGCGCATATGTTCGTTCGCTCATTCATGCTAAGTCGTTTCAGTCGTGTCCAACTCTCTGTGACCCTATGGACTGTAGCCTGCCAGGCTTCTTTGTCCATGGGATTTTTCAGGCAAGAATACTGTAGTGGGTTGCCATTTCCTCCTCCAGGGGATCTGCCTGACCCAGGGATCAAACCCGCGTCTCCTGTGGCTCCTGCATTGCAGGCAGATTCTTTGCTGTTGAGCTACTGAGCTACTGAGGAAGCCCCAACTAAGAGTTTACATGCTGCAGCTAAAGATCCTAAAGCTAAGGCTGGGTACAGCCAAATAAATAAGTAAATTTATTTTTTAAAGAGACGCTTTTCCTTGCCAGCATGCTCCCCACTGTTCAAGGCAGGTGGTATCTCAGTGTGCTTCACATTTGGATCACAACATGCTCGCAATTGTTTTTATTTTTGTGGAGTTTTTCTACTGCCTTTTTTTTCCTATTGAGAAAAGAAACAGCCCATGTTCCTATAACCCTCGTGTCTTCCAGCTTCTTGTTCTCTCTGAACGTTTCCTGGAATCCATTCCAGTCTCTGTCCTGGAGATATTATTCTTGGAGCCAACGGCTTCCAGTTCTAATTTGGACTGGGTGCTTCGGAGGCCCACTCACAGCCGTCTGTCTGGAAGTTCTTTTCTTCAGGCTCCCGGAAGCCACCCATTCTCTTTCTGCCCCCAGCTGCCTCCTTACTAGACTTCACCCTTGTATGGCTGGCACAGACCATCAGAATGAGTGGGAATAAATCTTAAGTCCTGTATACCTATAACTGACTTCACTGTCCCCTGACACTGGATGAGACTGGCTCAGTGTATTTGCTTCCTGGGACTGCAAACTACAACTAACTGGGTGGCTTAAAAGTACAGGGTCTTGGGACTTCCCTGGTGGCACAATAAATAAGAATCCGCCTGTCAATACAGCGGACATGGGTTTGATCCCTGGTCCAGGAAGATGCGACATGCTGAGGAGCAACTAAACCTGTGTGCCACAACTACTGAAGCCCACTTGCCCTAGTGCCCATGCTCCACAACAAGGGAAGCCACTGCAACGAGAAGCCTGTGCACCGCAACAAAGAGTGGCCCCCACTTGCCGCATCTAGAGAAAGCCTGCATGCAGCAATGAAGACCAACCAAGACCAAGACCAAAAGAAAAAACTACAGGATTTTGGAACTTCTCTGGTGGTCCAGTGGCTAGGACTCCGTGCTCCCAATGCAGGGGTCTGGGGGTTCAATCCCTGGTCAGGGCACTAGATTCCACTAGACTGCTGCAACTAAGAGTTTGCATGCTACAACTAAGAGTTTGCATGCTGGAACTAAAGACCGAAGATCCTGCATGCTACAACTAAGACCTGGGGCAGCCAAATAAATAAATAAATATTTCTTTAAAACTAAAGGATCTTATCATCTCCCAGCTTGGAGGTAGGAAGTCCAAAATCACCTTCACTGCTAAAACCAAGCTCTCTCCACAGGCTCCAGGGGACAATCCGACCACCTGGCTTTCTCTAGCTGCTAGGGCTACCATGACCTGTCCCTCCACCTTCAGATCTCCCTCTGCTGAGCTCACATCCCCATCTCTCTTCTGTGTGCAGTAAAATCTCTTTTGGCCTCTCCCCTCATAAGGATGCATGTGATTGCATCAGGCTCACAGGGATAATCCACACTGAGCTCCTCATATCTCAAGATCCTTTCCTTAATTGCCTCCAGAGACCCTTTTATCAGGTAACACTACAGGTTCCAGTGATTAGGGCCTGACATCTGCAGGAGACAGTGGATACAAAAATTTTTTTTCAATGGTTAAAAAATTATTCTCCCTCAGAGCCTTGAAGGCCTGGCTTTACTGTCTATTGTCCTGTGCCCACGTTGTCTGATTAGACATTTATTTTGCTGGCTCTTCCTCTTCCTGACTCCTCAGCATGAGAGCACTCCACGTTCCCTCCCTAGCTGACCTAACCAAGCAGGCACCAGGGCTTCAAACGCCATCCACTGACCCCAGATCCACGCAGGACCAAGGAAGGCTTTATTCCTTTTTCTTGTTTTTAATTGGAAGATAACTGCTTTACAGTGTTGTGTTGGTTTCTGCCGTACAACAATGTGAATCAGCCATAAGTTACACATTCGTCCCCCTCTCTGGAGCCTCCCTCCCACTCCTACCCATCCCACCTCTCCAGGTGCAAGGCTTTATTCTATTGATAGAATGCCAGTACCCACCCCAGCCTTGCCTCTGCCAACCAAGCCCACCTGTCCTCATCTTCTCCTGAGACGGTCCATTAAAATTCTAGCTTTTAGGACTTCCCTGGTGGTCCAGTGGTTAAGAATCTGTGCTTCCAATGCAGGAAGTGCAGCTTCGAGCCTTGGTTGAGGAACTGAGTTCCCAAATACCTTGAGGCCAAAAAACCCAAAACATGGAAAAAAATTTTTTTAAGCAATATTGTAACAATTCAATAAAGACATTAAAAATGGTCTATATGGAAAACAATAAAAAAAGAAAAACATCCCAGCTTTCAGCACCACGTCTCGTTCCTGCTCTGGAATGGACTCCCAGGCTTGGTCAGGAGGCTCTCTGGGGTTCTGCGGGGCAGATCGGCCCCTCCTCTTGGGCCCACTGGGCTCTGGGTGTCTCTACAACATTTCTGACATGGCCATGCCTCTACCTGCCTTCTATCATCCAGAAATTTGTTCCAGTCTCTCAGCTGCTGCTAATTCCCTCCCATTCACTTTGCTGTCATAGGATTATACTTTTAATATCGCTTTATTATCATTTTAATGGGTCCTGGGGAGGAAAGGTAGAAAAAAGCACTGTGCTGAGTCTTCCATCTTGAACTCTATGTTAATCTCATTAATTTTTCAGTTATAACTTGCACATGCTTAAAAGATAACAGACAGTCTCTTCTAAGCCCCTTTTCCGTGGCCTCTTATGGGTGGGAAGTGAGGGTGGTGATGGCAGGGGTCAGGCTGGCGTCCCAGCTTGTCACCTCCCGCCTGCCTCCGACACACACAGACCCTCCTTGTCGGAGCACCACTGCGCCTGACACAGATCTGCTGGTGAGAGTTACACGACGGGCGACCTGCATACGGGTTTCCTCTTTCTAGGATTTGTTATTTTTAAAGCAAATTACTTCTGTGGCCTTCCCTCTAAGGCTCGCATACATGCACCAGGACACTAAATGAAGAGAAGGGACAACTTTAGATGGGGATCATCTTTTGCAGGTTCCATCAGCCCAAGGGGACCTTTTACTCAAAAGCAGAGCTGGCATGATATATCCCTGCCTTACAAAGGCTCAAGTTTAAAAATAAACATGGGTATTTGAAGGAGCACAGAAATAGTTTGTGCCCGCAGCTCCACAGACCCCCCCAGCCTTAGGTGTCTGCTGGCCCAGGAGGAGCTGAGGCCATGTTCAAAGTCAGCCCCGAGGACCCCAAATGAGCGATACGTGAGTCAAGAAAGCCTTTTCGTGCTGGATTCTCTTGTACTACATGGAGTCAGCTGCACTCCATTCAGACTAACCACAGGTGGCCACCCTGCCTGGCTCTTCACACAGGGACTGTGAAGGCAGTGCGCCGCGCCCCACCGGAGCCCAGACCCACGACCTCAACTGGCCTCTGTCTCCTCCTCCCTGTCAATCCCTGTGCCAGCCTACAGGATTAACGGAATAGAAGCTTCTGCTTGTCCCTCCCTGTGCCTTCTCCCTGGAATGCCTCTTATTCATGGGCATCCCCCGACCACTTAGGCCACCCCCACTGGTCAGAACCCCATCACCTTTCAAATCAAAGTGCAAATTGGCCGCCTCCTCTGTCAGAGGCACCTGGGTCCACTGCCAGCCCAGAGCCCCTCCCTGGAGCCCAGCTCTGTGTCTCCCTCGTGGCCCTCATGCGGCTCTGCTTTGTCTCTGGTGGCTGCAGGCGTGCTGTACCCCACACTGGGCTGTGAGCCCCCTTGACCAGGAAGCAGGCTATTTCTAGAACCCCTGCAGACTCTGGTAGAGGAAGTACTGGAAGTTGTGGCCCAAGTTTTCAGTGAACCCATGTCCCAGAGGGCCCACAGTGTCCAGCCACTGTCTGGCAAGCATGAGCCCATGAAATTCCACAGGGCAGAGAAGCAGATCTCTGCTGGACAGCAGTGAGACCCCCCTCCCCACAGGAGAACTGCTAGGGACTGTCTTCCTCCCAGCACGCACACGCACACACACACACACACACACACACACACACACACACACACAAGTGCACATGTACACAGTGCATGCACACATACGCACACACACACAGTGTGCAGTGAGGTTCTGACCCTCTAGCTCCAGGCTGCACCAGGCCAGCAGAAGGCCCAGCCTGTGGCTCCCACCAGCAACTCTGTCCTTTATCGCAGGTGCTGTGCAGATGACCTTTCCAGGGCACCTTGCCTGGCCAGAAAGCACAGCCCTACTGGGGTGAGTGCAAGGGCCAGGACTATGTCTGATGTGCTGTGTCACAGCCAGAGCTCAGCACCCAGAAAACATGCCTAACTCATTACTGACCAGGGGAAACTAAGGCCTATGGCTGGCGATTCTTATTCTGGCCAGCCAAAATATTAATTCTGTTATTTCACCAACACTTTGCAGGCTATTACACTCAAAAGTTATACCTGAGACACCTGTAAAGTCTAATTTTTGTGAAATGTTGTCTTCGATGGTAGAGGCAAAGGAGCCTTCTCCAGCACTGTTTCATGTTCACTGTCCATACCAGAATCAATCGCTAAGGTAATTTTTGTCTTTTTGTTGGTCTAATATTCACATCGTCTGAATAACTGTATTCTGAAGAACTATCATCTTCTGAGACGCTAGTATATACATCACTTGGACAATTAGAGAAAATATCTACATGAAATTCACTGAAAAATTTTCTTCACTAAAAATTTCATGATGCATCATTTTTGAAAATTTTACTATAATAAACTTACATTTTTATCTACACGAGGTTGGAATGAAAACCTGACGCAGCAAAATGTGAATGATAATGACAGTCATGAGATGTATGATGAACCCTTGATCAATTTTAAGCTCTAACAAGTTCACACAGTGATGTTAATTGTATCACTCTCTAAAAACATATTAATATGTCTCTGGTCAGTAATGTTTGGGTAACAAAAGAAACATTAATATATCTCTGGTCAATAATGTGTTAGCAAAGGAATGAGGGACTTCTCTGGCAGTCCAGTGGTTAGGACTTAGCATTTTCACTGCCATAGCCCAGGTTCTATCCCTGGCCAGGGGACTAAGATCCTGCAAGCCGAAAAACAAACAAAAAAAACAGAAAGGGCTGAGAGAGAAGGTACACAGAGACAGAGAACAAAAGTGTTAGAGCAAACAGCCAAGTTCCACTATACTTCTTCAGGTTTGGAAGGGAATGTACAGAGTGTTGGTGGGTCTTCAGTAGACAGAAAGAAGTGACTGTTACAAGAACGGCATGTTTTCCTATCCCTCTGTGCTCTGCTTTGATGAGTCAGATGGGCGCTATTTATCAGACTGGATCTTCTACAGGTTCTTTCCCCTTTTGGAAAAGGTCTAATACTCAACTTCCAGCAGAAACAGGCAGCCAGCAGGTGTCTAGACAGTTGGGGCCTACGTGTGCCCAGAGTCTGGCCCAGAACAGCCGTACTACTTCCCATGTGCCAAGGACACACTGCTCGTCCCCTCTGAAGGCCCAGATGGCCTGTATGTAGACCTCTCCCTGCTCCATTTTTATCCGCTTCAAGATTCCATCCTCAGATTTTCAGGCTTCCATGCACATTCATGGGCTTCCCAGGTGGTAAAGAACCTGTCTGCCAATGCAGGAGACACAAGAGACACAGGTTCGATCCCTGGATCAGGAAGATCTCCTGGTGGAGGGCATGGGAACCCACTTCAGTATAGTTGCCTGGGAAATCCCATGGATGGAGGAGCCTGGCAGTCTACAGTCCATGGGGTTGCAAAGAGTTGGACACGACTGAAATGACTTAGCACAGCACACAAACACATTCACATCTTCAGTGCAACTCATGCTCTTCTCCTAAAGGATCTTGCTTTTAAATAGGAGATGGCTTTCTGTGTCCTACAGCAACGCTGAGATCCATACCACCAGCAGTATCAGTAGTTCCTCGGAAAAGGTATTTTGCAGAGGTTCTGGTGTGTATTGATCATCTGTGGTTGTCTTGCACTATTCTGGGCACTGACAAACACAGCTCATCTCCTTTTCCCCACAACCTTGATAGTCAGTGCCTGTGTCTTCATTTTAACAGAGGAAAACAAGAGGAAAAGATGAAATAATTTACTCAAGGCCACATACAGCTATAAGCTGGGAGTCACCTGGAACACCTAAGCCCAACATGCACCTCTGGATCCCTTCCTGAGTGCATGCCCAGTGAGGCCCCGCACCTGTGTTCCCTGACCCTCCACCCCAGGCCACCATGTTAAGGCAGAAGCCTTCTTGAGGGATTTGATGGGTCTCTGGGCAAATACATTCATCTTTATACATCTCTCTTTTTAAAAAATAGTTTTGTATGTATGTGTTGTTCCTTGAGAGAAAAGCTATGACAAAACTAGACAGCGTATTAAAAAGCAGAGACATTACTTTTCTGACAAAGGTCCCTATAGTCAAAACTATGATTTTCCCAGTAGTCATGAATGGATATGAGAATTGGACCATAAAGAAGGCTGAACACTGAAGAATTGGTGCTTTTGAACTGTGGTGCTAGAGAAGACTTTTGAGAGTCCGCTGGACAGCAAGGAGTTAATCCTAAAGGAAATCAACCCTGAACATTCACTGGAAGGACTGATATTGAAGCTGAAGCTCCAATACTTTGGCCACCTGATATGAATAGCCAACTCATTGGAAAAGACCTTGATGCTGTGAAAGACTGAGGGCAGGAGGAAAAGAGAGCAACAGAGGATGAGATGGTTGGATGGCATCACTGACTCAATGGACATGAGTTTGAGACTCCGGGAGTTGGTGAAGGACAGGGAAGCCTGGGGTACTGCAGTCCATGGGGTTGCAGAGTCAGACACGACTGAGCAATTGAATGACAACAATCACATAGTTGGGTCCCCATACTTAGGTGCTTTCTAAAGGTCAACTCCTCAACCTAACAAGACACTTTTACAGCTCTCTTCACAGGAAATTCCAAGGGTTTCCAGGAGCTCTGTGCCAGGAACAGGACGAAGACCAATTATCTACTTCTTATTATAAATCACAGTATCACAGGAAACTTGCTGAGCCTCTCTCTTCCCGGCCTTCACCCCTCTGATCCACCCTCAGGGGACGTGGCACCTCTCCTGCAGGCATTTTTCACAGTTGATCACCAAGCTCCTTGCTGCCTACTCCAGGTGATTCTCTTCCCTCTTCCCTCCAACTCCCCAGTCTTCAGTCTCTTGTCATCAGGCCCTGTCATCCTCTACCCCTCTCTGCTGCTGTCAAGCATCAACCTCCGTGTCACTCCACCTCTTTTCTTGATGATTTTAGCTCCTGGATAACAGGCCATCTCTCCTACACGACTCCCCATCCTGATTCTCAGTCACTTCAATACGCACACACGTACACATGATCCCTCCAACTGGCCTGCCAGTTGCTTGCACTGCCTTCAGCCCCTCCAACTCCTTGTCACTAACTCAAAACCCATCTATAATCTTCATTTCATGCACCTCACTCTCTGCAACAGACGCCCACTCACCTACCCCACCCAGTTACTACTACTCCCAATCATCTTTTCCTGCTCCATTGCTCACAGTATTTATCACCTCTAATATGCTACATAATTTACTTGTTTTCATTTGATTTATTGTGCATCTCATTTGAATGTAAGGGCCAGTAAGGCAGAGACTTTTGTCTTTCTGGTTCCTGCCTGTAGCACCATGAGCAGCACCTGGTACACCAGAAACTCAACAAACTTATTGACTGAATGAATGAATTTTAATCACTTGTGTAATTATTCAATATTCATTTCCTCTGCTACACTGTAAGCTTTACAAGGACAGAGGCCAAGATCCATCTTAGTCACCCCGCAAGCACTCAGTAAATATTACTTAATTCAGGGAATGGAGGAGCAAAGTTCAGATTTAAGAAATCCATTGCTGGGCTAAATTGGCTGCTTACAAGGGTCACCTCCTCCCGGACTGCCTGGATCTGGCTCTGTCCCCACTGACTGGCACCTGAATACAGGTGACCAAAATAAAGCTGTTGATTCTGATAAGCCTAAGCACGAAGCATCAGAAGCCCTCAGACATAGAGATCTGAGTGCATACAGCTCTTTCTGATGCCACGGTGCAAATATTTGATCCCGTGGATGGCGGGGGGGAGGGGGGACTCATTTTACCTGTTATCAAGAATAGTTTCAGTGGCTACCTAAAAAAATTCATTCTGAAAGCATGATGGAGAGGACCTTCAATCATGAACCTCCTCTCAGGAATAAAACACTTAACAAGATCCTTACTGGGTCTTTTAAAAAGTATTTTTATTTATTTTGGCTGCCCTGTGTCTTACTGCGGCATGCAGGATATTTTAGTTGCAGCGTGCAAACTCTCAGTTGTGGCATGCAGACTCTTAGTTGCAGCATATGGGAGCTACTTCCTTGACCAGGGATCAAATCCAGGACGCCTGCATTGGAGCGCAGAGTTTAGCCTCTGGACCACCAGAGAAGTGTCCCATCTGGGTGTCAGATTATAACTTCAGTTTGTGACTTCCTCTTCAAGCTGTACTCACAGCTCACTAGGTTAGTTTCACCATTCATGGGTAAGAGATTTGCTCCAGGAAAAAGACACATAAATAAACCAAACACTTTTTGTAAAAGGCACAAAGAGAAACAAATTTCACTACTTCAGACTTAGTCTGACCTCTCACTCAGGATGGAGGAGCTTGAAAATCCCCCTCTTCTACAGAGATAAAGTGCTGCCAGGGAAACCAGTCCTGAAAATCACATCATTCAAGTACCTTGCTTCTCAGGTTCCTGACAGGCGGGTCCTTCTATTCCAGTCAGGAGAACCTCAGGTGCAACAAAGCAGCCACAACACTTGGGGAAACAAAAGTTCTTGTGCATCTCTGAGACAAGCAATGCAGGCAATCAACTAAAACCTGAACCCCTGGCAAATATGAGAAAGATCCCTATTCACAGTCAAAAAGCAGATGAGAACAGTGTGGGCTTTGGTGATCTTACCACCCTGCCCTGTGTCAAGATTAATTTCGAAGTAAGTCATCAGATACAGACCCAGCCTAACAGGTTTACTTATTGGGGACTTGGACTCCTATTACGTGATCTGAACAACGTCTTAATAGATGTTGATTGCAACATACAACTTAACAAGGGTGAAGAATTAAGTCATTCTGAGAACCTCTACTGAGATCTGAGGAAAAGGGCCGAGAGAAACTGGAAGAGAGAAGGATGAGAAAAGGAAGACCAAGGAATGGCTCAGTAGATTCAGGGTGAAAGAAATCTGTAGAAAACTTGGCTGTGTTCTGGTGGTGACGACTTCCCCACCAGAACATGCCTCTCACAAACGATCCCCTTCATCCCTCTCCAGAAGAGGAGAAGAGGACACACAAGCAGAAGCGCCTGGTGTGGAGCCCCAGTTCCCATCTCATGGATGTGAAATGTCCAGGATACTACAACCATCTCTAGCCAGGTACAAACTTATCTTTGTGTGCTGGCTGCTCTACTGTCCTCTGCCAGCCTGCAAGAGGAAAAGCCAGGCTTGCAGACAGATGCTCTTTCAGATGGAAGCAGCATTAAAAGCACCCTGAATCCAGAAGAGTGGGAAACCATCACAAAAAGCACATTTTGGATTTAAAAAGAAAGAAAGAGGGACTTTCCTGGTGGCTCAGTGGTTAAGAATCCACCAATACAGGGGACACAGGTTTGATTCCTGGTCCAGGGAGATCCTACCTGTTGTGAAGCAACTAAGCCTGTGCACCACAACTACTGAGCCCAAGCACCTAGATCCTGTGCTCTGCAAGAAGAGAAGCCACCGCAATGAGAAGCCTGCAGACCACAGCTAGAGGGTGGACTCCCACTTGCCTCAACTAGAGAAGAGCCCACACACAGCAGTGAAGACCCAGTGCAGCTATAAAGAAATAAATAAAAATTTTTTAAAATATAAAGAAAACTCAGTGGTGTGAATGGCTATGTGCTCACACCAGGCTAAAGATACCTGCTCTTAACCCCTGCTGTTTGGAAGGTGTGCTAACAGAGCTTCCTTAAACACATCTCTTCTTTTAGACCTCAAGTTTGTACTTTTGAAACAAAGAGTGTTTTTCATTTCTCCTGGAACTGTACAAGTCTCAGAGTCAGACAACATACATAACCACCAGCCCACTCAATGTGCTGGTTGTGTGCATTAGCCAAGTAACTTAACCTCTCTGAAATAATTTCTCTATCCATAAACCATGACGCTTAAATAATAGCTATAGATAATTAACAAATATTCCTTCCTTTCCTTCCAGCAAAAGTCAATCTTCCACAGAATTCAAGTAAGACACCACAGTGACAGTCTGGCACAACATCTGTCTGTCCAGCACACCATTCTGTGGCCTCACAGATAAAGAGCCTGTGTAATTATGGAACAGGAAGACAGCCAGGAAATAATCAGCCAGTTCCGAGATGCCACCAGGGCTCCTGAGGGGAGGGTCAGCTGCCAGTAGATAAAATAGCCTTCTCTTGCCCTCACGGAGTCTCCAGAAATTTCCACTAAGTACACAGAGAAACCAGTGCCAATACTACAGTGGCTGGGAGATTGGGGATATAGCCCAAGGCCATGGACACCTTGCATGGGCAGTCACGTGGCAGTGAAGGGACAAGAAAGACCAACCAAGACCTCACAGGGCCACTGTGAACAGCTGCTGGATGGTGGTATCTCAGGGAAAACATGCGGCATATCACGTGACACCTTCATTCTCTTCCGTGACACTGCCAGGGTTGTGCCAACCTTACCCACTGCTTGAAAGATGGCTGTTTGCAGCTGCATCCATCTCTCTGTGAGGAGGACCTCCTTGGGCTCCCGCCTGAGCTCCCCACTTGAGAAGGAGGCTCCCAGAGGAACAGTGTGCATGGGCCTATGCTGTCCTGCCATCCCCAGTGTGCTCTATTTAATAATTCAAGGGATGAGGCCTTGTTGCCTTTGTGGGCAAAGCTTTCAGAATATTTAAAATTCATGGGAAAAGCCAAGGAGTGGCTTTTTAAAGCTCCCTCCCTTGAAGCCAGTGATAGGGCTTTCAATCAGGTGGTGGGATTCCAATTTTCCAGAATTTTCCATCTTTGGTGAAACATGCCTGCTTTTAAAAAAAAAAAAAAAGAAAGAAAAAAACTGAGAGGAGAAAAAAAAGAGGAAGCTCTGACAAAAGTCACACTTGATTAATCATCAGTTTTGTTCCAAGGAGTCACTTTCAGACTTTAGCAGGTCAGATGCTGTGGGTACCAAAGTCAGGTGGGAGGCCAGCAACCTCTTGGGAGCAGGCTGGGTGTGGGGAGGGAGGGGTCCCTGAGCTAGTATACTCTGCCCCACAACAGGCCCGATTCAGAGTCTGTCTCACCCAACTCCACAACCTGGAAGAGATGCACAGGCCACCAAGGTGGGCGCCTGAGGGCCCCCGAAGGCGGGCTTACAGCCCTGGCTGAGATGTGGGCTAGGGCTAGGCACCCCTCAAGTCTGTGCCCAGGGAGCACTCCCCACACCACATCACAGAGGGGTCCCCTGAGGCCCTGGGATGGGGTGAGGGGCCCACACCCTGAGAGGACACTGTCTGAGGAAAGGCAGGCAGGCTTCTGGGGGCCTCAGCATTCACTGAGTTGCACTGAGCCACTGCAGGGGGTTCACGTCTGCCAGAGAAGCTCAGCCCCAAGCACCACATCCTCGCCCTCCAGGAAAGCCTGGCAGAGCCCAGAGCTTTCTGCTTCTCAGAACAAGCAGGTCTGGACAACAGTTTCACAGCCATCACAGGCCACCTCTTTCTGTCTCTGCCCTGTGTACCCCCCACCCGTGTATACCCAGGTGTGCTCAGGCCCCCTCAGCCCCCATGGAGCCAAACCCTCTGCCCATGCCTCCCTCCCTCTGGTCCCAGTCCCTCCAGGTATGTCCACAGGAGCAAACCGCCTCCTCCAAACGGCAGTGGTCCTCTGCATGGAAGCCGCTCTCTCCTGCCTCTGCCTCTTGGCCCAAGTTCGCTCTTCTCTCAACTGAACATGCCCAAATCCTTTCAACAGGTGATTCTCATCTCTTTAGAGTCAAAAACTGCTTTGAAAATCCGATCAAAAACTACAGCCATCTTCCCTAGAAAAGAACATACACATACATATACAGTGCTCCATACAGTTTGTGGGGATGGGTGTTCACAGACCTCTGAATTGCACACAGGGACTTCATTTTTTAAAATTGTGTATTTATTTATTTCTGGGTGTGCTGGGTCTTTGTTGCTGTGCACAAGCTTTCTCTACTTGTGGCAAGTACGGTCTGCTCTCTAGTTGTAGTATGTGGGTTTCTTACTGTGGTGGGCCCTCTTGTTTCAGAGCATACCCTCTAGGCATGCAGGCTTCAGTAGTTGCGGCTCATGGGTTTAGTTACCCTGTGGAATCTTCCCTGATCAGGCATCAAACCCATGTCCCCTGCATTGGCAGGCAGATTCCTATCCACTGTATCACTAGGGAAGGCCCTAGAAACTTCATTTTAAGAAACCTTCCTTCAGGGAACTGCCCTGGTGGTCCAGTGGTTGAGACTCCACACTCTCAATGCAGGGGGCCTGTATCTGATCCCCGGTCGGGTCACTAGATCCCGCATGTCACAACAAAGATCCCACGTGCTGCAACTAAGACAAATAGATAAAGAAAAAGAAACCTTTCTCTGTGTCATCCTTAGGAAACATGTGGCCAGACCCCTCCAGCTCTGCTCTCCTTCCTAAATCAGATGAACTCCAGCACCCAGAACTAAACACAACATTCTGGATGTCACATGCAGCAGACCCCTCACCTCTACTTATTTCATACTTCAGCTAAGAGCTTCAGAGTTTTAGCCGGCCTTCAAGACGACCACATCACTGGGGCTGACTCAGAGGGAACTCACCACCAACTCAAATCCCCAAGTCTTTCACATGCTAGGAAAGATATGTCTCACTTCTCATCCCTCTACCTGGGGGACAGCCAGGGGACCACACCCTCCCAGTCACCCAGCATCATCCAGGCTCTCGGTCTTCCTTGCTAAATTGGAGCCAGTCTTTCCCTCCTCCCTACACTCTCAAATCTCCTGAAGTCCTTGAAACCTGCAGGACCAGCTGTCCAGCCAGAATAGGCCCTTCACCTTCACACCGTAACTGACACAAAGCTAGTCCATGAGGACAGCACTGCTCCGCCACACACAGCCAGTCCACTCCTCTCAACCTCCACAAAAGTGGAACCCAAGAGGGGACGGGCGGCTGGTGTCCTCGTGGCCCCCAGAGTGTGGCTCTGTCTGTGCCCTTGGAGGTGAGGCCATTCCAGTCATCTGCCCCCTGCTACACCTGCACCAGCCTGCAAGTGTTTCCTGCCACCGATGGGGGCTTCAGCTCTGAGCCTGCCTCATTCTCCATCCACCTTCTGTCAGCACCCGCACCCACAGGACAAACCCCTCACCCTGGACTCAGCTCCTCCCATCAAGTGCCTTCTTCCCTGTGCCCCTCAGTGAGTTCACTTTCTTCCCTGAATGGCCCATGCCCTTCCCAAAGACCGTCACTGTTCCCCACCCTGTGGGAATTCCTTGCCTCCCAACCTGAGGCACTCTGCCATCTGCCTCCTCTGCATCCACACCCAAGCAACGGGGTGGACAAAACTGGGTGGATGTGTTTCACTTTAAATGCATGTTCTCTGACCTCAAACTGTCTGTCTGCAATGGCCCACAAAGC
Source organism: Nanger dama (assembly GCA_917880005.1). Taxonomy (NCBI): domain Eukaryota; kingdom Metazoa; phylum Chordata; class Mammalia; order Artiodactyla; family Bovidae; genus Nanger; species Nanger dama. The sequence continues at coordinate 1,505,070 of CAKJTW010000143.1, forward strand.
CTAGGTTTCTCAGGAGGCTGGCCACCCGGTCCCAGACAATTTTACTCTGTTTTCTTCTCCTCAGATTCCCATCCCCAGTCCTCTACCCTTGCTCTGAGCTAATAAGCCTGCCTCATACATCCTGGTGAGAAACAAGAGCCCTGGACTAGAACTCAGGCACCTTCCACCACACCCAGACCTGCCTCCATCTGCTCCCACTGTGGCCTCCTTCCCTCTCTCTGCTCCAAGGGACAATCTTCCCCTGATGCCCTGAACCCCATGCCTGTCACGAAATGCCTAGGCTCCTGGGTCACCCTGCTTCTCTTGGACAGCATTCCTGCCAGGATCCACACTTGCTGGAGTTCTCCTACCTTAAATACCTTCTCCCTTTACCCACAGCCTCTCATGGGACTGTCTCATTACTCTATACCTTCAGCTGTCAACTCCATTCACTCGTTCAATTGTTTGGTTGTGCTGGGTCTTAGTTGCAGCATGCAGGATCTTTTAGTTGCAGCATGCAAACTCTTAGGGACTTCCCTCGTGGCTCAGATGTAACAAGTTTGCCATTTGGGAGACGCAAGTTTGATCCCTGGGTCGGGAAGATGACCTGGAGGAGGGCATGGGAATCCACTGCAGTATTCTTGCCTGGAGAATCCCATGGACAGAGGAGCCTGGCAAGCTATGGTCCATGGGGTTGCACAGAGTCGGACATGACTGAGTGACTAACACACACATGCAAACTCTTTAGTTGCGGCATGTGGGATCTAGCTCCCTGACCAGTGATGAAAACTGGGTCCCCTGCATTGGGAGTATGGAGTCTGAGCCACTGGACCAGCAGGGAAGTTCCAATCAAGAACTTGAGAAAGTGGTCCACACCTTCCTCACACAACCCCCGTCCCAGCCTCCCATTCATCTTTCAGCCCACCTGGTGCCTGGCCCCACCTGACTCCCCGCTGTCTGGATTCAGGTCAGGGCCACCACCAACCACCATGGCACTCAGCCCTAGGTCACTTATATAGCACTTGACACTGACACCCAAGCCCCCGCTGAGACACAGCTCCATCCTTCCTCCCTCCCTGGGCTCTCCTCCTCTATCTTTCTTGTTGGCTCTGCCTGCTCTACCACCACCTGGAAAATGGACACTTCTGAGCCCTCTCCTCCTCTGCCTTCCCTCTCAATCCATCAAGAAGTTGCCCAATCTCTTCCAGTCTGACCTCTGCTGAACCCAAGCTACATTAACTCCCTGCCTTCTGCCCAGCTCCTCACACCCCTTCAAGCTTAACATGATGTGGCCATATGACCTTGAGTCTCCCACTCTACCCCTCACCTTCTGCTCCTCCAGCCTTCCCTATATCTTATTGTTGCTCAGTCGCTTAGTCGTGTCCAACTGTTTGCAACCCCATGGACTGCAGCACACCAGGCTTCCCTGTCCATCACCAACTCCCAGAGCTTGCTCAAACTCATGTCCATTGAGTCGGTGATGCCATCCAACCATTTCATCCTCTGTTGTCCCTTTCTCCTGCCCTCAATCTTTCCCAGCATCAGGGTCTTTTCCAATGAGTCAGCTCTTCGCATTAAGTGGCCACCACTTGCTTAAACCCCAAACCAAAGGGATCCTTCTCATTCCCTCTCTCCCCCTTATTCCTACCTTATAACCAATCTCTCTGAAAGCTCTAACAAATCTTCCCCCAAACCATCTGCAGTCTGCTCACTTCTCTCCTTCCCTCTGTGACCTTCTCAGGCTCACCCAGCATCCTCTTTGAACTAGAACACAGGAACCCTGTCACTTCTCGCTTCAGGTCTTATCCTCTTTCATCCATTCTGCACAGAGCACCAGAGAAGTCTTCTTAAAACGTAGGAAGGGCTGTGTCACAGGCCTATTAAAACCTTTCTGTCTTTTTTTTGTTGTTTGTTTGTTTTTGGCAGCATCCCTTGGCATGTGGGATCTTGGTTCCCTGACCAGGGATTAAACCCACATCCACTGCACTGGAAGTACAGAATCTTAACCACCCACAGGTCTGTCCTAATCCTTCAGTCTTATCTGCTCTCACAGTATTTCAAATATAAGCCATCGTCCACGCCACAGCCTATGAGATCTGGTCTGCCCTCATGCCTTACCTACTCTCCAACCCCGGCCGGGGCACCCCCTCCCTCCCTCGCTGCCAGCCAGCCCTGCAGGTTTCAGTTTCTGAAACATTCTGGGCAGCTCCTTCCCCACACTGGGTCTTTAACCCCGCCCCTCCCTCCTCCTAGACCAATCTGCTCCTGCTCTTCACGTGAAAGAGCAGCTTAAATGTCACCTCTTCGGAGACAGCCCATAAACATACGGCCTCAAGCTGGGCTCAGCCCCATCTTCCTTCCCTCATGGCACTGAGTACAACTTGCAGCTATTTTATTTGTGGATGCTTGCAGGGGGAAGAGAGGGCTGGGAGTGGGCAGAGACAGGTGGAATCTGTCTCCCTCACTAAAATGAGAATTCCATGGAAATAAGAGGGGGCCATGTCTGACTTAAATTGTTAAATGTTACAAATAATATTTTTTGATATATTTGGTTAAAATATGTTAGAATTAACAAATGTACTATATTAATGCATATAGGTGGAACCTAGAAAAATGATACTGATCAACCTATCTGCAGGGCAGGAATAGAGATGAGACGTAGAGAATGGGCATGTGGACCCGGGCGGGGGGTGGGGGTGGGGAGTGGGGTGGCGAACTGGGAGATTAGGACTGATAAGATATACACTACTGGGGGTTCCCAGGTGGCTCAGTGGCAAAGAATCCACCTGCCAATGCAGTAGAAACAGGAGACACAGGTTTAATCCCTGGATCACAAAGATCCCCTGGAGAAGGAAATGGCAACCTCCTCCAGTATTCTTGTCTGGGAAATCCCATGGACAGAGCAACCTGGGGGCTGCAGTCCACGGTGTCACAGAAGGGTTGGACATGACTTAGTGACTAAACAACAACATATACACATCACCATCTGTAAAATAGTAAGCTAGTGGGGACCTGCTCTATAGCACAGGGAGCTCAGCTCAGTACTCTGATGACCTAGATGGGTAAGATGGGGTGGGAGGGAAGTCCAAGAGGGAGGGGATATATGTATACCTATAGCTGATTCACTTTGTTGTACAGCAGAAACTAACACAACATTGTGAAGCAATTATACTCCAACAAATAAATAAATAATATACATTAAAATTCATTTCACTTGTTTCTTTTGCTTTTTTTTAGTGGAAACTAGAACATGTAAAATTACATATATGGCTTCATATTTCTATGGGACTGTGCTGGTCTAGTTAGCAAGGGTGGGAAGAAACAGATTATGACATTATGTTGATATAACACTGTATTATAATCAACTGCTTTATGTGATAAACAATATAGAGAGGCACAGGCCAAGCATTCAGGTACACAGAAGGCAGGTAGGTCAGACGAGGTTAGAACAGACTTGAAACACCAAACTAATGAGGATGAAGTCATGGATTGCTGCTACTTAGCTGAACGCCCTGCAAGTAGCTTATGCCAACTATCCAATACATGTGCAGATTTGAAGGCTGCCACTGGAACAACAGAGGATGTGTTTCAACATGGTCATATAGCACATGTCCTAAAGACCTTCCCGACTCCAGGGCATTCCTGGGCCTCTAAGAACAGACCTACTGTCTAGATATTCTTGTCTGCAGACAACTCAGTGCTCTCATGCCCAACCCTCCTCTCCTCATACTTAGAGAACTAGACTCATCAAAAGGAACAAGGGGACTTCCTTGGTGGTTCAGTGGTTAAGAATCTGCTTTCTAATGCAGGGGATGTAGGTTTGACATCTGGTTGGGAAACCAGGATCCCACATGCCACAGGGCAACTGAGACTGAGTGCCACAGCTACAGAAGCCCAAACACCACAAGGAAGACCCAGTACAGCAAAACATGGAAGAAAGGAAGGAAAGAGACGAGGTCTTGCTATGTTGTTTTCTCTGACTGTCTCAACTTCAAGCCACTGCAAGACGCAGAGCGGGACCAAGGAGAGGGCTATGCAGAAGTGCCCAGCCCACCTTCCATGGGGCACATGCCGCGTCAGCTGATGGAGGCAAGGGCACAAGATGAGCCATCCCCACAGAAAAGTCTGTGTCCTCAGGTGTTGAGCTGACCCTCTGGGTCACCACATTAATGTTCATTCCCTCCAAGAGATTATCTGCTCCCATGGAGGAAGGAAATCTGCTTCTCACAGAGGTTAATAAACTTACAGATCTCATTACTCAAAGAGGTTGTGCTGGCAAAAATTTTAATGCATTTTTTTAGGAAAGGTCTGGAAGATTATTAACAACAGAACAATGGCTGGCTAGTCGGAGAAGCGAGGGCAGAGAGGTGACTGATGGAGATGAAGCAGGTTCTCCCTTCCTCCACACAGCATCCCCCAGGGCTGCGGAAAGTAAGGCACTTGGAGTCCCACTGGGCTGGCCATCTCTGACTGCCCACCCCCTGGGTCTGGGGCTGCTTGCCTCTGCTCCTGCCCCCAGGTCGCCTTGCATGCTGGCAGCTACCACATTTACCAACACATTCCTCAGTCTCCAATGGGCACTGCAAGGCTGCTCACAGATCTGTTATTTGCCCACAGTCAGCTGTATCAAACCATTTCTTCTCTTCCTAATCTACCCCCTGGTTCTCAGATCAATTCCTTAGCTCACACAGAGAAGGAAAAGCCAGGCGGCCCTGCTCCCTCATTCCCCTTTCCACCTCAGCCTCAAAATGCCACCATACCTGCACCTTGCCTCGTCTCTAAGGGCGATCCTCCCAGCATAAAGCTCTTGCTCTAGTTCCTTCCTTTCATCCACTTCCCTGTGCCAACCACACTGCCTGTCATCTTTCTCTAATGTCTTCAATCTCCACTCCTATTCCCCCCTCAGCCTCCCAACACGCTCAACTGATGAAATGAAAATCAGCCTTCCTTCTACCCTGACTCATCCTCAACCTTAGTCTGACTTCTTTATTCCCCTGCCGTACACTCACTCCTTAAACCACTGCAGATGGATATGTGCCTTCACACCTGGATGAAGCTGCTCTTAAAATCCATCAGTGCCCTAACTCTCCCACCCCCACAGTGGGATTTAACAACATGCACCTGGGGTCCTCACTCAGCTTCCCGAGGCCTTCACCCACGTTGAGTACACCTCCCTTTCAGCCTCCTCTCTCCTGGCTTTCACAAAACTGCTCTCCTCCAGCCTGCCTCCAGTATCATCACCTCTAAGTCTCACCCACTGGCTTCTTTTCTTTCTCTTCAGCTTGTGTCCTTTCCCAGAGTTCCAGCTTCATCTTTTTAAAGTATTTAAAAAAATATTTTATTATTCTTATTGCTATTTTATTTATTTTTATTTTTTGGCTGTGCTTCGCAGCATATGGGGTCTTAGTTCCCCATACCTCCTGCATTGGAAGCTCAGAGTCTTAACCACTGGATGGTCAGGGAAGACTCCCATCTTCATCTTCTTGATCTACTCTCTCCTTGGGTGATCAAATCCATCTCAGAGGTGATGGCTCTCAAATCTGTACCTCTGATTCTACCCTAATTGCTGAGTGCTAGAGCTGAATTTCTATTGATAGAGGCCACTACACATGACCCACTACAAATGGAAATTCACTATATTCACCAAGACTAAACTCTCATCAACTCTCTCCCCTAAAATGCATCTCCTCTTGTGTTCTTAATCTCAGTCAATGGCACCACCATCCACTCAGTCTAGAAATACCTGAATTGCTGGCAGCTCCACCTCTCCCTTTCTCCCGTTATAACAATCAAGAGCTGTGGGTCCACCTCCCACATGACTCTCGGGTGCCTTTGGCCTCTAGAAAATGCATCTTAAGAACACGAATTCTACTCTCAAATAGGCGTGAGCTTGGTTTCCTGGCTGTGAGCATGAACAGATTACTGAATCTCTCAAGCCCAGTTTCTCCAACTATGAAAGTGAGGGTTGTTGTGAGAATTAAACGAGATATTGTATAGACACACTCTGCATACTAACTCAAACCCATGAAGTTTTCATTAAGTAATAGTTTATGACCTGATTTAGCAACTCTATAGGAAAGACATTCAAGCTTTCACTCTCTCATCTCTGGAAAGGCGCCTTACATATATTTTTCTGCCTTATTGCATTATATATACTCCTAGAAGCTGTCACAATCCAGCATAGAACAGGGCATGGTTTACATATATAAATCTGGGCCATACATGCTCTGTGGAGAAGGAAATGGCAACCCACTCCAGTATTCTTGCCTGGAGAATCTCAGGGAGTGGGGAGCCTGGTGGGCTGCCGTCTATGGGGTCGCACAGAGTCGGACACGACTGAAGTGACTTAGCATACCTGCTCTGTGCTCTCAACACTTCTTGCCTGGACTGTGGCTAGTTTCTATGAGGTTTCTTTCCTCCAATCTCTCAACTTTCTGCCCTACCCTTCATTATCATCTCTGGAATAATTTTCCTAACACAAGTAATGTTCTCTTCAAAACTGAGTGTTCCCTCATCGCCTATAGACTGCAGTCAAAATTCCATAGGACATAGCATGTTTCTGCCTCCTAACCCAAGTTAGCTCATCCTCTCTGAGCCCACTGCCTGCTACTGCCTGGGACTCAGGCCTCATTCTTAGGTACCAAGACGAACTGCTCCTCCCACCTCCAGCCTCACCCATGGCTGGCTCCCCCTGCCACCTATGGGATAAAGTCTCAAACACATAGCACAAAGGCCTTTCCTTCATGTTTGTACGTTCCTGACCCCTTCTCCACACTCACCATGCACTTCACATTCTTTCTCACCTCCCTGCCCACTACTAACAGCCAATGCACATCACAGTGTGTGCTTCGTTTAATCCTCACAACCACACTATGGTGGTGGTACTATCATCAGTCCCATTTCACGTATAAGAAAACTGAAGCTCACAAAGGTCAATATCTTGCTCCAAGCCATACAGCCAGTGAATAGCCAGCCCAGACCTGAGTCCGAGGTCTCTGTTCTTGACCTGAACACTCTACTGCCTCCTCTCCATCTCAATGCTTCCCTTTGCTCTGGAGTTCTGTCTGCCTTGGAAACTCCTCCTTATCTTTCAAGACTCAGTTCCAAAGTCACCTTTTTAAGAAGCCTTCTGCAACTTCTCAAAGAGTTAGGAATTTTATCCTTAGTGACATTTCAATAAAAGGCTATTTCACTGTCCTACTTAAGGGCTTCCCTGGTGGCGCAGAGGTTAAAGCTTCTGCCTGCAATGGGAGACCTGGGTTCGATCCCTGGTTCGGGAAGGTCCCCTGGAGAAGGAAATGGCAACCTACTCCACTATTCTTGCCTGGAGAATCCCATGGATGGAGGAGCTTGGTGGGCTACAGTCCCCCGGTCGCAAAGAGTCGGACACGACTGAGCGACTTCACTTTACTTCAAAGCCACCCACCATCCATCTCCCTTGGGAGGGCAGGAACCCTGTCCCAATAGCCTCTGTCATCCTGTCGCCTGGCCGAGAGAAGGTGCTCAAAAGCTAAAGGATGGCCAAGAAAGTTACAGGAGGGACTTCCCTGGTGGTCCACTGGTTTAGACTCTGTGCTTCAATGCACGGGACACAGGTTCGACCCCTGCCTGGGGAACTAAGGTCCCACATGCCCTGTGGTGCAGCCAAAAAAATTGAAAATAAATAACTTTTAAAAAGAAAGTTACCAGAGCTGATGAACAGATGAAGAGTGATCAGAGAGGAGTTCAGATCCATATAAGTGGGTGGGAATCATAGATATGAGACCCTAAAATGAATTACTGTCTAGTCCACATAGGCCCTGGCCCCATATTGATATCTCCCATGTTAGTTCATTAGGTAACATTTGCTTGATGTCTACCTCCCCTGCTAGACTGAAAGCATCATGGGGCCATCACTGTGATTGTTCACAGCACATAAGGTAGATGGCCATGATTTGTTGAATGAATAAGTGAATGAATATACAATGAAGGGCTCCCTAACCAGCAGCACAAATCACTAGTCTGATGCCCAGAATGGGGAGATATTATTTTTGGGGTTTTGTTTTTGGTCCACTCTTGCACCTCCCCATGAAAGCAACTGGCTGGTAGACTGGTTTTTTTGTGAAGACAGGTGGGTCAGCTTCCTGACCTTTCTTGTCCACTAGCTAGTAACATTTCTCCACCCACATGAACTGAGAGGCTTAGTGATTGGAGCGGAAGCCTCAGAAGACAAACTGCATATCCTCTGGGTCGCATGATGACAAAGAACCAACTCTGACAATACTCAGGACTGGGAGAGAGCAGCTTGAGGACTTGAGGAGGGCCCAGGAGTGGACCATGTCCAACCATGTATCCCCAAAAGGCACATCAGGAGCCACTTGTAGACCTTCCACCCAAGGCAGAAATGACCATGATGATCGTAGTGAACTTAGGCACCACTGATGAAATATTTATGTCAGTGAAGTATACGTGTGTGCTCAGTCATGTCCAACTCTTTGCGACCCCATGGACAGTAGCCCTCCAGGCTTCTCTGTCTGTGGGATTTCCCAGGCAAGAACACTGGAGTGGGTTGCCATTTCCTTCTCCAGGGGATCTTCTTGACCCAGGGATTGAATCCGCATCTCTTGTATCTCCTGCATTGGCAGATGAATTCTTTACTACTAGTGCCACCTGGGAAGCCATTTATGTGTCAAAACAGTGTCTAAACGTTATGCACACATTTTACTAGTCAGTTATCTCAGTCCTTTGATAGATGCAGATGGTAAAACTAGAGTGACAAAATGACTTGTCCAGGTTCACACAGCCAGCCAGGAGGGCTGGGATCTGAACGCAGCACCCTCTCCAGTCTCCAGACAGGTGGACTTCCATGACAACAGACTCATCTTGCTGAGACAGCCAGTTCTAGTTTCATTTCTGCCTGGAGGGGTTAGAGAGTTTGTCCTCAGACCAACTGAGCTGAAATCAGCTTTGTCTACCAAGAGCTCCTTCTCCTGCCCTTCAGAGCCTCCCAGCACAAGAGGACCTGTTCCTCATCCCCAAGAGGACCTTCTCCATCACCCCCTCTCCCGCAGGACAACAGACACCAAAGCAACCCTCCCCTTCTCCATTTATCTGAACAACTCCAATTAAAAGCTTTCCCAATTAAAAATCCCAAAAGGGATCCAATGCCAGGGCAGCAGGGTCTGAAATATGCCTCACTAATTGGATCCCTGTGGACAACCCCTACCCTGTAACCCACAGAAAAGACATCCCCCAATGCACAAGGGGAGGAAGGAGGACAAAGGCTGGTTGGATGGTCCTACTACTCATCACCCAAGAGCTGGACCAAGACCTCCCAGAACAAGGCAACCAAAAAGGACTGGTCAGAGCCCTGCCGGCAGCTGGGATGTAGCCTCCACTTGGCTGGGAGGTACCTGGGTATTTAGCACTGTTTACGAGGTCTGTTAGGCTTCCCAGGTGGCTCTGTGGTGAAGAATCTGCCTGCTAGTACAGGAGACTCGGTTGGAGCCTTGGGTCGGGAAGATCCCCTGGAGGAGGGCGTTGCAACCCACTCCAGTATTCTTGCCTGGAGAATCCCATGGACAGAGGAGCCTGGTGGGCTATAGTCCATGTGGTTGCAAAACAGTCAGATACGACTTAGCCACTAAACAGCAACAACTACCGGGGTCTCTTAATGCACCGCTCTTAAGCTAACTGCTTCGGCTGGTGGCAATGCTTTATCCTAAGCTTTTCTGCACAGGGTGGAGGATGCCATGGTCCCCAATTCCGAAGAAGACAACGACTATCAACCAGGCTTGTGAATAAAAAAAAAAAAAAAAACAACTCCAGTCGTTGACAAATGTCTAAATGTGTTCCCCACATGCATATTTTTATTCTAACAAGCTAATTTGAAATATAATTTAAATAAATTCTACCAGAATGATACCATATGACTAACAGTCCCCGGCGGCAGAACTACTGGAGGGAGGCTTCATCGTACATTCAGCAGAGGTTCCCAACCTGACACTCTTCCCACACAACGCACACCCCGCTAGGAAGCCGGCTCTGGCTGCCAACATGCACCTCCAAGCCTATAAATATGACTGGGGGTGGGGGGCAGGCCATGCGCGCAATACCTAGAAGTGCAGGCAGAGAACACGTGGGGCTTGGGGACCCAAGGAGCCAAACCCATTCAAATCAGCAGCTCTTGGCCCCAACTCCTCTTGAGGCTCCTTTGTGCTTAATTTATTTTCATGTTAGAAAAAAAAAGTCTAACTCTCAAGGTCAGGACCCAGCACACCTGAGAGTTCTAATATTCTGAAGAATGCTTTTTCTCTGTTGTAACTCTGTTTGGGGGTGCTGTTCACTTTTGACAAAGGTGCAGGGAATTTTCTTTTCAAAGGGAAAAGGAGCTCCCATCCCCATTCCATATACCAAAAGAAGTCTTTCCCCAAAGGTTTTAGGTGCTAATGCTGGCATAGGTAATCTGTCCCAGGATTTATCCAGATTTTTTAAAATTGCCTGACAACTGAAGCAGGGACTGTACCGACCTCCCTGACTGTGCGTTCTTGTCAATCCCCTCAACAAGGGAAGCCTCTCTGCAGTAGGGGCCTGATGCCCAGCAGACACAGGGCTTTGCAGAGAAGACATCTAAGGGGTGGGCATGGGTGCTTTCGGCTTGTAGGCAGCCTTCTCTTCTAGGTCTTACGGCAGAATTACTCTGCTCTAATATTTCCAAACAAGCAGAGACAGTTTGAGTAGCTGGGTCCTCGTTCACCAGCCACCCTTAGCAACCACAATGGATCCTCGGTGTTCCTACCAGGATTCACTAAGGAGCGGTGACTCATCCAAAATTACACGGTCTCCGAAAATTACCTAATGTTAATTGTGATCTTGGTCTCCTCTACCATTTCTTTCCTTCAGTAATTCATTTAAAAGATTATCAAAATGTGGCTTTTATATTTTAATTTATACCCTGCCTTGCTCTAGAAAAGGATTTCAGCAGGTTTGCAGAGATGTATAAAATTCAGCAAAATGATAAATCAGAAGTAGGTTTGGAGTTGAATGATGGTGTATATTTATAGTAACTGGCAGGGAAAGATGTCCATTCAAGGTATTTTAAGTTGAAAAACTTAGGTTACAAAAGAGACGTGTGACATGATTCCATTTTGAAAAAAATATCCAATTTTTGATATTTTTTGCTCTACATATACGTCTATCTAGACAATGAGATATGTATACATGGAAAAGAGTCTGCGAAGATGGACATCTGATTGCTGATGGAGGTTATCCTTGCAATGTGGGATGACAGGTAATTTTCACTTTCTTCTTTACACTGTTATTTTTTTAGTATGAACATGTAATACTTTTATAATTAGAAAAAAGCAAAGCTATTTCCTTTTTTTTTTTTTTTTTACTTAGTGAAAGAGTGAAGGCAAAACAAGGTCAGGGTCAAAAAATTGAGCGAAGAATAGACATAAAGGATGAGATCTCATCAATGTGATAAGGTCACCACACATCTGTCTCCTAAGTTCCCCAGAAGTCACTGCAGTAAGGAAACCTAATAATTTACACAATCCACTGAGCCCATCAGACAAAAAACAAAGCCCCTTTCTGTTCTAGGTCCCCCTTCAGGGAACTGTGTACAAGCAGCAAACATGCCCTCAAGTCCATCCTAAAACCAAGTCAGGAGTTTCAGGACTGTTTCCAATAAGCATGACGGCCTTTTCCCAAAGTGAAAGTCAACCCAAAATGAGTCATTCATTCATTCGGCACATATCTACTTGTTATCTACCGCACGCCAAGCACTGTGTATTTTTTCCAGCTCTGACATGAAGGGTGACACTAAGGGCTGTCTAAACAATGAGAATGATCCTACATGTTAAGGGTCTCCCTAAGCATTTCTGCCTACTGTACTGGGGAATCTTTCTTATGTTCCCCTGATAGTTCCTCTGACACCCTATGGATTACAGCATTTTGTTTAAACTCACACATATAGTTGGCACTTGTGTATGTGGCTTACGTTTTCCTTCTAAAATATAAACTCCACAAGGGCAGCAACTAACTGGTAGGTCTGCTCATCCTGGATCCTCAACAGATTCTCCAATTGCCTTACAGACGACGAGCTTGAGACCTCAGAAAGTCAAGTTTAAAAAATCCACAAGGCATTCCTGGTAGTCCAGTGGTTAAGAATCTGCCTTGCCTACCAAAGCAGATGACACAGGTTTGATCCCTGGTCTGGGAAGATCCCAAATGCCGTGAAGCAGCTAAGCCTGTGCGCCCCAACTACTGAAGCCTGTGCACCATGGAGCCTGTGCTTCACAATCAGAGAAGCCACTACAATGCAAAGCCCATGCCCAGCAGTTAGAGAGTAGCCCCTGCTAGCCACAACTAGAGAAAGCCCTAGAGCAGCGACAAAGTTACCAGCCAAAGATAAATTTAAAAAATTAAAACGAAAACAAAAAATCCACAACCGAGGAATTCCCTGGCGGTCCAGTGGTTAGGATTCTGCACTGGCACTGCCATGGGCTGGGGTTCAATCCCTGGTCGAGGAAGTGAGATCCTGCAAGCCGTGGTGTGTGGCCAAAACACACACACACGTACACAAAAGAAACCCATAACAGAACCAAGAGAAGACAAGTTTCCTCAATAAATTCGAGAGCCTGTTATTTATTTTAGTCAACACAAAACCCCCTCCGCAAAAGTCTCTAACTTGTAAGAACTATGAAATTAGGTGTGATTCAGGAGGAGTGGAAAATTAAAGGAGAAGGAATTATCATCAGAAGAAAGCAAACCAGTATAGGTTACCAAGCGAAGGCCCGCGGTGTTAGATAACCAAGTGCAACGTAATCTTGGCTGAACAAAACAAATGAGTGTAAACTGAAGCCAAACAGAAATACAGTAGATGTTGTTTGTAAACACTGACAAAATCATCCCAAAGTCACAACAGCACACAAGCTGGCTTTTCTCTTAGCCTTCTGCAGGCGGGTAGAAAGACAATTTACAACCCCAATGCTCGGGTGACAGCCGACAGCCTGAAAATTAACCCAAGTCACAATAAAAGCTAAACAGTATGCTTCAGCATTAAAAGAAAACTGTCTCCAAATGTGATTTCCTTCTCTCCTGGCCCTTGCAACTCTCAATTAAGCATGCTATATAAAAGGTAATCTAGAAATTATCATGACTTCTAGGCTGGTGTCCAGGCAAGGCTGCCCACCACTTCAAGCACTGACTCAATCAAAAAATTTATTGGAAGCCTATTAGGTGCAAGACATGGTGCTAGGTGCTGGGATTCACTGGTGAAGAACTTAATACTTTATCCTCTCGGGATGCTATTGGGGAAGGCAGATGATAAACAAGCACAAAGAACCCAAACAACAGCAGGTGTGGTGAACAATGATGGGAACAAAGTGTGGCCACCTCAGCAGGTGACAAGGGTGGTTAGAAAAGACCCTGAGCAGGTGATCTCGATGTCCAAATGCCAAGGATGAGGAGGAGGAAGGTTTTTGCAGAACTGGGGCAAAAGCATTCCAGGTGGAGGGAAGAACAGATTCAAAGCCCTCCCAGGCAGGGCAAGAAAAGAAAGGAGGCCAGGGTCAGCAGAAGGCAGGGAGGGAGGCCAGAGGGGCTGGGAGGAGATGGCACAGGACAACCTCTTGTCAGCTGGCGGGGGGCTTAAGGCAAGGAGGGGTGTGACCTGATTGAAAAGTGGCGTGACTCATCACCTGGGCTCCCATGTGCAGAGTGGACTAGAGACACCCCAGAGTGGATGCTGGGGGTGCCTGTGAGGAAGTTAATCCAGGATGGAGGCAAATGGCCATGGGTAGGGTAGGAGCTGTGATTCTGGGGAGAGGTGAATGCAGCCCCAGATAATATCCCAGGAGCAGAACCCCAGGGACCCACTGACAGCCTGTATATCAGGGGTGAGAAACAGAAGAATCAAGGATGACTCTTACAAGTGGGTGAACAGTGGGGCCAAGGACTGGGGATGGAAGAGACAGAGGGAAGGAGAGGTTTGGGGAGCTCTGTGCATGAACAGCAGGAAGCCCTGGGAAAGGGCTGTGTTAGAAATACAGTGGAATGGACTGTACTTCCCTGGTGGTCCAGTGGTTAAGACTCTGAGCTCTCAGTGCAGGGGGCCTGGGTTCAATCCCTAGTCAGGAAACTAGATCTCTGATCTAGTGCTGCAACTAAAAATCCTACATGCTGCAACGACGGAGGATGACAAGGGCTGTAACTAAGACCTGGCACAGCCAAATAAATAAAATAAACTTTTTTAAAAAGAAAGAAATATAAATATGGGAGTTGCCAGCATATAGATAGTACTGAAAGCCATGGAGGGATGGGATAACATCACCAAGGAAGAGAGGGTGGACAGCAAAGGGAACCAGGACCAGCCCCTAAGCAACCCCATCACTCTGAGGTCAGACAGAGGAGCAACCAGCAGGGAGACTGACGAGGAGTCATCAGGAAGGGGAGCAGAAGCCCAGGAGAGTGTGGAGGGGAGGGGGCGGGGGAGTGGCCATAGGGGAGGAACGCTGCTGAGGAGGGGAGGAAGACAAGGACAGAGGTCCGACAACATGCAGGTCATCAGTGACCTGGCAGTTCTGGCGACAGGGTGGGGACAGAAGTCAGACTACAGGCTATGAAGGGCTGACAAATGGCAGGCAGAGGAGATGAATGGAGACGGCGGTTTCAGGCTTCTCTTTCGAGATGTTCTCAGGTAAAGGGGAGCAAAGAAGTGGAACAGAAGAAGGACAGGGATGTATCAGGTTGGCCAAGAATTTCGTTCAGGTTCTTCCATGAGATGGTATAGAAAACCCCCAATAAACTTTTTGGCCAGCCCAATAAAATGAGAGACGCTAAAGCTGTGCTGTCTAACATGGAGGCTCCACTAGCCACGTGTGGCTATTCAAACTTAAAAATTTAGCTCTCAGTCACCCTAGCCACATTTCAAATGCCCCACAGCCGCAGATAGCTGGTGACCACCATACTGGACCACGCAGATAAGAATGTTTCCATCAGTGTGGAAAGTTCCATGGGACAGCATTGAACCAAGGCATGTTTGTATACTGATAGGAAAGACCCTAGAGACAGACGGAGGGGAGAAAACAAGAAATGTTCCCTAACAAGGTGAAAGGGGATGTGATGGCCGGTCCTCCAGGAGGGGCGAGCCTCTGGCAGGACAACAGGTAGGAAGGAAAACATGGGGGTGGCCACACATGGGACTGTAGGCATGGGGGGCGGTGGTGAGGCACTTCCTTGGACTATGGCTATCTTTTGTCAATGAAAAGGGAGGCAAGATGTGTGTTGGGGGAGAAGAGGGAGACCTGAGGAAGGAAGAAAGTAGGAAACAACTTCCTGGGGGAGTGCAAACACTTTACTGGAGATACAGACACACAATGTACAATACTTCTCAGAAGAGAAGCGGGAAATAGCAGTGAACTTCTGAATGAGGAAAAGCATCTTAAGTGGGGGAGAGAGAAACTCAGGCTTGACCCCCCCTCTTTAAATTTTGGTCGTGTCTACACAGTAGAGCTGTGACAAAGCTGTAGGATCACAGCAAGCTTTTCTACTGGCTGCCCTTTCTTAGTTCATCCCCCTCCATCCTACTCAACTCTCGGAAAGGATGACATTGGTTCTATTTTCGGTGAAAATGGCTCCCTCCTCTGTGTGAATAGCTTACCCAGCCCTTAGCTCCATCTCAGTTTACAGCTATGGTTTGTATGTTCACATAAATTATAGAAGAGGTGGATATATTAAAAATGGCAGAAGTAGGTAGGAGTTATCAACCAACCCTTACCTACGAGAAGTGAGTAACAGACATTTATCAGATGATGTTAAAATTACATGAAAGACATATCCAGTATTTAAACAAAATCCCCAAGCTACTCCTCCCGGCTTCTCTACAAACAAAAACTATTTTCTGACATTTTCTTTAAGCTTTTATGAGTAAACATTTTCATTTCCACAGAACCATTTGATCTCAACCACGGAGCTTCAATATTTGTTTTTGATCCCACCAGTGTGTTGCGTTGGTTTTGTGTTGGCTGGGAGTGGGGATGGGGGCAGGGGGTGTACAGAGAGAGTTAAAATGACCAGGTTCCTTTTATCTTCCATCTTGAGACCTACATTTGCCAACTCCTTCTTTCTGTACATTTTTTAAAGTATGAAATATGAGAACCTCAAAGGTTCCCACTGTACAAAGAGCAGCCGTTTCATAGCCAACCAAGAGGTCACTGGAAATGTTACAGGAAAACAGCTTCCCGGCCAGGATGCCTCTGGTGAAAACCACTCACAGTTTCCTCCGTGTGAAATCTGGATCAGCACCAGTGTCTTCAGCAAATCTCCAGGCTCCTCTGTCCCCTCTGACCTGCTCACGTCGGTCTGGAGTTCTCACACTTCCCTTCTGAAAATTCATTTCAGCCTCCCTCTGGTTCCTCCAAATACTTTACAGACCCCAGAGGTAAAAATTCACTGGGTAAAATGACTCCACAAACTGGTAAGGACTAAGGCCCAGTGAAGCCACCACGGGAACCTGGTCAAATCACCAGGAGGACCCTTCCCCTTTCTACTGCTCCCCAATCCTGCCCAGGAAAGCAAGCTCTCTAGAACTACCACCCCGCAGAAGTCTTTAGGTCTTGAGGCATGTGTGAAGGGCGCTCAGCTCAGCAGCAGGGGACACAGAGATTCAGGAACTCCCCTTCAGGTACCCACCACCAACCCACCCCAAGCCCACTGTCAGGCTGTGCTGGCGGCTCTGCCCCTGCGCTCAGGGGTCATTCTTCACACACTCATCAGCTGCCTGCTCAACCTGGGAGAAGTCACCCAACCACTTCAGGGCTCTGCTGCCTTATCTGTAAAATGGGAATAATAACCACTCCCAGAACCTGTACGTGCTTACATCGGGTGAGCAGATGCACGGAGTTAATTGTGTTATTAGCGCAGCGGCTCCCTGACTCACAGCGCCTACTGCTCAGAGAGACGCCAAGGAGAAATCAATCCTGCTTTTTAAATTACTTTATATACTTGGATGCATTAGTCACTTCGACAGAGTGCTTCAACTTCTCTCCTGAGCATCTACTCAGTTGTTTCAAAGATTGAAGCCTTACCTATACATTCTCGGTCATCTCAAAGCATAAAGTCCACTATTCCTATGCGGGGGGTTATTGTTATCTGGTGTGTTCCCTTTCCAGGAAAACTTCGAATTCTATTTTGTACGTAATAAATCCCAACTGTGGAGACAGACAAACTGCTTCTTAGACTCCCAAACACAGGCCCTGGAGTTGATCGTGCCTGGAGCGAAGGGACCGAGGCGGAATGGCCGAAGCAGGGAGGCCGGCCAGTGTGCTTGTCCCCGCCCGGTGCCCCCGCGCCCGGGCTGCCTTAGAGGGCGAAGGCCACGCGAGCTGCGCGGAAAGTCCGCGCCCAGGCCGGGGTGCCCCTGGCCGGTGTCCGGGCTCTGGGGCGGAGAGCGCGGGGTCGGGCGGCTCCAGGCTCTTTCGAGCCGGCTGCGCGCTGGCTCCAGGCTCCCGGTGCTGGGCGTAGAGGCCGGTTCGCCCAGGGGGACTTCGAGCATAGGGACGCGAGCCGGGGCACCGCAACATCTCGAGGTGCCGTGCGCTGCGCGCGCGGCGCGGGCTCACTCACCCCATCTCCGGCGCTGCTCCGGCGGCCGCTCCGACGGGGCCTCTAGCGTTCGCTCTCCGCCGGCTCTGCAGCCGCTCCCCGCGCAGCACATGCGGCGGCCCCTGCGCGCCCGGCTCAGCCCCGGCGCCGCTCCATTCCGCGGGGCTGCGCGGCTGCCACTACCGCCGCCGCCGCCGCCACCAGGCGCGGGCGGGCGGGCGGGAGGGCGGGGGCTGGGCCGCCGGGGGCTGGGCGGTCGCTCTCGGGCGGCGCCCGCCCCGCCCCGCTCCCCCCGCCCGGCTCCTTACGTAACCTTGTGGCCCCCTCAGGACTCGGCGCCCAGCCAAGGGGGTGGGGGGCACGGCGAGGTGTGCGGTGTCCCCGGGCGCCGCCCCGCGGTCTCCACCCGCCTCCTGGGCTCCCCCCTCCTTTCCCTTGGAGACGCGGCCCTGGCACTCCCCCGCCCCGTGCCCACCGCGGGGCTTGGCTCAGTGCCAGAGCAAGCACTCAGCCTGTGGGACTGAAGGGACTTGGGCGACCCTTCGTTTGCAGTTGCAGGAACGAGGCCCCAGGAGAGGAAGTGACTTGCCCAAGGACATACGTTCAGTTTTGAGCCCAAAGTCTTCAGAATCTGCGATGGGCACGGCCGTGTGCCCCCCTGAATCCCCCCTTTCATCTTGCGGGTCTACTCCAGGGGTTTGGCTCAGGGCACCCTCACCATCCTACACCGCTGCAGGTGTTCTGGGCTCTTCTGTGGGCAAAGATGGGTTGGGGTCTCCCGATTAGAGCATAATCGCTTTTCAGGAGGTTTAATCAACTTGGCTTGCTGCTGCTGTTGCTAAGTCGCTTCAGTCCTGAGATGGTGGTGGAGCTTCCAGAAGAGCGATCGCTGAGTCCTCTGTCTACGTGTCAGGTCCGGATCCCCTACTAAAGGCCGGCACGGAACTAACCTAACCTTCATCTCCACTCTAGGCCCTCCACAGGATCATTTTCTCCTGAGAACATGCTGCCCACCTGAGCCTGGGGAGTGTTTCTTTACTCAGGACAGTAAACATAAGTCGAGGGACAAGCATATGAAGCAGGGCCACCACCCCAAGCCTACCCTCATGTCTTCTGGAACCACAGCTTTACCTGGGAACCCTCAAGGTCTCTTCCTGGGTCTGGTGACCCACTATGAGTAATTGTCTCAATTACAGACCTGATCCTATCTCCTTCCCACCATCCTTAGGATGAAGACAAGATACTGAATGTGCTCACAAGGCCTTGCCTCATGGTACCTCCATCTCCCTCTCTTTGCATTTTGTCCCCTTGCTTCCTGTGCAGCAGACAACTGGCCAACCTTCCTTCAGCCCTTGCTGTTCTCAGTCTGGGAAGATACTTTCCTCTCTTGTCTCTGACACCCCAACCCCTTTGCCTCGTCAATTCCTATTCATTTTCAGATCTCAGTTAAACTGTCCCTTCCTTGTGGAATCTTTATCTAATGCCCCAAACAAGACTGTGAACCCCTGTACTTTTTCTTCATTGCACTCACATTGTGTAAGGTCTGAAATTAATAATTTAACCATCTCCCAGGCACATCTGCACACTCTATGAAGCCATAATAAATTTTGCTCATCACTGCATCTCCAGTGCCTAGAACAGTGCCTGAAAGTCCTCCATAAAACATTTGTTGAATGAATGAATGAGCAAATAGGCTAGGCCACAGATAAACAGAATTGGCCAGGGTCTGTGAGCACAAGTAAGTCTGTTCCCAGGTGGCGCTACTAGTAAAGAACCTGCTACCAATGCAGGAGACATAAGAGACCCAGGTTTGATCCCTGGGTCAGGAAGATCCCCTGGAGGAGGGCATGGCAATCCACGCCAGTATTCTTGCTTGGAGAATGCTATGGACAGAGGAGCCTGGTGGGCTACAGTCCATAGTGTCACAAAGAGTCGTACACAACTGAAGCAACTTAGTACACAACACACAGAGCCAGGACTGGATATGCATTTGATCTTGGAGGAAACTCATTACCAGCTGAATTCCAAAGGCCAGGTGAAGCTGGTAAGGGTGGGGGTGGGGGTGGGGGTTCCCAGCACTATCAAAGGGAAGTCAGGAAAGAGGACTAGAAGAAGCCGGCTCAGCAGGAGTAGGAGGATCGGAGAATAGACTCATGGTGCACTGGACCAAGCAGTGTCCCCAAACCTCAGTGGGAGTTTCCTTTGGCTCCACTGGTGGAAAGGGAAACACCCAAGTTACCTTGGGAAGAGGTACTGAGGCCACACAGGTGGGGCTGCTGAATCACCTGGGCTGCTTCACACAGTCAGCAAAAAGCAGGGCAGTGCAGGAGGTATAAGCCCGGTAAGGTTAAATACGCTGGGATTAAAGTGACCATGGCCAAAGCTTCCCTATAGGAAAGGGCAGATCAGACAAGAGTGGGAAATGGATGTCCCTCCTTCCCCCAGTTTCAGGCTGCTGTCCCTGGAGGTAGGGGATAACCTCCACTCCTCTCCTTCACCCCCAACTCCAGGCCCAGGTTGGGAGCTGCCTCTCAGGAGCTTTCCCAGATGCCCAGAGCCTTGTCTAAGCTTCCAGTTCTTGCCAGCAGTATTTCATCATCTTGGAATTTTCCCTAGAAAGAGGCCACTTAATTTCCCTATTAGTGCCTCCTCCCTCCAAGGAAGCCAACAGAGTAACCATTTTCCTGTGAAATATCGCCCATCAACATGGTCTTCAAGGCCCCAGTTGCCAAGGGAAATGATGGGTGAAGTCCTTCCTGTTCAAGAGTCTCACAGTTGAGACTAGCCTGGCAGTCCAGTGACTAAGATTGAGTTCCCCATGCATGGGGCCCAGGTTCCATCCCTGATCAGGGAATTAGATCCCATATGCCTCAAGAATTCACAACAACGATCTGATGCAGCCAAATAAATAAATGAATATTTTTAAAAAGTCCTGTAGTCAAAGGGAGAGATTTCATGCTGACTGGATGTTGAGGAGAGGCCAAGGAGAGTCTTTTTAGGCCAAGAGACTTCAGGATCCTTTTAGGTTGAGCAAGAGGAATCAGTGATGCAGGACAAGACTGAAGATGTGAAAAGGAAGGGGCAGTCCTGGGGAAAGCAGGAGATTATGGGATCCAGGCCAGGCAGAAGCACTGGCCTTGGAGAGAGGTGGAGTGTCTAGAGGGGAAGGTGAGAGAGGTGGAGGGAACCCTTGCCTGGTGGGCTCTTTTTTTTTTTTTAGATTTTTTTTTTTTAATGTGGACCATTTTAAAAGTCTTTATTGAATTTGTTACAATATTGCTTCTGTTTTATGTTTTGTTTCTTTGGCCATGAGGAACCTGGGATCTTAGCTCCCCCATCAAGGACCAAACCTGCACACCCCGCACTGGAAGGTGAAGTCTGAATCACTAGACCTCCAGGGAAGTCTGTCCCATGGGCCCTTTTTTCTAAGGGAAGAAAGGACACTTACTGAATGTGCACAAGAGAGAGGAGGTGGGGTAGAAGCCAAACTTGATAGCCTTAGGAAAATAAAAACTAGTGTCTGAACAGACCCAGAGTTGGAAATGAGCAGGGCAGAGATGTCCCAGAAGTCTGGGAGGCCATGTCTTGACCAGCACAACCTCAGGGACCTGGAATTCCTGCCATTCTGTGTGGGCAGCAGAGGCTCCAGAATCTGATAGGTGGCACAGGAAGGACACCCTGGGCTCCAGCAGGGGCAAGTTGGATAACTGTTGATGGCTCAGCAGAGAGCTGCATGAACCTGCGAAATTAAGGAAAATAGAGAGTGGCTCCACGTGTGCCCTTCCTCTGTACTGCAAATGAATTCTCTCAGGCATCCTGGGCAGCCCCTGTGCCTAAGAGGTTTGTGGTCCACATCTCTGGCTTCTTGTCTCCCAAAAGCTAGCTCCTGGAGAAACAGCTGATGGTAGTCTAAGGCACGAAACATGGAAACCAGCACAGAGCATCTTGTAGTAACACAAAGTAAGGAGATACTAAAAAACAAAACAACCAAACAACAACAAAAAAAAAAACACAAGGGCTGGGTGTGTGCTGAAGGGATACGGGAGCTAACTGAAAGAGCTTCCAATGGCCAAAGTTGGAACAATTTGGGCAATATGATAAATAACACTGTACAGGATTATAACACAAAATGTAACATAAATACACATGAATCCATGCTGATGTAAATTATTAAATAAGTGGGAAGAAACAAATCTTCTCTACAGAAGACCCTCAAATAATATGTGTAGGTACTCTCCCCTCCAGGAGGTAGCGTTTAACACTCCCCCTCCACTACCTTCTAGAGAGTAAGCTGGTCTTAGCATCTTAGTGCTTTGTTTCTAAAGAAGAGAGAATGGGAAGGGAAAAACAGCGACTTTACAGTGGAGAAACCAAATAGACACTACCTTGACCGGGTGATCCAGGTTAACATTGCCGGTGATAAGCCATGTTGGAATCGCATACCCTCGATGGGATGTGAAGGGAAGTAGACTTCATCTGTATGTTATTTTTCCCTAAGCCCATAACCTAATCATGAAAGGGGCACTTCCCTGGTGGCTCAGTGGTAAAGAATTCACCTGCCAAGGCAAGAGATTCGGGTTCAGCCACTGGGTTGGGAAGATCCCCTGGAGAAGGGAATGGCAACCCATTCCAGTATTCTTGTCTGGGAAATCCCATGGACGGAGAAGCCTGGCAGGCTTGCAGGGGTCTCGAAAGAATAGGACACAACTTAGCAACTGAACAACAACAATTATGATAAACACACCAGACAAATCCACACTGAGGGACATTCTACGAAATTCCTGATCAGTACCCTGGCAAACTGTCAAGCAAGAAAAAACTGAGAAACTGTCACAGACCAGAAGAAACCAAAGTGACATGAGTTATTATTTGGCTGCTGAGTGTTAGTCACTCAGTTGTGTCCGACTCTTTGCAACCCCATGGGCATCAAAGCCCACCAGGCTTCTCTTTCCATGGGATTTCCCAGGTAGGTATACTGGAAGGGGTTGCCTTCTCCAGGGGATCTTCCGTCTTCCTGACCCAGGGATCAAACCCGGGTCTTCTGCTTTGCAGGCAGATTCTTTACCATCTGAGCTACTAGGGAAGCCCCAAGGTGATGACATAATGATTTACTAAATATTGTATTTAGATCCTGGAAGAGAAAGAAGAAAAATTTTGAAATCCAAATAAAATCTGGAATTTAGTTAACAGTAATGTATCAGTGTTGGTTTCTTCCTTATGCCACACATTCCATGGTAATGTAAGATGTTAACAATAGGGACAGAAGTCCCTCATGGTTCAGTGGTTAAGACTTCACCCTTCCAATGCAGGGTCTGTGTGTTTGATCTTTGGTTGGGAAACTAAGATCCCACACGCTGTGTAGTGCAGCCAGAAAAAATTTTTTTTTAAATTTTCAATGGGGGAAAACGGGGTGGGGGTATGTAGGAACTCCCTGTACTGTCTTTGCAACCTTTCTGTAAATCTAAAGTTGTTCCCAAATAAAAGAAAGCAGCCTTGAGAGTTTCTTGTATGCTAGAATCCTGCAAGTAGTCCAGTCACTGGTCATCTCAGAAAGGTGAACGTGTGGAACACTGAACAAGAACCTCACCAGGGAATGTCTGGGACTTGAAATTGTCTGCATAACTCCAAAGGCAATGCATTAAAATCTTGCTTTTCCATTTTTAAAAAAATTGCAACCTACAGTAAGAAACAGATTTTACACTGTGGCCAGGTGGGTACTTCCACTTTATCTACAGTTATACCTAGACAAAATGGAAACAAAAATTATATATGTAAGTGAAAGTTACCCAAAGCAATTCTCACCTGCAAAGCATTCAGACATTTTCCATTCTGTTCTATTTTTAAAAGCAATGCTGTTGATTGATTTCAAAACCTGTAATCCATGTATGTTTCTTTTTCAAAAGCAAAATTAGGCTCACTGTGTATATGTATAATATTATTAGTGTGTTCAGATTTCTGGTATTGCTAATCCAGGGACTTCAACTTTTTGTCTTCTAACCCCTTTCTCCATTACATATGAAATAAGTATCTTATTAAAGTCATTAATTAAACAGGTAATGATCAGGTATATTTTACAGCTATTAAGATTATATCTGTGATATAATTTGTACTATATTTCTAGATAGTAACATAGAAAAATATTCTTTCAAGAAATATTAAACATCTCCTATGTGCCTGGTACCGTGCTCAGTTTTAGGGAAGAAGTGCTCAGCAAAAGAGACAAAGTACTTCTATAATATCATGGAACTATAAGAGTGAGTGGAAATATTAAAAAATCAGAAACATAAAAACTGTTATCTGTGTGAATAAAATGGTCCTAATGTAGTTTGAGAAAGGTTGTCAGGAATGGCCTCTTTGAAGAGGCATTTACGAAGAGGCCTGGGAATTTACGTGGGAGTCCAGTGGTTAAGACTTAGCCTTCCAGAGCAGGGGATATGGATTCTGATTCCTGGTTGGGGAGCTAAGAGCCAACATGCCTCTTGGCCAAAAAAACAAAACATAAAACAGAAGCAATACTGTAATAAATTCAACAAAGACTTTAAAAAATGGTCACATCAAAGAAAAAAAAAAAAGGCCTGAAGAACAAAGGGCAGGATACGGTGGAGGGAAGAGGTTCCAGGCAGAGGAGCACAGAGGCGGAGAAGGCTGGCAAGTCCTGAGGAGCTGCAGGGTCAGTGTCGTCAGAGTACATGCAGTTTAGCAAGGCAGGGGATGAGATGCGAGTCGTTCCCAGGGCCCTGATGTAGGGCTAACGGGATTTATCCAACCACACTGACAGGCTGGAGAATGGTCTGGTTTACATTTCTTAAAGCTCACTCTGGCTACTGGGAGAAGACATAAGAAGGAGACAAGAGTGAAAGTAGGGAGACCAGTTAAGAGGCTCTAGCAGAAACCCAGACAGAAGACAAGGGATGAGAGGAAGGGAAGTGGATTATAGATCAGAGGTGTATTTTGGAGAGAGACTTGACAGGACTTGGTGACAGACTGGGTGTGTATTATGATATAAAGTTAAATTCAGAAAATCATCCATGTTATTATATTCACTGTGCTGTAGCTATAATTAGGTAAAAGCTACTAGTCTGCATGGACAAGGCTTGGGAGTATAGAAAATGAAAAGTCTGATTTGTTGGGACAGCAGAAGGAACACAGGGTTAAAGCACAAACACTGGAGTCAGACAGACTTGGCCTGTGTCTCAGCCCTGCCACTGACTATCTCTGTGATGCTTAGTAAGCTTTTTAACCTCTGAGTCTCAGATTGCTCACCTGTAAAATGGGGATACCTCACTGGACTGGAAGATGAAGTGAGAAAACATGTAAAGTGCTTAGCTCAGTTCCTTGGTACTTGTTATTGCTGTTCAGTCACTACGTCTTGTCTGACTCTTTACAACCCCACGGACGGCAGCATGCCAGGCTCCTCTGTCCTCCACTATTTCCTAGAGTTTGTTCAAATTCATGTCCATTGAATATACCGTACATTCTGAATACATTTAAAGTATTATTATTATGACTGGTTATCATGGTGGGACCAGGGCAAACTTTTCATTCTTTATTGTGACTGAATTAATATTGTTACTTAACTTATATGCAGAGTATATCATGAGAAACGCTGGGCTGGAAGAAGCACAAGCTGGAATCAAGATTGCCAGGAGAAATATCAAGAACCTCAGATATGCAGATGACACCACCCTTATGGCAGAAAGTGAAGAGGAACTAAAAGCCTCTTGATGAAAGTGAAAGAGGAGAGTGAAAAATTGGCTTAAAGCTCAACATTCAGAAAACGAAGATCATGACATCTGGTCCCATCACTTCATGGGAAATAGATGGGGAAACAGTGGAAACAGTGTCAGACTTTATTTTCTGGGGCTCCAAAATCACTGCAGATGGTGACTGCAGCCATGAAATTAAAAGATGCTTACTCCTTGGAAGGAAAGTTATGACCAACCTAGACAGCATATTCAAAAGCAGAGACATTACTTTGCCAACAAAGGTCTGTCTAGTCAAGGCTATGGTTTTTCCATTGGTCATGTATGGACGTGAGAGTTGGACTGTGAAGAAAGCTGAGCGCCTAAGAATTGATGCTATTGAAGTATGGTGTTGGAGAAGACTCTTGAGAGTCCCTTGGACTGCAGGGAGATCCAACCAGTCCATTCTAAAGGAGATCAGCCCTGGGTGTTCTTTGGAAGGAATGATGCTAAAGCTGAAACTCCAGTACTTTGGCCACCTCGTGCGAAGAGTTGACACACTGGAAAAGACTCTGATGCTGGGAGGGATTGGGGGCAGGAGGAGAAGGGGACGACAGAGGATGAGATGGCTGGATGGCATCACCGACCTGATGGACGTGAGTTTGAGTGAGCTCCAGGAGTTGGTGATGGACAGGGAGGCCTGGTGTGCTGTGACTCATGGGGTCGCAAAGAGTCGGACACGACTGGGCAACTGAACTGAACTGAATGAATGGTATTTATAGAGTTGGTAATTTAAAGTTTAGTAGAGTCGGTTTGAGGATTCTGAAACTGTATGGAAACGGCTCATGCATTTCCTGCCCAGTAACACGTTGCCAACCTGTGTCCAAAGCTCTTCATAGCTTCAAGATGTCCCTGCAGGGCGCCTGAGGGTCAGAGAAGACTATGGGCCATCTCTTTAAGACGCCAGCTCCAGCACCAGCTTCTGATCTAGCCAAGGAGAGACGAGCTCTGAATGGTTTCCAACATTGCTCCTTGTTCTCTCCTCTTCCTATCTGGAGAAGTCTATCTGTTCTAGATGCCTCTGAGGATTCTGACAGCATTCATTCTTTCATTCATTCATTTAACCTTAGCAGCTATTCTGACATAGATCAAACAATCTAACAACAATGTTCTCAAACAATGTAATAAGTAAAATATAATGTAACCAAGGTATGAATAAAGTCCCATGAGGTACTGGCTTTATCTGGGGAAGGCTTCATAAAGGGGACACCTGAACTGGAACTTAAAGGCTGTATGGGAGAGAAGGTCAATTCCTGCAAATAGATCAGCTCTTGCTAAGTCACTGGGACATTAAAGAGTATGACTCACACAGGGAATGTCCTCGTGTTTAGCTCAATAGTATGTGATAAGAAGTGGCTTCCCAGATGGCTCAGTGGTAAAGAATCTGCCTGCCAATAGAGGAGATGTGGATTGTTGGGAAGATGCCCAGGAGAAGGAAATGGCAAGCTACTCCAGTATACTTGCCTGGGAAATCCCATGGACAAAGAAGCCTGGTGGGCTACAGTCCATAGGGTCACAAAGAGTTAGACACGACTTAATGACTAAACAGTAACAACAAGAAGAAAGTGGCCAGGCAGGAGAGGTGAGTTGGTACTACCTTGTGAAAGACCTCAGGGGAATGTTAAGGAGTTTGGACCTGATTCTGACAGCCACAGGGAGCATGTGAGAGTTTTGAAATAGGAGGCTGGTGTGATCAGATTAGCATCTTACAGTCTCTGGCAGCAGTAGGGAGCACGGTCCAAAGGGGCGGAGACTGGAGTCAAGAAGAGTCTGTTAGGAGAATCTAGGCAAGGTTTCAGCCAAGGCCAGAAAAGGTGAGGAAGGGTCTCTATTAGCCTCCAGTAAGGGATGGGAGCCTGAATGAGGTGGGAGGACCAGGGATCTCCTGCGATGCAGGACCCTAGGAAGCTCAGCTGCTGAGCAGAGAGATCAAGCATCCAACAATCCAGCCTCCAGGAGAGGTTGGACCTCACTGGCTGCCTCCACAAAGAATTTAAGGAGGCAAAAACAGAAATGACTGGTTAGGGGAGATGAATGGGGAGATTGGGACTGACATATATACACTACTATGTATAAAATAGCTAGCTAATGAGAACCTACTGTACAGCACAGGGAACTCTACTCAGTCCTCTTCAGTGACCTAAATGGGAGGAAATCCCAAAGAGAGGGGATATATGTATACATACGGCTGATTCACTTTGCTGTACAGCAGAAACTAACACACTGCAAAGCAACTTTACTCCAATAAAAGTTAATGAAAAAATAGACACACTGCTGTATATAAGACATATCCAACAAGGACCTACTCAATACTCCGTAATAACCTATATGGAAAAAGAATCGGAAAAGAATGGTGGTAATGCTGGTTTAGTTGCTAAGTCGGTGTCTGACTCTTGCAATCCCATGGACTATAGCCTGCCAGGCTCCTCTGTCCATGGGATTTGCCAGGCAAGGATACTGGAGTGGGTTGCCATTGCCTTCTCCAGGGGATTTTTCCCACTCAGGGATTGAACCTGGGTCTCCCGCATTGCAGGCAGATTCTTTACTGGCTGAGCTATGAGGGAATCCCTGCGTGGATACATGTGTACAACTAAACCACTTTCATGTACACCTGAAACCAACACAAGATTGTAAATTAACTACACTCTTAATAAACATTAAATTTTACAAAATGGCAATGACCATATGAGCAGCTCAGCTACTACCAGCACCCCCAGGGACATTCAATCTTGCTTCTCCACCTCCCTGAGCCAGCTCCCTGACTTCCCCTTCACTGCTCCTTTGGGACTTGTCAACAGGTGAGCCTCTGCCACTAGATGGTGACCTTCAAGGGCAGAATCCTTCCCTGGGTCTTCCTTGCTCTGTCCAGGCTCATCCTCGGATAAGCTCTCTTCTTGGCCCTAGTAGCACATTTATGTGCAGCAGGAAGTGAGAAAATTTCCAATCAGTTCAAACCAAAGTCTCAGGATTGAGTTGCACTGCGCCTGACTGGCCTGCCTTGGGGCGTGGGCCCATCCCTGAGCCAGTTGCTGTGGCCAGAAGGATGAAATGCCCTTACTGCCTTAGTCTGGGTCACATGCAGCCCTGGGGTGAGCTTCTCACAGGAGGGCATGAACTGGGAGTAGGATGGGAGCAGACGCTCCAAGGAAAAGCAAGAGTTGGGAAATCAAAGTCAACAGATAGAGGATGGTGCCCCCACATAATAGATGCCAGCTCTGAGTATATAGTTACATTCGTTTCCCAGTGCCGGATACAGAGGAAATGGGTGAATTGGTGGATGAACAATAATCAAGGACATAGAAGTGTCATTCCAAGTTCCTGGAGAACTTGAAAGGGCCAGGCTGGAGAGCTGGAGAATGGGCGTAATTCTGACACCCCAGGACAGAGAAAGTGGAAATAGATGCCTTAAATCAGTCATTCGAAACCTTGACTGAAGATTAAAATCACCCGGAGGGCCATTACAAAATGCCAGTGCCGAGGTCCCACCTCCAGGGAGAATGATTTAATTGGTTTAGTTGGTGGCCAGGAATCAGTAACCCTCACCAGGTAGTTCCAATGCACAGCCAGGGTTGCCAGCCACTGCTGGTGCCCAACAGAAGTGGATATGAGACTCAAAGCCCCAGGAGCTTGGGAACAGGTAGGAACAAAAGGAACACACTCGTTGGCTAGGCTTCCTTGAGACTTATGACTCCGGAGGAGAATCAAAAACCCAAGAAATTTGTTGAGCCAAGGAGGAGCTGTACCTCCTCTGAGCACAGGGCAGAAAGAATTCTAAAGCCTGCTAGAGCTCTCTGAGAGGGGCAGGAGCTGTGTGGATGAATTGCCTCTGACTGGCAGCAGCTGTAGAACAGGGAGCTACCTGTTTGTACCTGGAATAGATGGGATGGGGCAGGCTCAGAGAGGTGAGGCAAGGTTCCAGAGTCATGTCTAGGGTAGACACGAGACTGAGGATGAGTTCAGAAGATGGTGCAGTCATGTGTGGCACTGAGGTGTCCAATTTGAGATGTTCACACAAAGACACATCTCAAGGGTATGTGGATTCCTGGAGGGGAGCGCAGCACTGGGTCAGAGCAGAGAGGTGATGAGTGCAGTTTTGTTTTTGGCTGCATCATGTAGCATGTGGAACTTCCCCAACAAGGGCTCAAACCTATGCCTCCTACAGTGGAGGCATGGAGTCTTAACCACTGGGTCACCAGGGAAGTCTGATGAGTGCAGCTTTGGACATGCTGAGATGCAAATACTGAGGAATAAACAAGAGATGTCCAGTAGGCAGCTAGACATGGTAGGCATGGAGCTGGGAAAGGAAGCTTGGGAGCCATTAGAAAGACACATCTGAACACAGGAAGAATCTGTCCTGGGAGCAGAGGTGGGGTACAGGAAGGCATAGGGGAGGAAAGGGAGCCTGTGAGGATCAAAGAGTGGCCATTAGCAGCGCCCAGGAGGCCATTGTGTTCTAGATGTGGATCCATCCCCTTTTAGCCTGATTTAGCTGAATCAAGTATCTTCTCTTTACAAAAATGTAGTAACTCTTCACTAGAAAACTAAGGGGAAAACAAAAACAAACACACAAAAAGCAAATAATACAGAACAGAAACAAGTGGATTTTCAATTCATTTCAGTGTAGCAAATATTTACTGAACGCCTACTATGTGCCAGCCCTGCCCCAGATGGCTCAGCTGGCATGTGGAGCTTATCAGACACAAGCCCCTCTCCCACTCTCTTCCCAGCCCCATCTGGAGGCCACCGTGGCTTGGGTTCCTAGCATCTCCACCTCCCATCAAGCTCAGCTCATCTGCCAATTTTTCTAAGTGATGTCCCCCTACAAATCTTAGGTCCTCCTCATAAACAACACCTTTTCTGAAAGCCACCTGTTTTGTAACAGCTGCCCAGGTCTGTGGCTCTGTCTCTTCCACAAATCCCTTGACTGTGCTGGGCTCCCCGCTAAGAGCTGGGTTCTGCTCAGAAGCCCACCTCCAGCCCCTTCCTGGCTCCTGCACATGGCAGAGGTGCATGATCAGGTACTGGGTCCAGAGCTGAGTATACCTCTTCTGGCCATTTCTAACCATGTCTCCAACATCTCACCCCTCAGCGCTCTACAGGAGTTTCCTTTCAGTAACTTCACAGTAATACTACCGGAATACTTAGCAGAAAATCACTCTGAATCAAGACAATATGTCTTGGGACTTCCCCTAGTGGTTCAGTGGCTAAAACTCTACGTTCCCAATGCAGGGGTCCGGGTTTGATCCCCGGTCAGTCAACTAGATCCCACATGCTGCAACTAAGGATCCTGCATACTGCAATGAAGATCAAAGATCCTGTGTGCTGCAACTAACACCTGGCAATCCAAATAAATTAACTCACTCCAAGTACAGTCACCAGCCACCCGTGGAGATTTCTTTCATTGCTTTCTCTGAATTTCTCATCACCTCATCCCCACAGAGGACACTTCCCATGCCCAAGGTGGTCGGTAGTGTGAGGGCTGCCTCTTTGACAGACCCGTCCCTTTAGACACTTGCTTTCTACTAGATCTGATCTATTGTTCTCCTTGCACATGCCACGTCTTTCATTGCTGTAAGTCTCCAATCTACCAATTCTTTACCTCCTCCAAAACTAGCGCAAAAGCTGTTTCAGTATTTGGTCTACTTCAGGCCAGTATCCCTTTAAATCACATGCTCATTCACATTTACTGGCTTATCATTTTGTAAATGTCTTCTTCAGTAGGTTTTAGGGTGTATTTTTGTCTGAACAAGATTTTTTTACTCAATTATGATAAAATATACACAACATAAAATTTACCATTTTCATAATTTTTTATTAAAGTATAGTTGATTTACAATATTCTGTTTATTTCAGGTATACAGCAAAGTGATTCAGTGATACATGTTTATATATGTATATGTACATATATATATTCTTTTTCTTTTCCATTATAGGTTATTACAACATGTTGAATATAGTTCTCTGTGCTATACAGTAAATCCTTGTTACTTATCTATTTTATATATGGTAATGTATATGTTAATCCCATGCTCCTAATTTATCCCTACTCTTCCCCTTTGGTAACCGTAAGTTTGTTTTCTATGTCTGTGAGTCTGCTTTGTAAATAAGTTTATCTGTATAATTTTTTATATTCCACATATAAGTGATAACATGTAATATTTGTCTTTCTCTGACTTAGTATGGTAATCTCTAGATTCATCCATTCTGCTACAAATGGCATTATTTAACCGTTTTATGCCTGAGTAATATTCCATTGTGTATCACACACACACACACACACACACACACACACACACACATACCACATCCTCTTTATCCATCCATCTGTTTATGGATATTTAGTTTCCATGTTTTGGCTATTATAAATAGTGCTGATGAACATTGAGGGTCTGTATCTTTTCACATTAGAGTTTTCGTCTTCTCCAGATATATGCCCAGAAGTGGGACTGCTGGGTTACATGGAAACTCTATTTTTAGTTTTTAAAGAAATGTCCATACTGTTTTCCATAGTAGCTATACCCATCTACATTCCCACTAGCAGTACAAGAGGGTTCCTTTTCCTCCATACCCTCTGCAGCATTTGTTATTTAGAGACTTTTTGGTGATGGCCATTTTGACTGGTATGAGGAGATGCCTCATTGTAGCATTTTCATAATTTTTAAGTGTACAGTTCAGAATTACATACATTAACACTGCTGTGCAACCAACACCACCATCCATGTCCAGCATTTTTTTCTTTATCTCAAATCCAAACATGTCCCAGAAAGTAGAGACATTTTAAATTCATTTTTTATTCCTAGTTCTACACATAGTATGTGTTCCAAAAATCCTCTTGGCTAATTAGAGATAATATAAAAGAACAGGTTTAATATAAAAGGCACCAGAAGTCCACCCAACCACCTCTTCTTATTATTAAATGATTCTTATTAAAACAAGCGGGGAAGCAATAATCCAAGAAAAGGGAGAAAACATAAACTTATTCTAGCTGGAGGCCGAGCCACAGGCCTTAGTCAGAGGGGCTAGAAGTCCAAAGCCCCAGAAGAAGATGAGGATGAGGAGGGTAAGGTCCTCGCCATTTCTTCTGAGAGAACACAAGACCCCTGTGGGATCCCAAGACAGACCAAACAATGAATTGACAGTATAGGACAGAAAGTTTTTCCCTTCTTCCCCTCTAGGTTCTTTGGCTGGTCTAATGTTTGTTGTTGTTCAGTCACTCAGTCGTGTCCGACTCTTTGTGACCCATGGACTGCAGCATGCCAGGCTTCCCTGACCTTTACTGTCTCCCGGAGCTTGCTCAAACTCATGTCTATTGAAATGGTGATGCCATCCAACCATCTCATCCTCTATTGCCCTCTTCTCCTCCTGCCTTCAATCTTTCCCAGAATCAGGGTCTTTTCTAATGAGTTGCTCTTCACATCAGGTGGCCAAAGAATCAGAGCTTGAACTTTAGCAATAGTCCTTCCAATGAATATTCAGGGTTGATTTCCTTTAGGGTTGACTGGTTTGATCTCCTTGCTGTCCAAGGGGCTCTCAAAAGTCTTCTCCAGCACCACAACTTGAAAGCATCAATTTTTCAGCTCTCAGCCTTCTTTATGGTTAAAGTCTCATATATGTACATACTACTGGAAAACCTATAGCTTTGACTACATGGATCTTTCTCAATGAAGTGAGGTCTCTGCTTTTTAATATGTTGTCTAGGTTTGTCTTCCTGGTACATGCCCTCTATTTAAATTCTTTTAGTCAGGTAAGGAAAGGTAAAAAGCTCTTTGTGAGTCTGTTGGGTCCTGACTGTTCTCAGCTCAAAATAATCCACATGCCAAAGTGGAATACTTTGGGGTGGCATCTTCTGTTCCTCCTCAACAGGAAACAAAAGTATTTGGAGGAATAGACTGAGCCTGGAATAACTAGGGTAGTGTTTCCCAAACTCATCATACAGATCACTCAGGATATTTATTAAATGGACCAATTTAGTATTTTGGGGGTGGGGTGTGGAAAGCTGCATGTTTAGTGCCTGGAGTAATCCCTATGAAAGGCAAATTTGGGAAGAAAGTTCCATGAGCAAGAGTTGTGGTGGGGGGAGGAGGAAACTCCTGCCTGCAACCGTGTAGGTGAAGGCTTTCAGCCAGACTGACTTCCTGTTTCTAGAAGCTACTCAGACTACCTTCCCAAACCCTTGCAAGTGCAGTAGGCCCCAGGACTCCCATAGGCCTTCTGTACACGAGGCCCACAGGCTGCCTCTTACTTCTATTCTACTGCCAAAGACCTCGGATGATCCCAAATTTCTGGCAGCTCTGGCCCTGTGCCCTGGCTTGGTTCCCCACAGTTGAGGGATAACAGTGACATGCACTCCCAATTTAGAACAAAGAGTCAGGTAGTCATTGGCCAGGTATTAATTAGGGAGTGACTATAGATAGCCAGTGACATCATAGCCTATCTTTAGAGCCAGCTGGGTCATTGTATGGAAATAAGTTGGGAAGTTTATATCTACTAAATCCAAGGTCAGGGTTTACAGAGGGAGACATTGGATACTAACTATATTGTGTGAGCTGAAATTTCACCTTGAGGCTCTTGTGATACAAGCCTGGGAGGCTCATTTACATTCGAGTGGCTCCAGTGGGCCCCTGCCTACATAATATGACCCACCCCCATCCCCAACAACTACCCCATGGCACAAGGAATCATTACAAAGGTTGACACAGTCAAAGCTATGGTTTATTCCAGTAGTCATGTATGGATGTGGGAGTTGGATTATAAAGAAGGTTGAGTGCCAAAGAATTGATGCTTTCGAATTGGGGTGCTGAAGAAGACTCTTGAGAGTCCCATGGACTGCAAGGATAACAAACGAGTTAATCCTAAAGGAAATCAACCCTGAATATTCACTGGAAGGACTGATGCTGAAGCTGAAACTCCAATACTTTGGCCACCTGATGTGAACAGCTGACTCACTGGAAAAAGACCCTGAGGCTGGGAAAGACTGAGGGCAAGAGGAGAAGAGAGTAACAAAAGACGAGATGGTTGGATGGTATCACCAACTGAATGGACAGGAGTTTGAGCAAACTCTGGGAGATAGTGAAGGACAGGGAAGCCTGGCATGCCGACCCCAGTTCATGGAGTCACAAAGACTTGGACACGACTTAAGAGACTGAACAACAACAAAAATGAGCCAGAGAGGCTCGTTTTTTAATCCAGCCTGATAAAAAACAGGCTAGAAGCTCAGAAGTGTCATCCTCTTAATGAAGCCAGTGAAACTTTAATGAAAATACAGTTTCTGAGACAGCTCCTTGTTATCATCCCTTCAGAAAGTTACATAGAGCAGTGTTTCCATGGAATATCAACAGGTGTTAAGCATCAGAGAAAGGTTCCATATTCCATAGGTTTGGGAAATATTAGGCTAAACAAACTGAAATAGGTTTCTTTACTGGTGCTTTTTAAAATATTTATTTGCCGGCACTGGGTCTTAGTCATGGCATGTAGGATCTAGTTCCCTGACCAGGGATCGAACCCAGGCCCCCTGCAATGGGAGCGCAGAATCTTAGCCACTGGACCACCAGGGATATCCCTGGCTTTTTTTTTTTTTTTTTTAAGAACTTTTAATATGTCAATGTAGACTCAGAAAACTCTAATAAGTGAATATAATGCACTATACTTCCTAAATTAAAGGAACGTAACAATGAAACTTTAAGTAGTTTTCCAAAGGACACATTTTGGGGAAATGTTAAAATAAAGGATCATGTCAGAATACATAGAAAACAAACTTATGGTTACCAAAGGGGAAAAGGCATGGGGAGGAATAAATTAGGAGTTTGGGACTTACATACACACACTAGTATACATAAAATAGATAACAAGAACTTACTGTATAGCACAGGGAACTCTGCTCAGTGATCTGTGATGACCAATATGGAAAAGAATCTTTAAAAGAGTGGCTATATGCATATGTATAAATGATTCACTTTGCTGCACACCTGAAACTAACACAACATTGTAAATAGACTATATGCCCATAAAAAATTATTTAAAAAGCAAATAAACCTTCAAACAGGTCATATAGAAATATGTACTTTTGTACATATAAACACACAAAAAGAGAAGACAGTGGAGGAGGAGAAAGAAAAGAGTCAGACTTCAGTTTCCTTTAAGACAGTGCTGGCTGTAACCTCTGATCCCCTAGGGTAGGTACCCCATCAGCACTTGACTCTCTGATACTAGTTTGGACAATGTGGAAAACTAAAGGAGTCTTCAGAGAGAGAAGGAGGGTCACCCAGAATTCTATTAAATAAAGATATGAACGGGCTTCCCTGATAGCTCAGTTGGTAAAGAATCTCCTGCAATGCAGGAGATCCTGGTTCGATTTCTGGGTTGGGACAATCTGGTGGAGAAGAGATAGGCTACCCACTCAGGTATTCTTGGGCTTCCCTTGTGGCTTAGCCTTTTCCTTCTTCGGGGGATCTTCCCACCCAGGGATGGAACCCAGGTCTTCTCTAGATTCCTTAGCAGGCAGATTCTTTACCAGCTGAGCCACAAGGGAATTCCAAGAACACTTGAGTGGGTAGCCTAGCCCCTCTCCAGTGAATCTTCGTGACCCAGGAATAGAACCAGGGTCTCTGGCATTGCAGGAGGATTCTTTACCAACTGAGCTATCAGGGTAGCCCATGATATCAGGTCATGGTGGAGAGTTCTGACAAAACGTGGTCTGCTGAGGAAGGGAATGACAAACCACTTCAGTATTCTTGCTTTGAGAACCCCATGAACAGTATGAAAAGGGAGAGATATGACACTGAAAAATGGACTCCCCAGATCAGTAGGTGCCCAATATGCTACTGGAGAAGAGTGGAAAAATAGGTCCAGAAAGAATGAAGAGGCTGAGCCAAAATGAAAACAATACCCAGTTGTGGATGTGACTGGTGATAGAAATAAAGTCTGATGCTATAAAGACCAAGATTGCATAGGAACCTGGAATGCTAGGTCCACGAATCAAGGTAAATTGGAAGTGGTCAAGCAGGAGATGGCAAGAGTGAACATTGACGTTTTAGGAAATCAGTGAACTAAATAGACTGGAAAGGGTGAATTTAATTCACATGACTTTTATATTTACGACTGTGGGCAAGAATCCCTTAGAAGAAATGAAGTAGCCCTCATAATCAACAAAAGAGTCCAGAATGTAGTACTTGGGTGCAATATCAAAAGTGACAGAATGATC
Source organism: Nanger dama (assembly GCA_917880005.1). NCBI lineage: Eukaryota > Metazoa > Chordata > Mammalia > Artiodactyla > Bovidae > Nanger > Nanger dama. Next base: position 1,541,577 of record CAKJTW010000143.1, read on the forward strand.
TCTTTTTGTTTTCAAGGCAAACCGTTCAATATCACAGTAATCTAAGTCTATGCCCCAACCACTAATGCCAAAGAAGCTATAGTTGAACGGTTCTATGATGACCTACAAGACCTTCTAGGACTAACACCAAAAAAAAAGATGTCCTTTTCATCATAAGGTACTGGAATGCAAAGTAGGAAGTCAAGAGATACCGCGAGTAACTGGCAAATTTGGCTTCGAGTACAAAATGAAACAAGGGAAAGGCTAACAGAGTTTTGCTAGAGAATGCACTGATCATAACACCCTCTTCCAACAACACAAGAGATGACTCTACATGTGGACATCACCAGATGGTCAATACTGAAATCAGATTGATTATATTCTTTGCAGCCAAAGATGGAGAAGCTCTATACAGTCATCAAAAACAAGACCTAGAGCTGACTGTGGCTCCAATCATGAACTCTTTATTGCCAAATTGAGACTTAACTTGAAGAAAGTACGGAATACCACTAGACCATTCAGGTATGACCTAAATTAAATCTCTTACAATTATGCAGTGGGAGTGACAAATAGATTCAAGGGATTAGATCTGATACAGTGCCTGAAGAACTATGGACAGAGGTTCATGACATTGTACAAGAGACAGTGATCAAGACCATCCTCAAGAAAAACAAATGCAAAAAAGCAAAATGGTTGTCTGAGGAGGCCTTAAAAATAGCCGAGAAAAGGAGGGAAGCAAAAGGCAAAGGAGAAAAGGAAAGATACACCCATGTGAATGCACAGTTCCAAAGAAAAGCAAGGAGAGATACGAAAGCCTTCCTCAGTGCTGAATGAAAAGAAATAGAGGGAAACAACAGAATGGGAAAGACTAGAGATCTCTTCCAGAAAATTAGAGATACCAAGGGAATATTTCATGCAAAGATGGGCACAATAAAGGACAGCAATGGTATGGACCTAACTGAAGCAGAAGATATTAAGAAAAGGTGGCAAGAATACACAGAAGAACTGTACAGGAAAGATCTTTATGATCCAGATAACTACAATGGTGTGATCACTCACCTACAGCCAGACATCCTGGAGTCTGAAGTCAAATGGGTCTTAGGAAGCATAACAATGAACAAAGCTAGTGCAGGTGATGGAATTCCAACTGAGCTATTTCAAATCCTAAAAAATGATGTTCTGAAAGTGCTGCACTCAATATGCCAGTGGCCACAGGACTGGAAAAGATCAGTTTGCATTCCAATCCCAAAGAAAGGCAATGTCAGAGAATGTTCAAACTACCGCACAATTGTACTCATCTCCCACACTAGCAAAGTAACGCTCAAAATTCTCCAAGTGAAGCGTATGTGAACTTAAAACTTCCAGATGTTCAAGCTGGATTTAGAAAAGGCAAGGAACCAGACGTCAAATTGCCAATATCCACTGGATGATAGAAAGCAAGAGAGTTCCAGAAAAACATCTACTTCTGCTTTATTGACTATGCCAAGCCTTTGACTGTGTGTATCACAACAAACTGTGAAAAATTCTTAGAGATGGGAACACCAGACCACCTGCCTCCTGAGAAAGCTGTATATGGGTCAAGAAGCAACAATTAAAACTGGCCATGGAACAACGGACTGGTTCCAAATTGGGAAACGAGTATGTAAAGGCTATAAACTGTCACTCTGCTTATTTAACTTACATACAGAGTACATCATGCAAAATGCAGGGCTGGATGAAGCACAAGTGGAATCAAGATTTCTGGGAGAAATATCAATAACCTCAGATATGCAGATGACACCATCCTTATGGCACAAAGCGAAGAGGAACTGAGGAGCCTAGTGATGAAAGTGAAAGAGGAGAGTGGAAAAGCTGGCTTAAATCTCAACATTCAAAAATGAAGATCATGGCATCCAGTCCCAGACTTTCTGGCAAAATAGATGGGGAAACAATGGAAACAGTGACAGACTTTATTTTCTTCGGCTCTAAAATCACTGCAGATGGTGACTACAGCCATGAAATTAAAAGACGCTTACTCCTTGGAAGAAAAGCTATGACCAACATAGATAGCATATTAAAAAGCAGGTGTTACTTTACCGACAAAGGTCCATCTAATCAAACTATAGTTTTTCCAGTGGTTGTGTATGGATGTCAGAGTTGGACCATAAACAAAGCTGAATGCCGAAGAATTGATGGTTTTAAAGTGTAGTGTTTGAGAAGACTCTTGAGAGTCCCTTGGACAGCAAGGAGATCAAGTCAGTCAATCCTAAAAGAAGTCAGTCCTGAATATTCATTGAAAGGACATGCTGAACTTGAAATTCAATACTTTGGCCACTTGTGAAGAACTGACTCATTAGAAAAGACCCTGATGCTGGTAAAGATTGAAGGCAGGAGGAGAAGGGGATGACAAAGAATGAGTTGGTTGGATGTCATCACCAACTTGATGGACATGAGTTTGAGCAAGCTCTGGGAGTTGGTGATAGACAGGGAAGCATGGTATGCTGCAGTCCATTGGGTGCAAAGAGTTGGACACAACTGAGTCACAACTGAACTGTGACTCAGCTGGTAAAGAATCTGCCTGCAATGCAGGAGACCTGGGTTCAATCCCTGGTTTGGGAAGATTCCCTGGAGAAGGGAACAGCTACCCACCCAGTATTCTGGCCTGGACAATTCCATGGTCTATATAGTCCGTGTGATCGCAATGTGTCAGACACAACTGAGCAGCTTTCACTTGCATTTTCAGTTCAGTTCAGTTCAGTCGCTCAGTCATGTCCGACTCTTTGCAACCCCATGAAACGCAGCACGCCATGCCTCCCTGTCCATCACCAACTCCCGGAGTCCACCCAAACCCATGTCCGTTGAGTCAGTGATGCCATCTAACCATCTCATCCTCTGTCGTCCCCTGCTCCTCCTGCCCCCAATCCCTCCCAGCATCAGGGTCTTTTCAAATGAGTCAGCTCTTCACATCAGGTGGCCAAAGTATTGGAGTTTCGGCTTCAAAATCAGTCCTACCAATGAACACCCAGGACTGATCTCCTTTAGGATGGACTGGTTGGATCTCCTTTTAGTCCAAGGGACTTGAAGAGTCTTTTCTAACACCACACTTAAGAACCATCAGTTCTTCGGCACTGAGGTTTCTTCATTGTCCAACACTCGCATCCATACATGACCACTGGAAAAACCATAGTCTTGACTAGATGGACCTTTGTTGGCAAAGTAATATCTCTGCTTTTTAATATGCTGTCTAGGTTGGTCATAACTTTTCTTCCAAGGAGCTAGTGTCTTTTAATTTCATGGCTTCAGTCACCATCTGCAGTGATTTTGGAGCTCCCAAAAATACAATCAGCCACTGTTTCCCCATCTATTTCCCATGAAGTGATGGGACTGGATGCCATGATCTTCGTTTTCTGATTGTTGAGCTTTAAGCCAACTTTCCCACTCTCCTCTTTCACTTTCATCAAGAGGCTCTTTAGTTCTTCACTTTCTGCCATAAGGGTGGTGTCATCTGCATATCTGAGGTTATTGATATTTCTCCTGGCAATCTTGATTCCAGCTTGTGCTTCTTCCAGCCCAGTGTTTTTCATGATGTATTCTGCATATAAGTTAAATAAGGACCACAGCCTTGTCTAACTTAATGAAATAAGGCATGCCATGTGTGGCTACCCAAGATGGACGGGTCATGGTGGAGAGGTCTGACAGAATGTGGTCCACTGGAGAAGGGAATGGCAAACCACTTCAGTATTCTTGCCTTGAGGACCCCATGAACAGTATGAAAAGGCAAAAGGATAGGACACTGAATGATGAACTCCCCAGGCTGGTAGGTGCCCAATATGCTACTGGTGATCAGTGGAGAAATAACTCCAGAACAGAAAGAATGAAGGGATACAGCCAAAGCAAAAGAACACCCAGTTGTGGTGGGACTGGTGATAGAAGCAAGGTTCGATGCTGTAAAGAGCAATATTCCACAGGAACTTGAAATGTTAGGTCCATGAATCAAGACAAATTGGAAGTGGTCCAACAGGAGATGGCAAGAGTGAACATTGACATTCTAGGAATCGGCAAACTAAGATGGACTGGAATGGGTGAATTTAACTCAGATACCATTATAGCTACTACTGTGGGCAGGAATCCTTTAGAAGAAACGAAGTAGCCATCATAGTCAACAAAAGATTCTGAAATGCAGTACTTGGATGCAATCTCAAAACCAACAGAATGATCTGTTTGTTTCCAAGGCAAACCATTCAATATCACGGCAATCCAAACCTATGCCCTGACCAGTAAGGCTGAAGAAGCTGAACAGTTCTATGAACACCTACAAGACCTTCCAGAACTAACACACAAAACAGATGTCCTTTTCATCATAGGGGACTGGAATGCAAAAGCAGGAAGTCAAGAAACACCTGGAGTAACAGGCAAATTTGGCCTTGGAGTACACAATGAAGCAGGGCAAAGGCTAATAGAGTTCTGCCAAGAGAACACACTGGTCATAGCAAACTTGCTCTTTCAGGAATGGTTAAGTTACTAATCAAGAGGGAGAATAAAGAGGTTCTTGCTGGTGAGTTCCAGTGCCCAACTGGGGAATTTGGCCTCTCAAATTCAGATTTCAATTATTACACTGGCATTTCATGACTGACATCTACTGCCATACAGCACTGTGGGCCCCTAGCAGGCAAAAGACCTCATCAGAAACTCTTTAGAAAATGTTTGTATAGAAATAGAACTTAAATAGCATCTTGTCCAACTTCAAGATGTTCAGATAATAAACTTTAAATTCCTCCAGATCTCATTACGGCTAAGAATGAACTGACCTGGTCAGTTCTGGGAAAAGGAGATTGGTCACTTTAAAACCATACAGCAAGAACTCAGCCCTAAGGAGGATGTTTGTGAGACAATCTAGGAAACATAAACACTGCTGTTTGATGACATTAAGGAAATGGCAACCCATTCTAGGATTCTTGCCTGGAGAATCCCATGGACAGAGAAGCCTGGTGGGCTACAGTCCATGGGGGTCGCAAAGAGTTGGACACGACTGAGCAACTTCACTCACTCACTCAATGTGCTGTAAGCTTTTTTTTTTTTTAAAGAGTCAATAGCTTTTATGAGATGCATACTGAAATATGGACAATTTGCTTCAAAATAATCCAGTAGGTATGAAGGACAAATGTTCAGGTATAAATGGAGTCAGATTTGCCATGAATTGCTAACTGTTGAAGCTGAGTGCTAGGTAAGCAGGGTCCATGACACTGTTACTTTTGTATACATTTGAAATTTTCCACTGAAAACTTCACAAAGCAGAGATACCTCATCACACAGATATCTCATTGATATCTAATATAAATCTGAAAATAGGCATTTTATTCATTCATTCACTCATTAAGTATATATATACACACCCATATATATGGGCTGAAGTGACTTAAGTGACTTAGTGTATATATAAAATTATAGTAAAATTCCTGTAACAAAATTCACCACTTTAACCACTTTAAAGTGTACAATGCATTTTGTACATTCATAATGTTGTGCGACTATGATCACTATTCAGTTGCAGAGTAATTTTATCATTCTGAAAGGAAAGCCCAGACCCAACTAAGCCATCCCTCTCCATTCCCTCTTCCTCCTAGCCCTTGGCTGCCATTAATCTGCTTTCTCTCTGCATATTTGCCTATTCTGGATACTTCAAATACATTCAACATGTTTTTAAAAATTAAATTTTACTTATTTTTTATCATGAAAAATTCAATAGGGTTAGATTTCAAAAGGTACAAAAGGATCTGCAGTGAAAAGTTTCCCTCCCACCATTCTTCCTCCAGTGCACATCCCCTTTTCAGAGGCATTCCGATTCTCATACATCCTTTCAAAGAGTGAAAGTTCCTTTTCCCTGTCTTTACTTAAATGGAGTACTCTATACTCGCTGATTTGCAGTCAGCCTTTTTTTCATCCTCTAACAGAACAGAAAGACCTTCCTCCTTCTTTCTACAACTGCATGCTCTTCTACTATTTGGGGTTACAGAAGTGAATGGTTCTTTTCTCAGGCAGCTCACAGTCTTAAAAGTACTCTGTTTGGAGAAGGGGAGAAAGGCAAATTAAAGGTTCAACTCCAAGGCAGCTCTCGTCACAGCCGTGCACTTGGAAGGGAGAGGAGAGAACAAAACTGAAGGGTTCTGAGAAATCTTTGGGGGATTCACTGGGTGTGGCTGCAAGGTGACAGCAAACTGCTGTCTCTCTTCCACCTTCCCCTGCCAGACATAACTGATCATTTCACTCCCTTACTTCTTTCCTGATTAGAAAACAAAGGGATTATCCTTGAGGGAGTTAAGAAAGTGAATAGAGAAGGAGTAATTATCCATAGTTGTTTGTAAGCATTTTAAATAGAAGGCGAAAAGCTGCACTGCATTGACACATTGCAACTTTTATCTCCCCATTCACTTCTGCATTTTAGAGATTCAGAAACCAAAGCCACAGCAGCTGTTTATTTTAAGGACCCAAAGGGACATCTAAGTGCATACATTAAATGGACAGGTAAGATAGCTGGAATCAGATATGGATATTTGAGAATCTCTATGAAATTGAAACTGTACTAATGAATAATCTTAGGGAGGATGCAGGGAGAGAAATAGAACAGTAGCTGATAGTTAAGACTACAGGGATTACTACAATGACTGGAGAGTTAAAATAAAGAACCCTGCAAATTAATTAGACAAATATTCACTTAAATAGAAAGGAACCTTGGTATCCTCGACAACTACAGAAGAACTCTGCCAAACATACGCAGTAAATGTTGAACTGAACTGAACAGGCAGCCTGATGAAAAGGGATATGGGATATCTAATGAGGAGTGGAAGAGGATTCGTGCACAGAACATACTGATATCTAAATATAGGCAGAAACATACACACCATAACTGAGGGTCAAGGGTACCAGCAATACAAATGACAGTGGAAGCCACAGGATAAATACAATTCACATGAAGAGCATGCATGGAGAATGAGAAGAGCTCAAGGGCTGAGTCCTGGACACACTGACCTCAGAGAGAGGTCATGGCAGCCAAGAGTTGTGAACAAAATCTCCTAAACTTCACATCAGAAACTCTACCTGCTGGAGAAAAGGGGAGGACAGAGCTCTCACATGGGTATGGAAACCTTTAGGAGTATTTATTAATATATCAGGGGCTTCCCTGCTGGCTCAGATGGTATATAATCTGCCTGTAATGCAGGAGACCTGGGTTCAATCCCTCAGTCAGGAAGATCCCCTGGAAAAGGAAATGGCAACTCACTCTAGTATTCTTGCCTAGAGAATTCCACAGACAGAGGAGCCTGGTAGGCTACAGTTCATGGGGTCTGTAGAACCAAGAAAAGGGAAAGCCTGTTTTGAGGTCTGAGAAGAGGTCCCTATCCCCAGGAACCTTAGTGACAGGGCTTGACAAACGGACAGGACTCTTCTTTCCAACAATATAATTTTCCCTGAAAATGGATCTAATAATGTGCCTTGTGCTTCCATCAAGACTAAATTGGACTCCACTGACTCATAAGTCTTTTTGTGTCTTCGGCTCCAATCCTTGCTTCCCGTAGCACTCACTAAAAAGACAGTGCTGTTGTTCTTTCTACCCGAGAATCTATTTCAGGGACACAGTGGACAGTCTATAGTTGCCTGTGCTATTATTACCTGGGGCACAGTGGGATCCTTTATTGCATTCATTTTGGATGTAAAGGAAAAGAGGAAACACAAAATGAAGTAGAATGATATCTTGCTAGGTAAATCCCCTGAGATGAACGTTCTTTATGATGAAGTCAGCTGTGTGGAGAAAAAAAAAAGGGCTACTTCATAAATCTTGCCTTGCAGTGTTTGCAAAGGATCTTTGTGGCTCAGAAACAACATTTGACTAAACTAATATGTGGGGTAAAAATATCTCTAGGTTCTGTTTGACTAAAAAATGGCTGAAGATACACACATCTTATCCCTGGCAAAATTCAATTCAGTCTGGCAAATATTTATGGAGCACCAACTGTGTTCCAGGGATGCAGAGGTGCAAGGCCAGAGTCCATGGCTCCAAGTGGTGCCCAGATACTGAGACACTGATGGAAAGGAAGGTGTGTTTCTCATTGTCAATTAACAAGCTGGTATCTGATCTACCGAGAAACCAGTATAATGGTTTAGTTAAATAAGCTTGGTTAACAGAGCCAATCCTTGGTAACAAGCAACTCTCATTTCTGAATTTTTTGGCTGAGGCCGGGCTCAGGATCACACTGCAGGTGCAGGTAATTAAAATCATTCTGGGAGGGAGAGGGAGCTTGTGTGCTTCCTCCTGCTGTGCCAGCTTCCTAAAGGGCACCAGGGCATGGTTCCTGTTTCTAATGCTGGGGACACCTGTCCTTCCACTCTTAAGAATTCTGAACTAGGTGAGGGAAGAAGTGGTGGTCAGAGGCAGGAGGGACAAGGGAGGGGGTGGAGGAGAGAAAGTGGGAGACAGAGAGACAAATAGACACACATACACATACAGAGAGAAAGAGAGGTGGAGGGGATGGGTAGAGGCTGTTGAGAAGGCAAAACCACTAAAGGTACCTTTTTTTTTTTTTCACTTTGACACCATTTTTAAATAAATGTCAGTAATTCTGGCACCAAGAAGCCTGAGCCTGGGTGACTAGCCAGCCTACACCTGACAGTTTAAATGCAACAACCTGCTATGCAGAATTTATTTTAAAATTCAAATAGACTGTAAAACGTTCCTGGAATCAAAAACTGATGGCGCTTGCTGTTAAACTCTGACTCTGTCAGTGCAGGTCTGAACCAGTGCCTGAAAACCCACTCTCTTCTGTGGAATAAGAGGACTGATACAAGGGCGACAGAGAACCAGCTGTTTCTGCACAGCCACTATTCATGTCAGGATTGTCACCCTTCCCAGGATTATGTCAAGCAGGCAGATTACCCAGAGTTAGGTGTTTAGACACAGAGATTTTAATTATTCACTCCTACTCCTCACATCTAGGCCGAAATCTTCTCTTCTGTGCTCCATGGCCAGTTACCCCAGGTCTTCACTGAAGTGCTAGCCATACATTCAAGCAGGTTCAAAGCTGCTTTCATCATTTCTCTTCCTCTCCCCTGCCCCCCTCCCCACATAACTGACATATCACAAGAGTTACTTTTTGTTAAGAGTACGACTCATGACTGTTAGCAACAATCCAAGACTTGTAGCAACTTTTGGTGCCACTGAACATCTGCATTCTACTCTCTCCTCACCGAGCGTGTCACACAGCTACTTCTCAAAAAAAAAAAGCCTCCAACTCAAATATGTTGTTCTTCAGGTTCTCTGAGGTCCCTTCTATGAAAATAGGAAAGTTGAGGTCAAACCTCATTTCTTGCTTGCTTGTGTAGCCTTGGACAAATTACCTGTCATCTCTAAACCTTTTTTTTAAAAAAAAAAGAAGAAGAAGATAGGGACTTCTCTGGTGGTCCACTGGTTAACACACTGTGCTTCCACTGCAGGGAGCACAGGTTCAATTTCTGGTAGGGGAACTCAGATCTCACAAGCTACACAGCAAAAAAATAAATATGTGATAAAAATTTTAAAAAGAGATATCTACCTTGGTATGTTATTGTGAGGATAAAATGAGGTAACATAAAAGTGTTGCCCAGCTGGTTGGCCTATAGTAAATGCTCAATAAATAGTAGCAGTAGAGGTGTCCACATTTTGACAGGACTGTTTTACCAGGACTATTGTGAAATGTTTGCATCAGAACCTCTTCCTACTATTCAAATCAGCCAAGTCAGAGTGTTCTCCTTTGGTCTGGAAAAGTGATGAAAAAATGAATTAGTTCATTCTTACATTGTAGGTGGTGGAAATGATTATCATAATTGCATTTTAGAAATTAGGAAACTGAACCTCTCTCTTGGCTAAAGTCTCCCTACCTGCAGATGCTGACAACTTCTGTGGAGATGCCCACCTACCTGTGGGTGGGGGGCTGACTGCTATTTGCCCTGGGGAAAATGGAGTCAGTCCTTGACAGTGTCTAACTGGAATGTGCAAAATTCGGAAGGGAGACGTGCATTTCCCCAAGTGAGCTAGGATCACAGCTCGTACCCCAAATATGACAGTGGGTCAGGGGTCCCCCGAGAGCACTTGGGAGAGAGGAATAGAACGAGGTGGCCTGAAGGGGGAGATGGAGCAGTCTCAGTCTTTCTCTGAAGCACATTCGACAGGATGACCAGTCTCCATCCTCTCTACCTCTCGAATCCAAATTACACACCGGTGCTAGTGCCAGCAATCCATATACTGTGTGTGTTTCTGTGCTTATTGGAGATTTACCACCTTCAGTAAATTTCTCCTGGCTGCTTTCCCTTTGAGCTATTATCTCCACTCTGACCCCTCTCGTACTTGGATATCCGGTTGGAATCGCCTTTTCCTGCACTTCATCAGGTTACCATGAGCTCTTTTACATTATGTATATCTACATCCATATCCTCTGCTTGATTCTTCAATTAGATCTGAAGATTTGTATTTTACATTTTAAAAATCTTTTCACTCCCCCAACACTGAGCCTACAAATATATAATATATTGGGTGTTAATAAATGTTTGTGGAGTGAAAAAAATAAGTTGCAAATCTTAAGTCTTTAGATTAGGGATTTTTCCTAGAGTTCTAACTGAAGAGAGACAAATATTAAATAAATGAGTAAAGTTTGTGTTTAGTTTACAAAAATGAGCAAATTAAAATGTTGAAGAAAAAAATTAATTTTTGTTCCAGAGAAATAACATGCCTTCAGCTCATTTCTAGCCAGTGGGGGTTTAGTCATCAGTAGGTTGTCACCTATCCTGCTGAGAAGCTCTCAAGGCATATGTGTCACACGCCTTGAGAGGAACATATGGAACCCACAATCAGACGCAAAGGGGGTGCTTGTGACTACATGGAGACACAGTTTTGCCAATGTTCTCACTCCTTTTGGAGGATTCACCTTCATTCTGACTCACTTTCTTAAATGTTTACCTTTGTATTTGCCAACTGTTTGAATTGGTGTTTCAACTGTTCTGACCATCTGCTGGGAGAAAACTTTGAGATTATGTCAGTTTTTGTGTCAAACCGTATAGATTTGGAGTTGGAGAACTTGAAGCTCAGCAAGTCTAACTCCTTCACTCATATAGTCGCAAGGCTTCTTCACTGCCTTGTGTGTGTCAGTCCCGGGGCTAGGTGTTGGCAAGGCAGACTTCCGGCACTGATACTCACAGGGAAGACGGACGTGAAAACAGACTCAATGAGGTGATGCAGGTGCCGTGATAAACGGGGGTCTGGGGAACATGTGCTATGCTCAGGAGGTGAGCTGAGTCTTTACCTAGGTAGAGTGTGTACTAAGAGGGGAGGAAGTAGGAAAAGATTAGTCTAACATACAATGGAGAAGATGGTAGGGGCAAGATCAATAAACATTTATTGAACATTATTCATATAAATGTTCATATATATGGGCTGCCAGACTCCATGTTAATTGCTAAAGGCATGAAAGATACAGCTTTCTTCTCAAGGAGCTTATCATTTAAGTACACATAAACAAATTACAATACATTGTGATAAATGCACAGACTATATGTGGGGACCAGTTAGAGGCCATCACCTGGTCTGCATGAGAAGGGACGAGGGTCAGAACTAAGAGAATGATGGAAGAAAAAGGAGTGAATAAATAGAAGAGATGGTCAGGAGCTGAAGTCCACCGGACTTGGGAAGGGCCTGGGTGGGTAGGATGGGAGAGAAGGAGGAGTCCTGGGTGACTTCCAGGTTTCTGATGTGGGTAACTGGAAAGAATCATTCTCTGAAAACAGAAATAGAGGCAGATGAACAGGTTCAGGAAGAAAGATGAATTCACATTAAGATATGTGCTGGAGATGTCTGTTGGACATCCAGATAGAAATTTCTAGCATGCAGCAATACTTTCATGTCTAGAGCTCAGACATGATGGATGTCTGGGGATATCCATTGTTGAGTCATCAGCACAGAGTGGGAAGCTGAAGTCACAGAAGAGTCTGAGTCTCCAAGGGCAACGCCAGGAGAGCAGAGTCAGGGCCATGGGTAGGGGAATAGGGGTCAGCCGAGGAGAAAGAAACAGCAATCCAGGGCGGAGAAGAATCATGAGAAATTTGAAAAGAGTGAGAAGAAGGTTTAAGGGAGGGAGGAGATAAAGGTGTCAAATGCTTCCCAGATATTAAATAAACTGAAGATTTTAAACCAACAGCAGCTGAACTTAGCCCTAGGTCAACTTTGTCTGGGGAACTTTGCCAGTGTGGTTTCAGTGGCGTGTCTGTGGGCAGAAACCTGACTGCAGTGGACAGAAAGGAGGGGAGGGTAGAATGCTGAGGCTGTGGGCACTCTTTGTAAGATGCGCCCCATGAGGGGGGAAAGGAGATCCGAGATCTTTATAGGAAGACACAGGATTGAGGCAGGGTATCAGTTTTGAGACTGGAGAAACTTGAGCAAGTTTACATGGTGTGGTGGGGGTGGGAGGAGCCATTACAGAAGGAGAGTTGAAAACAGTGAAGAGAAGGAATAATTACAGGAGTGATGTTCAGCAGAGCTGAGGGGACACTGATCAAAGACGCAGCAGCAAGAGACTGGAAGACGAAAGGTGAAAGTGGGCAGAAAGAGGGCACCCTGCAGCAGAGGTTTTTCCCTGTGAGCTTTGGAAATCAAGCAAATTGATATTGAAGCCTCAATATTATCTGCAAAATAAGAAAATGAGAAAGCCAAGGCCCAGAGAGGGCCTTGATCTGCATGATAATCCAGAGAGAGTAATAGTTTGATTTAGTCAAGTTTCTCGACTCCTTGCCTGGTCCTCTTCCTACTCCCTAGAATATACTCACTTGTTTCGAAGACATTTGCATTGCCTGAACATCTGTTTGAAAATGGGGCTTTTTGTACCTTTCTTTTGACAGATGACCAGGCAAGGTGGGCTTCACAAAATGGAAGATTATGCTACCTGTCACCAAGGACAGTGAGCCTGCCAAAGGACCTAGAGGTTTGCCCTCTTGAAATGAGTAAGGGACTTTCCTGGTGGTCCCGTGGCTAGGACTCCACACTCCCGATGCAGGGGGCCTGGGTTCAGTCCCAGGTCAGGGAGCTAGATCCCATATGCTGCAATTAAAGAATCTGTATGCCACAACTAGACCCCATGTGCTGCAATGAAGACCCGGCACAGCCAAATAAATAAATGTTAAAAAAAAATTTTTTTTAATGGGTAAGATAGCAGCAGTTCACCCTTGGACAGAGATCCAGACTTACTCATGCCTCTTTCCAGTGCTTGGAAAATGCATTGAACACTCAAACTGTGAGCATCACTTCACTGGAAAACATTCTAGAAAAGTACCTGGAGGGAGAGTATGGTGTTATGAGGGAAGGAGTGGCTGAGAGTAAACTGTGGACAAGCCTTGGCCTCTCCACACACTTCCAAGGTCTTTTCTAAGGGTAACACACACATCTGAGGAAGAGGTGGACAGGACCAAGCACTGATGACTAGAGCTATCCAGTGGAGCACACAGAAAAAACAGTCACCAAAAATACAAAGGAAGGATAATAAAGATTAGAGCCATAATTTAGCCGTGGATAGGCCTGTCAAATGGAATAGAAATAGGAAGAAATTATGTCTACTTGGAAAACATAGCTTGTGTCTTTAACTCATAACATTAGGGAAAAGGAGGAAAAAACACCTTTGTATCACAATCACACACTTTAGAATTGGAAAAGACTTAAGTCCAACCTACTAAGACCAATTCATAGTCTGTCATCCCCAAGACTGGTTATCTCTCCTTCTGTGATATCTTTAACAATATCAACTGGCTTCTAGGGTAATTAGAAATACTCAGACAGCAAACTTCCAACAAACACTGGCTTGCTTTCTGTAGTGTCCTGAATAAAGGCTCCTAGACAAAGGACATGGGAAGCCGACCCTGAGATGGAGAATTGGATTAAGATCCTATAATCTCTGACCAAAACCATTCTATGTAATTAAAGCCACAGGAGTACAAATGTGGCTCTAAACCAATGCCTCCTATAACTTGAAATGTTTCCCTCTTGGAGATTAAACCATTATGTAACATAATAACTTTATCATTATAATTTACATAGCATCTTTCTTCATTGGCACCTAAAGTGCTTTATACAAGCAATGATTAATTCTTACAAGAATCTTACAAAGCAGACAATCAGTAAGGATTATTATTCCCATTTTGCAGAAGCTAAAATCAGAGCAGGGAAACATGATGAGATTTTTGCAGGTCAGAAAAAATGAGTGGAAGATTATAATTTTTAAATTTTCTTTGGGGAACTTATTGAGTTCAACCCTTGTGCTCTGGTGTGTTTGTTATGCAGTAGAGTGGGTGGGGTGGAAAGGGGGAAATGGTTTGAATAACACAATATAAAGACGAAAGAATATTTAGGAGCTGGTAATTCCAACTCAAGCTATAGAAACACAAGTTAAATTGTGCCACTGGGCACAGTCTATGAAACTACAAACTCAGCAAATCTGCCTTGTCCCAGAAATGAGAGAGATTTTTTTACTCCCTTGTGAACGGTATGGATGTTAAAAATAAACAAAGTATTCAATTTTTACCTTCATGATAGGAGAGAAAAGAGGGACTCCACCATATAAGGAAATGGGCTGAGATGAAAACTATCACGCACACGCTCCCTGACCACGCTAACCAAAGCTGCAGCCTGTGACCCTCTGTGTTCTTACTCTGCTTAATTACTCTTCATAGCATGTACATATTCATTTTTTTAATTGTCTATCTCTTCCACTAGAAATAGAAGTTCCATGAGGGCAGGGCTTTTATCCTTATTCACTGATATTTTCAGGGCCTAGAACAGTACCTGGCATCTAACACTCAAAAAGATGTCAGACTAATGAAGAATGCCTATAGGTTAAAGGTCTAGGTCTGTCATTGATCAATTCTGTGACCTTGGAGAAGTCATTTAATCTCTTGGGGGTCTTTAGTAAAGGGAAAAAAAAAGCATTCAGCCAGATGATCCTTTCACTACTTCAATATTGTGACTTTATATATATAATGAACCATAATACAAGGCAAAGTGTGATTAAGCTAAAGTGGATAAATGTCACATTTCTGGGCTGCCCAGCATCTTTTCAATATCTTTCTGTTCAGACAATTTACTACTTGATGAGCACTATCTCTCCAAGGGTGATACTAGAAGTTCAAGGGGCCAGTCTTCCTTTAAGCCAGGGACAAACCATTTGACTTTGGTTCTGCTTATGAAATACAACTTCAAGAGATTTTTTTTTAAGGTATGCAATGTGAGGAAAAAGGTACCCTGTGGAGTTCACTTTTTGGTGAGGAGGTTGCAGGAGTTCCTGTTTTCTGGAGCTCCACTTCAACTGTGGAGAGGAAGAGTCCGGGCTGTGCTGCAGCAGCAAAGTTGTTTAATGTGGCTCAAGACTTGTACAGTAGAGAATGAAAAGGAGAAAACAGTGTTTCACTGAGGAAAAAGCAAGGCCTTCTTATGTATCACAGACTTGCTCCAAATCCTGTTCTGCCACTTACTGGCTGTTCCTTTGAATAAATTATATTGCCTCTTCAGCTCCAGTTTAATAATTTTAAAAATGATTATTGTCTTAAACTCACTCATAACCTCAGAAAACTCTTTGCTGCTACAATTCCCCCTGGGACTTCTGCTAGCATGTTTGCCTCTAGATCTCTGGGTCAAATTGAGGCTTCAAATTAGGTCAATCTGTAAAGCTATGAGAAGATAAAACACTGAGCTACAACAGTAATAACAAAAACAGCAAAGTCAACTAATAAAAGGTAATTTTTTTCCATAGGTATTAACAGGCCCAAAACACATTACTACCTAGCAGAATAGAATTGTTATTACTGTTGTTATTTAGTCGTTAAGTCATGGCTGACTCTTTGTGACCCCATGGACTGTAGTCACGATCCTCTGACCACTGGGATTTTCTAGGCAAGAATACTGGAATGGGTTGCTATTTCCTTCTACATAGGATCTTTCATGACTCAGGGATTGAACTCTTACCTCTTGCACTGGTAGGTGAATTCTTTAACCACTGAGCCACTGGGCAAGCAGTTGATGCTGTAACAATTACCCTTAACTACCAAGCAAAGATTAAATTATGGCCCACTTACTCTGGCTACGGTACAGAATTAAGTACTATATTTTACATATATTTCTAGAAAAGTGGTTCCAGTGAACAAGTTTTGGTGCTTAAAGGCTGTCAGTTAACTGGAAAATTCCCTTTCACACAATAGATTATTTCTCAGTGATGCCAGAAAGTGAAATATAGTAACTGACAAGATATCAGAATATGAGAAAATATCATGTGCATAAATAGTTTCATTTGAAAATTGGCTGGCATCCCCAGTTTTTCACAGAAACTCTCTGAAGCCTAGGAGCTCCTAAGTGCAGTTTTAGAATTTAAAGAAAATAAATATACTCTTTTATATGTAAATTCTCATTACCTAGAAATAACACTATAATAAAGTCACAAAGAAATCAGAAAGCTGGACTCAAAAACTGATTTCCCAAATATAATCTCTGACTGCTGATACCAACCAGGCAAGCATTTGCCTGAGTTTTTCAACTGTTACATTGCTATCCATCTTTATTCCAATTTCCCCTTCAAGTTTATTGTTTCCTATTCCCCCTTCCTAAATATGGCTTATTTCCTGAGCTGTACGTTTTGGCCTTCTGCTTTTCTCTATAAATACTTCCTCCTTTGGAAAGATCATATACACTGATGTTTTCAACTGTTGTTTCTTCATGGATGACTCACACATTTACCTATTTAGGTGCAACTTCTCTTTCATCAGCTTTAGTCCTGTATTTCTAAAAACCCCTAAGATTTTTCTTCTGAATATTTCACTACTATCTCAAATTTTAAAACTCTTTTTTGAGCTCTGAGCTCATTTTTGTTTTAAAAGCGACACATGCTATGCACATCGCGTCTCAGTTACAATTTCCAAGACTTAAAGAATTGGAGTCTTTCCTGATTCCTCCTGACCCTTTTCTCCCATCATCCACTTGGCTACTATACCAATCAATTATTTGTAATCTTGGTCTTTTTGCTCTCACCTTTATTACCCAACACCAAGACTATCCTATCTTTCCATCCATACTATCTTTCACACTTGACCTAGGATAATGTCTCTAGAAGGTAGATTGGAACATTCACAGTTCATCATTCATTCCACAAACACTGAGTGCTTATTTTATACAAAGCACTATGTTACACACTCAGGATGCAGAAATGAATGATTATGGTCTAGTGGGGAGAAAAGACTTGTACATAAATAGAAGTTCCAACTGAGAAACTGGTACTGAATGAAGATTAAGAATGGTTTCCAAAGCATAATGAACATTCAGTAGAAGGAAAACTTATTTCTAGATGGAGCTATTATTTCATTCAGCTTTAATTAAAGGATAGAATGTCAACATCCCAAGATATAGACATGAGCTTCTACATAGCCTCCCCTGAATTTCTTGTTACTAGTCAATTTCTATTGCTTGAGAAAGGCCAAAAACGCTGGTCAGTATCAATGGGAAAAACAGAAATGGCATCATGTTTCCAAGCTGGAAACTCATGAGAGTACTAATGAAATGAGGGAACCACTCTGGAAAGCAATTCGGGAGGAAGGAGGCCAAAATACTCTGTGGAATAGTCAGCGTTTATACACCTACAAACATTCCAGAAGAAACGGACAAGCCTCCTGAAGGGAGCTGGGTACTGACGACTTAAGCTGGAGCAGAGTGGGGCAGTGTTTCGGCAAAAACAGGTACAGAATGGACTAGAGAAATCTTACTACTGAGGTTCGCCCGAGCAGGAGTGAAGGGTGTAGTATCGCTGAAGGGATCCCCTCGCGCCTACTTGGCCGGCAATCGCCTCAGGTTCCTCATGCAGACTCGGCGCAGGCGGCCGAAAGCGGCTTTTCCCGCCCTTCTCAGCTGAGAAGTTCCAGAACTTTCGTCCCTAGCCGTCGCCGGCTCCAAATCAAGAGGACTCAAAATGCAGCGATGCGTCTCTTCCTGCCAGTCACCAGGCCGGTTGGAAGTGCACGGAAAGCATCAACACTTTTAGCCCGACCTAACTACTCTCGCCGGAGAAGGCAATGGCACCCCCACTCCAGTACTCTTGCCTGGAAAATCCCATGGGCGGAGGAGCCTGGTAGGCTGCGGTCCATGGGGTCGCGAAAGTCGGGACACGACTGAGCGACTTCACTTTCACTTTTACTTTCATGCCTTGGAGAAGGAAATGGCAACCCACTCCAGTATTCTTGCCTGGAGAATCCCAGGGACGGGGGAGCCTGGTGGGCTGCCATCTATGGGGTCGCACAAAGCGGGACACGACTGAAGCGACTTAGCAGCAGCAGCAGCAGCAACTACTCTCACAGAGCCCCGCGCGAGCATCAGCATCGAGAAAACTGGGGAAAATGCACACGGAGAGCTGGAGATCCCGCGAGACTTCACAGGCCTGCCTCGGCCTCAGCGCGCCGGAAGCGGAAGTCAGGAGGCGGTCGGATTCGGGCCGAAGTGGCTCTTTTACCTGGAAGAGCTGAAGAAGTGTACAGAGAGGTAGTGTGCCAGCGCCCTGGACCGGAGGTAGGTTTTCCTGCGCATCCGGAGCCCTGAGCGGGATAGATACAGTCCTGGGCGCAGGAGTCCGTTCGGGCCGCAGGGAAGAGGGAGTCGGGCGGGCAGGCCGAACTGAGTGGCCGGCGAGGTGTCCTCGGGCTCTGCAGTTCTGGGACCGGACTTTTTGGCGAAACCAGAAGCCGCTTCCTCCTCACGGCCTCTAATTTCCCTCGGGCCTGGGGCCGAGGTGTTTTAGAAGAAGCCCAACAGTCAGAGCTCCGAGAGAGAACTGAGAAACGCAGCGGTTCTCAGTCGGTGTCTTCGTCGGTTAATTCTCTGGGTTCATCTCTCAGGGCAAGACTGCCCTTTCTGGGTAGTCCTTTCCGAGGTTAGTGACCCACAGCGAAAGTTCCGTGTGGTTTTATTTAGGGCCTAAAAACTAGCCGTCCTCGAGTACACACCTACTTTGTTTGTTGTTGTTGTGTTTGTTTTTAACAGAAAAGAACATCCTTCGTCAAGTTATTATTCACGCTCGGATTGATTTTGAAGGCCCAGAGGACAAGTCTTGTAGCATCTTCTAGCTCTTCGGTAGCACTTTCAGCTCCAATTTCCTCTTTTAAATTAGCGTCGGAAGTCTTTTAATCCTACCACTTAATTAACTTAAAACCCTTATGGTTCCCGTCCCCGCAGCACACACCTTTTGAGGGTTTCTTTCAAGGGAGTGAAGTTTATTGTTTTTCTTCCCACAGATCTACACAATCTAAACATTAAACAGAACAGTCGCCTCAAATCCCTGAGGTGAGTAAAGCATGGATCAGTTAAAATCCTATTTAAGTTTCATCCTCACCATTGATGATAAAGATGATAAACATTTCCTTATTTGTGAGAGGGGGATCCTGGGAGAACATAAAAATACAGTAGCACATGTGCCTTGCCTTATGATTTTTATCACCCCTGTGGTTAGGTATGGGTCATCTTTCTGGTGATTCCAGTAATTCCTATAGAAACTGAGGTACGGTTTTAATTTGCTGAATCTATCTTAAACTATACCTTGGATTTGAGAATTTGACAGCTGTTTGCTAATCTCAGACACATTGGTATTTAATAAGACATATTCTAATGTCTAGAAGTTAAAACATCTAGATACTGTTTCTTTAATCCAGATAATAATCTTTGTTTATTTTCGTTGGGACAACAGTAGTATTATAAATATTCACATGAGTTTTGAGGAGTTTGGAGGAGAGACAAACTAATGAAAAAGCTGTCTTCTAATATCATATCTCTTTGACAAAAGCTTTTTATTGTAAACTGAATTGATACAGGAAGAAAAATAATTCTAGGATGTCAAATAAGAGAGATTTGGTTTTAAAGTTTTAACATGGTGTCACATATGCCCCACATCATAAAACGTCTTCAGGCAAAGGATAGAAAGATAGGGTTTAGGTTAGGAAAGGTAGGGGATGGGACTGCATCAAGGAAGGACTGGACATTGGGTGAAGTGAAAGTGAAAGTCGCTCAGTCCTGTCCGACTCTTTGCAACCCCATGGACTATACAGTCCATGGAATTTTCCAGGCTAGAATATTGGAGTGGGTAGCCTTTCCCTTCTGCAAGGGATCTTCCTGACCCAGGAATCAAACCAGGGTCTCCTGCATTGCAGGTGGACTCTACCAGCTGAGCCATCAAGGAAGCCCCAGGGCATCGGAGGCTACCTCCAAAATACTTCCAGGGCTGGCTGGCTTCCAGATCTTGAAGATAAAAGAAGGGATTTCTTCCTTGGTTCCTCAAGGATTAAGCCTTCTGCAGCCTAAGTCAAATCTTTTCTGAGGTAGGGGGCTCTCTGAAAATTTGGGTAAATACTGCTTCAAATGTGAATCCATAATTGCCCTGGAAAACTCAGCTGAAAAAAACTTCTGTTTTCATAGCTGTTAGATAATATTTATAGTACTTCTTGTCATGTGTCAGAACACCTAGAATAAGAATGTATTAGAGAAAAAAGAAAATAGATACCATTCTATAGTAATTAGCCTTAACTTTACTAGCTGTATGTTTAAAGGCCTTTTTATTTGGCTTTCCAGAGACTTCCCTGGTGGCTCAGAGGGTAAAAGCATCCGCCTACAATGCGGGAGACCCGGGTTCGATCCCCTGGAGAAGGAAATGGCAACCCACTCCAGTATTCTTGCCTGGGAAAATCCCATGGACCGAGGAGCCTGGCAGGCTACGGTCCATGGGGTCGCTAAAGAGTTGGACACGACTGAGCAACTTCACTGTATTTTCAGTCTTTTTCTTTCTTTGTTGGCTCTTCTTTTATTTTCCTATCACAGCCATCAGGTGTTTTAGTCTGGGGAAAAAAAGAGATAATCTTCCAGTAAGCCCTTAGCTACTGCCCTTTGTGTGTGTCTCCAGCCAGGCCTCTTGAAACCTTAGTATAGACTAATCGGTGTAGATTTCTATTTCCTTACTTTCCAATTACTTCTTAATTAATTGTAGTCCTGCTTTAATCCCTGCTACTCTAATCGGCTCCTAATGGCTAAATCGAATTAATTTTCTCTTCTTGGTTCTTTCCACTTACTATTCAACACTGATGACCTTTCACTCTTTAATCTCTTGCCTTCTATGATAATCTCTTGGGGTTCTCCTCTTATCCCTTCCTTATCATCTTTATATGGTGATGATCTCTAGGATTGTTTTTTGTTACTCTTTCTTTTTCCATAGCCTTCCTGAGGAGTCTCATTCTTTCTCATGGCATTATCCACCAGCAAAATTGATGTCTCCCATTGCATTCATTGTCCACCCAGTTCTCCATCCCAGATATTGAAACTGTGAACTGACTCTTCATGTGGATATACATATCATAACTAACTTATCTCAGTGTGGATCTTCGCCCACCTTCACTTTCTAGTTCCTGTGATACCATAACCTGACCAATTATTTGGCCAGAAACCTAGGAGTTATCCTTTATCCCCTCTCTTCATAACATCTACTCAGTGACTGATTCCTCTTGGAATTCTTTTAAAACTATTTTCACAGTCTGTGCCTCAGATTAAATCCTTAGCATGTCACGTATGTTATTGCAGTAATCTGCCCTTAAACTCACTAATCTGTTCTCTACTGTGTTATTAATAGAAAAGTGATCCTTCTAAATGGTAAATTTGCTCTTGAGACTTCCCTACTTAAACCACCCCTTTGCCTCAGAAAAAGCAGAGTTGTTTACATTAAATATAAAGTATTTCACTATTTGACTCTTGCCCACTTTTAGAGCTTCATTTCTTGACATTTGCTGCTCCTCCCTTTATATTTATACCACAACTGTCTATTCTACCAGACCGAGAGCTCTTTGTGGGCAAGATTCATGATATATTGTTTACCTTTGTATCCCGGGCTCCTAGTTAGCATAGTGCCTCTATTATAGTAATGAAGAAACACTGAATTGAATCTAGCCTGTCTTAGGTTTAAAGGTACACAAGGGCTTTACGCATACTCTCCCTAAAAGTGTTTACTTCCTATTTTCTCACTATCTGGTAAAGATGGTGTTACTTAAAAAAAAATTCTAATAGAAACATATTAAAAACCTGTACAGAATTTCAGAATGACTGACACTTCTGAAGCTGTTCCAAATTTTGAAGAGATGTTTGCCAGTAGATTCACAGAAGATGACAAAGAATACCAAGAATACTTAAAACGCCCTCCCGAGTCTCCTCCAATTGTTGAGGAATGGAATAGCAGAGCTGGTGGCAGCCTGAGAAATAGAGGCAATCGGTATGTATTACTTCAGAAGAGTAAATGCAGATGGCTGATCTGGGAGAGGACAGCTCAAATCATCTAGCCCCCAAGGCCCGTGGAGGCCAGGCATCAGTGTTTTTGTTCAGTGTGCTATACTGAGTGCCTAGTAACTGCTTAAGTGCCTGATAAATATTTGCTTTAATATTTTGTCAGCACCATATTTTTTTTCGCCTTGCTATGCAGTTGTGTGTATGTGTATTTTAAAGGTTTTTAAAATATTCTTTCTCTGGACTAATATTTTCTTTGCAAATATGCTTTAAAAACCTAGGGTCTTCTACAAAACGTTTACATTAAATTCCATAAAGAAGGTATTGTTTTGGTTTCCATTTAGAAAGAAGTTTATACAATGGAAATTACTTCCATTTAATACCTCAAAATAGATAAAAGGAATATTACCATACTGCTTTTGAACAACTGAATAGGTTTAGTTTGCTTCAGAACCATCCTGTTGTTTTCAGTTTGCAGCTACAGTTTACCTCTTCTCTGCAAAGGCTATCCAGTATAATACTGGATCTGGATTTTAGGAAAGTTTTTAATACCTGGTGCAGTAACACTCTAAAGAAAACTGGTTTTTACTCTTTTGTTTCCTGAGTATTAGATTGAGAAATGAAATGCACCAGGCTAGATTTCTCATGTGTTTTTAAGGAAAGTATAAAAATATTTCTGTTTTGTTGTAGGTTGCAAGATAACAGACAGTTTAGAGGTAGGGATAGCAGACGGGGGTGGCCAAGTGACAATCGATCCAATCAATGGCATGGACGATCCTGGGGTAACAATTACCCGCAGCACAGACAAGAACCTTACTACCCCCATCAATATGGACACTATGGTTACAACCAAAGGCCTCCCTATGGCTACTACTGATAGAAGTGTCAGCAACTTTTAGTAAAATTATTTACTCTGTTAACATGACAAAAGTTTACATTGTATCTTTTGTTGGTCATAGTTTTACATCTGATTGTAGAAAATGGATTAATTTTTTGGAACTTGGGAATTTAAAAAAATTAGATCTTACTGGAGAGACATGATGGTTGCTGGAAATAAATACTCCCCTAAAAGGTTGTGGGTTATATTGCTTGACTTCTACCTCAGATTCGTCTTTGTTTCATGACTTAATAGTGCTTTGAATGTTGTATATTATTTTCCTTGTTAGACCTTCAGGAGTTGTCTTTGTTTTACACAGAAATAAAAATTTTATGTAGAAAATGCTTGCTTTTAAGTTGTAAGATGAGGAAGTATCCCTACACTCAGATGTGTGCATTCCTAAAATTTTACACAGGGAGTACATCAGCTTCTAAATGCACCACTATGCCTACTGATGATGTATTGTACACAGTAGTAATTGAAAGGTAAAACAATTGTAGTATATTTCATTTGGCTTTTGTTGTTATGTGAATGTGGAACTTTGTAATTACAGGTATGAGTCATCTTCACAATCATTTTGGTCTCTTTTTAGAGGGATATCAAGAATAAAGCTGTAAAATCAGGAAGGAATCAGTCTCAGTTTCAGTATCTTATTTAATCTAGTGGTGGGTGGGATTAAGGCACACAGTCATTTTACACAAACTCTAAGGCTTTTGCTAACATAAACATTACACATTACGCAAAAGTTTAACTCAGTAATGTTCCTTTTCTTCTCAGTTATATGTAAATAATGCTGTATTTTGACTCTATTTACTTTTATGGTATTTAATGTAGGTTGAGTTTACAATGGTATTTCACCTCCAGGTGTGCTGGAGGTGAGACTTTTGCTGCCTCCTCTTCTGTAAATCCAGTGATGCTGAAACTTCCTTTCAGAATGAGCACCATATTTCCCATCATTTTAATGGCCATTATAATGGTTTTATTTAAATAAAATACTTATAAGTATTCTTCCTCAAATTTTGGTAGTTAGTCCATTCATTAATACAGTGAGATGAGCTTTATTGCTCTGTCCTCATATCTCTTGAAAAAGTTCATTTGGTTTAAGAGTAATATTAAGAGCACAAGTTTCATGATAGGTCAAAGATATTAAAAGGGAACTTCCTGAATCTGCCTTCTGCTGCTTGCTTTCTTAGCACTCTGCTCTAAAAGTTGACATCTCCAGATACTGCTTCTCCTATATGCTCTGGATCTAACTCTCTCCCACATCCCCTTCCTGCAAAGCCATCCTTTCAGGTAACTGTTTTATTAGAAAGGATTTGATAAACCAAGTACTCACACTCAGCTATAAATAAAACGTTAATAAGATAAGGGTTTTCCCCATAGCCCTATTAATTACATCAGTAGGAAACAAGCCAGTGGTGGTATACTAAGATAGGTCTTTATACTACAATAGAGTACTTGGCCCAGAGAGTTAAGAATGGCTTGGCTATAGCTCAAGATCCTTTCTGAAAGCAGGTATGAAAGTGAAGTGTGAAAGTGTTAGTCACTCAGTTGTGTCCAACTCTTTGTGACCCCGTGGGTCACAATCTGCCAGCTGCCTCCATCCAAAGAATTCTCCAGGCAAGAATCCTGGAGTGGGTAGCCATTCCCTTCTCCAGGGGATCTTCCTGACCCAGGGATCAAACCTGGGTCTCCCACATTGCAGGCAGATTCTTTACCATCTGAGCCACCAGGGAACCCAAAAGCAGATGGGTTATTAAAAATACCTGTCAACTGATAAAGCATAGCCACTGACCTGTTGGGCCACACCTCTGGAGCAGGGTCCTGGAGGCTGTCTACTGTGCCAGCTATTGACACTAGTTAGATCTCTGGATCCAAGGGGACCAGGGAGGATGCCTCTCAGAAAGCTTGGAAGAAGTGTTTTCCAACAGTACTTAAATATTTTTATACTGATACAATAGGGCATATATGGCCTGAGTATCAGCTCTTGGAAATATGATGAGTCCTTTTAACACGGGTTATTTCTGCATTCAGCATGGGTAATTTATGTGGTGGTGGTTGTGTGTGTGTGTGTGTGTGTGTGTGTGTATAAATAGTAGTTACATCAGACTACTCCCTGTGTATTTAAAACCAGGAAAAAATAAAAGACATGGTTTGTGCTTCATGTGGGAGAGACAGAAAAGAACATCAAAGCAACTTAAGGATCATTGAAAAGTGGAGAAGAAAAAAATAAGTGTCAAGTGAAATTCATCGCAAATAGGTAGTCTCTTGTAATAGCATATAGACTAAGCATAAGGAATCTTGGCTCCAAGTTTGTCTTGTAAGGTATCTGACCTTGAGAAAAGAAAGCACTTAAACTTTGAGCTTATTTGTTTACTTGCAGAAATGGGGATAACAAGGTGATACGCTTGTCGCTCTCACAGGGTTATCATAAAAACAAGTGACCAGACATATAAGAGCTTGAGAATGGAAATGAAAGCCTGTGACCATTAAAAACTCAGTTGTATATAATTGGTGCTGCATTAAGTATTTGTTTAATCAGTGAGAGGAAAGGATTTGATAAACTGTAAAGCATGAAATTAAAAGACGCTTACTCCTTGGAAGGAAAGTTATGACCAACCTAGATAGCATATTCAAAAGCAGAGACATTACTTTGCCAACAAAGGTCCGTCTAGTCAAGGCTATGGTTTTTCTATTGGTCATGTATGGATGTGAGTTGGACTGTGAAGAAAGCTGAGTGCCTAAGAATTGATGCTTTTGAACTGCGGTATTGGAGAAGACTCTTGAGAGTCCCAGTCCATTCTAAAGGAGATCAATCCTGGGTGTTCATTGGAAGGACTGATGCTAAAGCTGAAACTCCAATACTTTGGCCACCTCATGCAAAGAGCTAACTCATTGGAAAGAACCCTGATGCTGGGAGGGATTGGGGGCAGGAGGAGAAGTAGATGACAGAGGATGAGATGGTTGGATGGCATCACTGACTCGATGGACATGAGTTTGAGTGAACTCTGGGAGTTGGTGATGGACAGGGAGGCCTGGCGTGCTGCAATTCATGGGGTCGCAAAGAGTCGGACACGACTGAGCAACTGAACTGAACTGAAAGCATAGTATTGATATAAAGGATGTGGTAGTGGTTTAGTTGCTAAGTCGTGTCCAACTCTTGAACCCTGTGGACTGTAGCCCACCAGGCTTCTCTGTTCATGGGATGCTCCAGGCAAGAATACTGGAGTATGTTGCCATTTCCTTCTCCAGGGGTTCTTTCCCACCCAGGAATTGAACCCAGGTCTCCTGCATTATAGGTGGATTCTTTACTAACTAAACTACAAGGGAATCCCAAATGAGGTAGGCAGATTGAGAACTAAAGATGTGTGATTGTTTCCTTAGGTGTATTACTATACAGATTAGCAAAAGAACAAAATATTGTATCCTTCAGAAAATAAACGCTTCAAATATGGAAGATAGGAATTCCCTGGCAATCCAGTGGTTAGGGCTAGGTAAATGGCTTGGGTGCAGTCCCTGGTTAGGGAACTGAGATCCCATGGTGTGGCCAAAAAGAAGACAAGTTTATATCAAAGTTGAACCAAAATTACTGGCATTTGCTGTTTGGAAATTGACACTGGCTTTACAATGTTGATTATGGAACACATCAAATTAGTATCCTTTTGAGATCAGTTTACTAGAGATTTAAGACAGGAAAAAAAAAATTTTTTTCTTGAGTGCTAGAAGGATTTGCCCTACAGGAGGAAATGGCAACCCATTCCAGTATTCTTGCCTAGGAAATCCCATGGCCAGAGAAGCCTGGCAGGCTACAGTCCATGGGGTTGCAAAGAGTCAGACACAATGAGCAACTAAGCACAGCACAGAGTATAGTAACCTTGGGTTACTGCTCTAAGAATAGTTTTTAGATTCTTGAAACCATATAAGAAGCAGCCAGTAAGATTCCCAGCATAGTTTTGGTTTCCAAAGCTGCATTCCTTATAACATAATGCTCAACAGACAAGGATGTAATGTTCCCTTTTATTTTATTCCCTAAAGGAAATATAAAACTTTATGACAGTTAAGGGTAATGAAATGTCAGTTTTAAGTTTAGAATCCCCAAAAGGAAGGAAATGATCTTTTACTCTGAAGATTACTGATATCACTAATTTTGAACTCTATTGAAAGCACTACACTTTGTTTCTAAATAGTTTTTAACACCTTAAAAATTTCCCTAGACTTTGTATTCTGTTTGATTCAGTCAACTCAAACACAGATTTCGCTGTGTATGGAAATCTATGCTCTGGACCTTTGACTTCTTTTAATTAGCACTACCGTTTGTAGTGAAAGGGAATTTTTGTTCTTGTTAGGAAATAAACAGTCCCAGTTTGAGGTGGTTGTTAGAGAACTTCAGTTAGCTGGAAATGCTATGTGTTAAAGCACTGACTGGTAATGTTAGATAAATTGATATATATATATATATATATATATATATATATTGTATACATATATAAAAATATATATATATAAATTCACTGAAAAGTTTCTTTGGGTTTTTTTCTTTCACTGTCCTGTGTTTTAACCAAAGAAGCTTATTTGATATCAGTTCAGTCGCTTAGTTGTGTCTGACTCTATCACCCACTCCTGGAGCTTGCTCAAACTCATGTCCATCAACTTGGTGATGCCATCCAACCATCTCATCCTCTATTGTCCCCTTCTCCTCCTGCCTTTAATCTTTCCCAGCATCAGGTCTTTTCTAAGGAGTCAGTTCTTTACATCAGGTGGCCAAAGTATTGGGACTTCAGCATCAGTCCTTCCAATGAATATTCAGGACTGATTTCCTTTAGGATTGACTGGTTCGATCTCCTTGTAGTAGAAGGGACTGTCAAGAGTCTTCTGCAGCACAATAGTTCAAAAGCATCAATTCTTCAGCACTCAGCTTTCTTTATGGTCCAACTCTCACATCCATACATGAGTACTGGAAAAACCAGAACTTTGACAAGACAGACCTTTGTCTGCAAAGTAATGTGTCTGCTTTTAATATGCTCTCTAGGTTTGTTATAGCTTTTCTCCCAAGAAGCAAGCATCTTTTAATTTCATGGCTGCAGTCAACATCTGCAGTGATTTTGGAGCCCAGTAAAATATGTATTAAATACATATTATATTTGATAATATATATAAATGGGAACTTTGAAATACATTAGGCTTTGGTTAATTCTGTGTGAAAAATCTAATTATATAGGTCACTCAGAGAATGTTTCCTCTGTTTAGATTTATAAACTTAGATATGCTTTAAAAAATTTTCCAGTTTTGAACTTAGAATGAAGACCAACAGCCGTAAATATTCTTGACATCTGTAGAAATTAATGATATTAATTTTTAGATTAATACTTAAGAATTCAGACCTATTCGGTTTGACATGCTGGAATAGCTAAACATATTTTCCTGGGTCTTGCTACATCAAATTATTTTGGGGCCTGTTCTTGCCTGGAGAATCCCAGGGATGGGGGAGCCTGGTGGGCTGCTGTCTATGGGGTCGCAGAGATTTGGACATGACTGAAGCGACTTAGCAGCAGCAGCAGCAGCAACTAGATTCAAGTGGTAGACTATACCATTCAGCTGTAAGGTAGCCTTCTAGTCTGACACCTTTACTGGGACCAGCTCTTGGGGAAAATAGGGATGGTAGCAGAGATCCCATGAGCTGTGGAGATGGCAGGGGAGGGCCATGCTGGCTGCATGGGTCTCAGTCAGTTGGACTGCTGTCTGTAGAGAATATACCAGGGTTGAAGAGGAAGTGACCTCAGCAGCTGGTAACACTGCTGAGGCCTGCATGTGTGAGACACATGCTTATTTGAGTAGTTCATTATCAGTGCTGTCAGACTGGAAAATGGGATGAGCTGTGGATAACACCCCTCAGATTTTAAGATTAATGGGATGGCATGGGAGGGGGTTAATGAGGACAAGCTGTTCCTCATCAAAATTGCTCATAAGTGATTTGATCATCCCCTTGAAGGATTAAGTGAAAGCATTTGTGCAAAGTAAACATCAATGGGTGGGGCACAGACTCAGTGCCCAGTCAGCATCAGGTTTGTGCCTCCAGAAGTCGAGTGGGTAACTCTGGGCCGATATGAGTACAGAAAGTGCAGCTCACAGATCTCCAGTGTCTCTGTGTACTCTTGGGGCGATTCAGTTGTTTTCACTCCTGGCTCCAGGGGGTATGGAGAGCCCCATGTATTAATTACCAGTTAGGTTTTCTCTGGGTTTCAGTGACTTCTCCTGAGATGTCTTCAGGGGACGATGTGATGATGATCTCATGGTTTTTTTATACTGTGCTTTTAACTCACTAAAGGATCTCCAGCCTCTTTGTCTGGAAGAGGTAAATAAAACTGCTCTAACTGCTAAAGTCCAGAGCTTTTTTGTGTTTGTGTTTCTTTTTTAAAGTTTCCTTCACTAATAAGTTTTGTGTGTATACAAAATAATACTGTAAAAAGTAAAACTAGACAAATGAATAATCTGTACCTAACCAGTGATTCTGCCCTGTTGTGAATGCTTCTGTCTCTTTTACCAGGCCCACATAAATTTGGTATATTTGTTTTTCCTTTATTAAACTGAGGCTTTATATTAATATATATATCTATTAATCCACACGTGTGCATTATTCTTTGTTCATACAACAGATTATAACAGCCATCACTCCAGGTAAGTAGCCATAGATTAAAAATTAGTTAATTTTAATAATATGACATGGTATGGTATGGCTATACCGTTGATTATATGACCATTCTCCAATAGGTAGACACTTCGGTTTCCTTTTTTGCC
The DNA here is from genome assembly GCA_917880005.1 of Nanger dama. NCBI lineage: Eukaryota > Metazoa > Chordata > Mammalia > Artiodactyla > Bovidae > Nanger > Nanger dama. The sequence continues at coordinate 1,571,549 of CAKJTW010000143.1, forward strand.
TCTACTAACTATGCCATGTTGCTTTTGTCCATATATCCTCTGATGCTTTTGTGTGTTCTGTTGGGGTGGTCTCAAAAATAGAACTGTTGGGTTAAAAAACCTGTATTAATTCATTTTAATAAATGCTGCATTTCCTAAAGAACTGTAGAAATTTACATTCCCATCAGCAACATGTGAGTTTGCAGGTATATTTTCTCTCTTCCTCCTTGTGACTTCAACTTTTTATCTAGATGGCCACAGGCTTTTACCTTCAGAGAACTTTACTGGGTTGTTTCATTGCTGATCACTGTCAGTATTTCACTTGGGACACCTTCGTTCTGTAAAATTATCTTATTTCTCCAATATTTTGCTTGTATCTTCAAGTCTTTGTTCCATTTCTTTGGTTCTCTTCTCCTGCTGTGTTGGTTTTCCTGTGTCTGACTTCTGGATCTGTCATTTTCCTTTCTTTGCTTACTTTTATCCTGCTCTCTAAACTCCATATTTTCAGCTTCTTCTGTTGTGTTGTTTCTAATAGGACCTTTATTTCTGTGATGCTTTTTAGATTTGATTAGCCACATTTCAGGTGCTCAGGACCCACACGTGACCAGCAGCAACTGTCCTGGCATCCCAGTTCTAGAATCAGACTAAAGGCTTGGGGTTCTGTGGACTTGACTTGCTCCCTTATTCTCCACAGTGCTCCAATTCCTCAGGTATGTCTGGGGAAACCTAAGGCTCTGAAGAGATTTCCCAGAGGGACAGAAGTTACTCACTAGAGGATCCCACTACACAGTCTACTTGGCAGGTGTGTTCTTCACTCCAGTTAATAAACTGGCCTCCTTTTAATTCCTCGTCAGTTGTCCAGCCCAATTCTGTTTTCAAAGACAGTGACTAGATGGGATATCTGAAAGCTTCAAAGTTAAGGAGGCACTTGGGACCTTGCTGGCTCCACCATAGTGCTGACTCACACTCTCAAGTACTCAGCTGGCCCTGGTTAATGCCACACTCTGGTCTGTGCTAAACCCAGAATGTGAGGGGATTAAGTCTAAGGAACGTTTCTGAGGAGACCAGACAAGAAGGACCAGAGATTCTGATATTGGTAGTCGGGCACAACAGAAAGGGACTCCTAAGAGTACTCATTTCAGAAGGAATTGAGAATCCATTCCCTTCTTTAAACTGTGTGTGGGTTTCTGCTGTTGCGTTATGGCGCCACCTCTTGGATGTAAACTGAAAAATCTAGCCTTATAAACTTTGTCTGTAGTCACAGGCACTAAGAAAGACTGAAGTGGGGGCCCATGATGGGTTCTAACATTTCAATTCTACCTTATGTTTAAGGAACTACCTAACTGAATGTCCAGAATCTGTAAGAGGGGGATGTTGGCAGCCTGAAGTCCAGAAAAGTACTGCCTCCTTGTGTTACAACCTGGCATTCCCTGACAATAGGGGCTGGTTTAGAAACTGTGCGTGACCTGATCTGGGCTGAGAACAAGAAGCTGATGGAGAGCTTTTGGAAAACAAATACCAAAGCTCTTATGAGAGGCCCTTTTTCCTGCTGGAGGGGGTGATATGTGGATAAGAAGCCGGAAACTGCTGCCTTTTTGCCTCCAAGAAGGAAGTGGGCCTGAGGGTAAAGCTGGCACTGCTGAAGTAAGTCAGGAAGGAAAGTAGGTGGGTCCTTTATGACATCACTGAACTGATGAGTCAAACCAACCCCTAAGTAAACCCTGCCTCTGAGACTTTTCAGGTATACGAGCTAATAAATCCCTTCATTGCTTAAGCCAGATGAGTTAGGTTTCTGTTACTTATCAGGGAAAGCACCCTAACAAACAAGGATTCATGTAAAGACCATGTAAAAATATGCCTGTAGTGCATACACCAAAATAGTGTTGAAAAAGAAGAGAAAGGATTCTGAAGCCAAGACCGTGTAAAGCAGAGTACATCTGGGGGCAGACGGCATAAGAGAAGGCAGCTGAGTGCAACCTGTGCTCTGCCTTTTACTCTGATTTCAGATGAGCCACCTCACTGATTGTCCTTGGTTCCTCTCTTACAAAATAAGTTGTACTGGACCAGTGGCTCCCAGTTCTTTTACCATCCATCATTTTTATTATTGGTCCTTTTAGTGGATGTAGACAAAGCAGACAATTGCAAATCACTCTTCCATCAGCAAATTTAGTACATATCTAGATTACCTTAATTACTATAGTTTGTATTGAACATTTAAAAACAAGATATTATTAGTTTTTGAAGCCTCAATATAGATATGACTTCTGACAGGACAGGCTTTCACAAGTATTGAAAATAGTTTCCAGATCTTCTGTCTTCTTTTGAAGATCTTAGGAGATTGATAAGGACAACAGATTTGATGACTGGAGTTACCATCCAAGAGGAAAATTAACGTGAAATTACAAATTTTTTTTTTTTTTTGCTTGGTAGTGTTCCACTCATGAGATCTGAGTTTCCTGACCAGGGATTGAGCCTGGGCCGTGGCAGTGAAAGTGCTGAGTCCTAACCACTGGACTGCCAGGGAACTCTCTAAATTGCAAGTCTTGATCTTACTTTTTTAACAAAATGCTCAACAGAATTTTAAAAAGACAAAAAAATGTTGCGTTTACATAAAAGTGAAAATCGCACAAGTGTTTGACTCTTTGTGACCCCATGGACTACACAATCCATGGAATTCTCTAGGCCAGAATACTGGAGTGGGTTGCTGCTGCTGCTACTGCTGCTAAGTCGCTTCAGTTGTGTCCGACTCTGCGACCCCAGAGATGGCAGCCCACCAGGCTCCCCCATCCCTGGGATTCTTCAGGCAAGAACACTGGAGTGGGTTGCCATTTCCTTCTCCAATGCATGAAAGTGGAAAGTGAAAAGTGAAAGTGAAGTCACTCAGTTGTGTCTGACTCTTAGAGACCCCATGGACTGCAGACTACCAGGCTCCTCCATCCATGGGATTTTCCAGCCAAGAGTACTGGAGTGGGTAGCTGTTCCCTTCTCCAGGGTATCTTCCCAACCCAGGTCTCCTGCATTGCAGGCAGATTCTTTACCAGCTGAGCCACCACAGAAGCCCAAGAATACTGGAGTGGGTAGCCTAACCATTCTCCAGTGGATCTTCCTGACCCAGGAATCGAACCAGGGTCTCCTGCATTGTAGGTGGATTCTTGGCCGGCTAAGATACCAGGGAAGCCATTTACATAAGCATTTTAAAATATAAAGTGACACTACGAAGCAGTGTGACAGGTTTCCTCTGTCACTTTTAAACTGGATTAGAAGGCAATCCCCAGAATTCCAGTAATTGCTGTGGAAATATTACCATTTTAATTTACAAAGAGGATAAACTGCATTCAGCTGGAAGCCAAAGGATCTAAGTTCTAGTTGCCAGCTTGCATCAAGTGATCCTGAATACTCTCAACTTCTGAAGTCAGAAGCCTCATCACAAAATGAAAGGGGCTAAGTCAGGTCATCCTAAATATCCTTTCCAGTTCTGTACTCTGTAATTCTGTGAAAACAGAGTAACATGTCCCGAGCTGTTTGGGATCAGGGATTTGAGAACCTAAGTTCCATGCCAGTACTTTTAATCTTAATACTTTTTGAGTCCTGTTCTTATTAAATATATTTACACCTTCTATGTATTTAAGTGTATTTTAACAGTCTGTCCATCATTAGCAATAAAAAAAGTTTCTCAAGGATGTACTTTCCGTTTCTTGCTTTTATTTCTTTTCAACTTGCTTTTTCAATTTCTCCAAGATCTCTTCCGGAGGTGTGGAGGCCAAAAGCTTCACCACTTTTCACGAGATTTACCACCCTGGACCAAAAGGAAAAACTGGTGTCAGGACAGCACACTAAACTTTCTAATGCTATTAGTGACAGCAGACTTCAGTTGCTGAGGATATGCCACCGTGTCCTTGTGGGGCTGTCACAGGTGGGCTAGTTTTCCTGATAGCTTAGTGCTGCTTTCTCCTAGCCATGTCTGGTCTATCCAAAGACAGATTCCGGTTCAGTACCTTTTTTTTTTTTTTTTTTTCTTACAATTCCCCAGAGGTTTTACCTTCATACATCAATTTCTGTAGTAATAAAAATTAGGCATTTTCAAAATGAGAATGGAATCTGGACGTACAATATTCTGTTTTCAAGTAATACTTTTGTTTAAATTACCAAAACAAATACTGCAATTTAATATAAACTTTGATTAAAAATAATTCTAAATATAGGACTGCTATTTTCTATACTGTTACACATTTCTGAAAAATTCCAAACAAAAAGTGACCACATATCCAAGTGCTATGATCCCACAACCGATTAAGACAACAATAAGGATTTGTTTAGAAACATCCTTTAAAGAAAGTAAATTCTGAGCAGGTATTTATCTAAATGGGTAGAAGCTGCACAGGTGGAAGCATGGGGGAGGGCTTTTAGGCAGATGTCAGAGCATACGCACTGGCAGAAAATCAGAAACGACCTGCTGTGGAGGAGATGCGGAGGGGCATGGCCTGATCATATGGATGCTTAGGGGCAGCCTACTACTAATCAATGACTCAGTGCCCACTGGATCCTGGATGGGAGCTACAGAATGTAGCACTGGAAAACAAGCAGAGTTGTAAGAAATATAAGCTTGGGTGGGTCTTACTCCTGCAGATTCTATTTGAGTAAGTCTGGGGTAATGCCCAGGAACCTGTGTTTTAGAAATCATTCCCAGGTGATTTTTCCCACCACCTCTAGTGCAGACCCTTGTAGTGCAGAAGTATTAATGGCTTTGTATGAGCCATCTCTTTAATGAGTGTCTCCCAGTAAGCGAGGACATGCTGGGCCAGATGTGCTTGATGGATTCACTAACGGAGACTACAAACAACAGGAGCCATTTTAGACATTTCTACTAAGGTGATGAGTTGAGGGAAGAGACAAGCAAGTTGAATCTGACAGAGCAAGTACAGGCATGAACTCAGGACTAAGGCATTTGGGAGGAAGGGGACTAGGAAGAATGATAGATTTTTAGTGATTAAATGTATATGAGTTAAAAACAACTGGTTTTTCAATTATTTTGAAAAGAAAAAAAATTGGTGTTTTAAAAGTAATGACTGATGTAGTACTCAAAGATGTTGAGAGAGAGAAAGATAGGCCTACCTTATCCAAAACCACATCACTCTTCCTGAGTTCTAAGACTTTGGAAAGATAGCGACACAGCTCTGCGTTAGCCTCTCCCTCTGTTGGAGGCGCTGCAATGGCTACACTCACAGCCTCGGTTGTCACGTCTGGAATGAGAACAGATCCTCATAAAGTCCCTTTTCTTCATGAAGTGGGGATATTTTGTAAAAGCGTTTCCATTTGTCTGGCATATAGTAGGGATTCAGTGAATAAATGCTGAGTGAAGAATGATGAAGCTCATCACAGTTAAGGGAACATAAACATGCCACTACCATTAAGAAACCCAAAGAAAATTGGTTTTCACCTGCTGACCAAGGTGAGCCGACAGAGTCCTGGGCAATAATCTGGAATTAGGAGCTGGAAACTGCACCTGGTCTGACAGGAACAGCCCCAGGCAGGGGAGTCAGGGGAGCTGGGCTAATAAAGCCCAGCAGTCACTGAGGAGTGAGTGAATGAGGTAGCTCACAGACTACAGGGCTGTTCAGAGTTTCCTCATCAGGGAAGTGGAAGCACTGCATTAGGTTCACCTCAGTGGAATGCCTCTCTGATGTTTTTAAAATGTATTTATTTAGTTAACAGCTACATAGCACTTACACCAAGTTTAAGGGCACACAAACATATTTTAAGGGCTTTACAAAAAATAACTTTATTCCTATAGTTTATCATCTCCATTTTACAAATGAGGAAACTGGAACCGAGAAGTAATGTGTTCAGGGTCACATGGCTAGAAAGTGATTCAAAAATAAATTTGAATTCGTGCTTTGAAATCCAGGACAATGAACAGTGCTTTCTGAAGTGCTTCAGGCTTCCTCGTCAATACAGCCTTCATAAAGAGCAACCTGCCTGCAGTCCTCCATGTCATTTCTGAGAGTATATATTCAAAGCAGTTTGCAAATGAGCTTGAGCTAGTCCGACATATGGGGTTACCCAGGCATTTCCACACTCGTTCATCTCGCCTGTGTAAACATGGCCACAGTCCACAGGAATGAGACAGTAGAACAACCCTTCTCCTATCCTGTCACTGATTTTATGATGCAGTTTCTCACATTTTAGTATCTTTGAAATCCAGGTGTTATAACAGATGGGAAAGAAAACGTTTAGTTGATGTGGATTTTGTCTGTCTTACTGGTACATAAAGTACTGTGTGTACTTACAGTTGATGGGCAATTGTATCTGATGAAACATGGTATTCCAACAGTATGTAGAGACAGTGTCCACAGCGACTACTTAGAAAATGCTAAGGAGGGGATAGCCAACACACAGCTACGCTGACATGGCCATAAGCACAAACCAGGCCCAGCACCCCAATTCTGATGTCTTGTTTTCAAAATATTTTAAAAATTGGAATACAGAGCTTTAGTGGGTGACAAAGACCATCAAGAATACTCAGATCAACACTTTTCAAACTTTTTCCCCCAATCAGAATCCCCCAACTCCACTCAATTTCCCATGAAATTCCAACATTTAAAGCAATTGTCAACAGTTCCTCAGGAGTCCTCTCTGCTTACCTCACCTGTGCCCACCACAGAGAACCCTGAGGCAACTTTTGCGGTCCAGGGAATAGCTTAAAAGCTTCTAACAGGCCAACTATCTCATCTGACAGATGAAAGAACTGGGCCCAGAAATATTCTGTATAGCTTGGACTGAAAACAAGCTCACACAGGTGTTGATCATCAGGTTCTCTCCCTCCTTGGACCAATGATCATTAAAAAATAACCGAAACATCTTTTTCTGAACGTTTCTACTTTCAGAACAGGACAAACTAAGAATCATCTAGGCTACATACATTTCTGTATAAGTTCTTTCTAAAGTACCTTTATTAAAATTGAGGTATGATTGACATAAAACAGGTGTACAACATAATGATTCAATATTTGTATTTTGAACTGATCACCACAATATTGGCTAATAAAATATAACAAAGGACAGTGTTTAGTGGTTTCTCATCTAACTTGGTATGCTTTAAATATGATATACGTATTCAGTTTTAAGCACTAGATTATACCTTTAAATTAGAATTCAGAGTTTAAAGATGGAGGAGCCTCTAACTGCAGACGTGAAAAATACACTTGACCATGCAGGATAAATTTTCAGCAAACTAAGGCAAAAAGGATGGAGCAGGGGACAACTGAGTCCTTCATACAAGATCCCTACCCCAGGGTCCAAGTATACCTGTCACAGCATTTTGTTTGGAACCAGGTTTGGCATGGATGGCTATGTTGACACCGCCTTTAGGATCAACTGTCACAGGACCTAAGGGAGGGAGTGGTCTCTCTGGTTCCTTGCTCTGGTTTTTACCCTAAAACGACAAGAACAACCACACTACAGCTTCACGATTTACAAAACACTTTGCCACGCATTTGATCCTTCCAGGATTCCTTTTCACCCTTAACCAAGGCAAATTAGGCTGATTGTCACGTCCAGGGATTTCTGGTCATCTAGAATGGTCTTCCAACATCTTTCACGGCTCAAATCAATCCTTCCACAAAGGCTCTCGATCAACCCCACTGTTTTGTTCCTGCCTTGGTAAACTCTTGAGCCGGTTCCTTTCCATTTCCCAGTCCTCAGGGGCAGCGACTATTCATTATTTATCTTTGTATTTCAAGCAGCACAAGTTAAACGTTTGTGAACAACCAAGGCTGGAAGTGTTTATATGGGGGGGCAGAGTGGAGAAAAAAGGAACAACTGCTGCTGCTAAGTCGCCTCCGTCGTGTCCGACTCTGTGCGACCGCAGAGTCGGCAGCCCACCAGGCTCCCCCGTCCCTGGGATTCTCCAGGCAAGAACACTGGAGTGGGTTGCCATTTCCTTCTCCAAATGCATATGAAAAGTGAAAGTGAAGTCGCTCAGTCGTGTCCGACTCTTAGCGACCCCATGGACTGCAGCCTTCCAGGCTCCTCTGTCCATGGGATTTTCCAGGCAAGAGTACTGGAGTGGGGTGCCACTGCCTTCTCCGATAAAAAGAACAACACTGGTATTTAAAGGACTTATTGTTATTTAGTCGCGAAGTTGTGTCTGACTCTTTCCGACCCCATGGACCGTAGCCCGCCAGGCTCCTCTGTTAATGGGATTTCCCAGATTAGAATACTGGAGTGGGTTCCCACTTCCTCCTCCAAGGGATCTTCCCGACCCAGGAATCGGAGCTCTGTCTCCTGCACTGGCAAGGGAACTCGTCGCCGCTGAGCCACCCGGGAAGCTGATTTAAAGAACTACTATGTGTCAGAAGCTGCACTAGGAACTTTCCACTCAACAAACATAAACTGCGCACCAGGGGGTATGGAGGCAAAGGATGAGTAAAGATGAGTAAGGACACATGGCCCTTCTCAAGGAGCCCGGACTGTGGACTGGTACAGTATGCTAGGAGCGCCGACCACACACCCACGGGGCATCACCGCGCAGCAGAGGAGGAGGCAGTTCGGCCTCGGGACGCCGGGGAAGCTCCCAGAAGGAAGAAAATTTAGAGCCGAGTCTTAGGAACCAACCGGAGTCGGCCCTGCAGAGACAGTGAGAGGGAAATAGGAAGTGGTGGGTTCCCAACGGAGGGGTGGGAAGAGGGTCGAGGAAGGGAAGGGGACTGAACGCTGGCGAGAGCCTCCCAGGGAAGTACAGGCCACATCGCGCTGCCGGAACACGAAGCGCGAGCCTGGGAGTGCGGGAGCGAGGCCGGAGGAGCGGCAGTCACCGTTCGGGGAGAGGCACGCGCGACGCCGGCCCAGATGCTCGACCTCTCCTGGTGGCCGGCGGCGCAACCGAGTGGGGTGGGGAGAAGGAGGCCTGGGACTCGGAGACAACAGCGGTTAGCGGAGCTTCTACCCACCCGCGTGTCCCGCTTCTCTCCCGCGCTCCTCAACCAGCATTTCTGCGGCCCACCCTCCCGCGGCCACGGGAATTGCCACTGGCCTTGTTCGTCGCACCACTTTTCTTAGGCATGTCGGCGCCCAAAGGGAGCCGGGTGACAGTCCGAGAACCAGATCCAGGTTCGAGCAGCCTCAACCCGTAGCCTAACAGCCGCATCCCGGCCAGGCGCCGGAAGAGCCCTCTGTGCGTGCACACGCAGCAGCGGGGAGCGGCCCCGTTGGCCTGAGCCTCCGCTCGGGCACCAGGGCGACGCCTTCCGGCTGGCGGGAGCAAGACTCCTTCTTCCTGGAAAGACCTCAAGAACTACTGCATAACACATTGTTAAGTTGTGTCCGACTCTTCCGAGAATCCATGGACTGTAGCCCGCCAGGCTCCACAGTCCACGCAGTTTTCTAGGCAAGAATGGAGTGGGTTACCATTTCATCTTCCAGGGGATCTTCCTCACCCAGGAATCGAACCCACGACTCTTGGATCTCCTGTATTGGCAGGCAGAATATTTACCACTGTATCTCCCGGGAAGCCATGAAGAGATACTGCAAATGGTTAAAGTAATTAAAAAAAAAAAAAAAAAAGTGGAGGTGGTCTATGATCCAAATGGCAGAAAACCCATTATTAATGTTTATACTTGTTCCTATTTTCTGTTTAATTTCTTTCAGGTTTCAGTAAAGTTGAATTTAAAAAAATCAATGTTGTCTTAGCTTTTGCCAATGGAGAAGATGGAAAATGGATTTTTCAAGTGTACAAACTAGGCAAGAGTAATGAACCGTGTAGCTTTTGGAGCTGGGATACTATAGCACCATGCTGTCTTAGGAATGATGCGTTGTCTAGCTCAAGGGACAGTTTTCAGGTTTTGAATTTCGATGATGGAAACAGGGAAGCAAAAAGGAGATGGTTTGGAGCAGACAGGACTTGAAAGGGAAAAGATTTGTCTAAAACATACTGCATTTGAAGATCTGGCTCTTTAATATCCTGATGCTGATGACTGCAGCCATGAAATTAAAAGACACTTACTCCTTGGAAGAAAAGTTTTGACCAACCTAGATAGCATATTGAGAAGCACAGACATGACTTTGCAACAAAGGTCCGTCTAGTCAAAGGCTATGGTTTTTCCAGTGGTCAGGTATGGATGTGAGAGTTGGACTGTGAAGAAAGCTGAGTGGTGTTGGAGAAGACTCTTGAGAGTCCCTTGGACTGCAAGGAGATCCAACCAGTCCATTCTAAAGGAGATCAGCCCTGGGATTTCTTTGGAAGGAATGATGCTGAAGCTGAAACTCCAGTACTTTGGCCACCTCATGCAAAGAGTTGACTCATTGGAAAGGACCCTGATGCTGGGAGGGATTGGGGGCAGGAGGAGAAGGGGACGACAGAGGATGAGATGGCTGGATGGCATCACTGACTCAATGGACGTGAGTCTGAGTGAACTCGGGAATTGGTAATGGACAGGGAGGCCTGGCGTGCTGCGATTCATGGGGTCGCAAAGAGTTGGACACGACTGAGTGACTGAACTGAACTGAACTGAAGGTTGTCTATTTCCAGGTAAAGTTTTTTTCTTGCAAATTAAAGTACTGCTTATGTGGGCCTAAAAGAAGGACCATTTGATAACTCAAATAAATTACCACAATTTGTTGGATAGATACTGGAGTAATTACACTTTTTAAAAAAATAGAAAATGCTCATATTTTGCAGTAAATACAGATTGGCCAAGTATCTTTCAGGGTCTTATTGTAAAGTTTGAAAATGGTGACATGTTATTTTGGGACCCAGCAAAATAGTTTCCCAACTTTATGCCTTGGGAGATAGACCTGGGTTTAAATTTGACTTCCCACCACTTACTGACATTTTAAAACATGAATTTCTTGGCCTGTGAAATGGGTCTTATAATAGTACTTTTCTCGTATGATGTTGTGAGAAGGAAATGAGAATGTGTTGGTGGGAAACTAGTACAGCCACTATGGAGAACAGTGTGGAGATTCCTTTAAAAACTGGAAATAGAACTGCTGTCCGACCCAGCAATCCCACTGCTGGGCATATATACTGAGGAAACCAGAACTGAAAGAGACACAAGTACCCCAATGTTCATTGCAGCACTGTTTATAATAGCCAGGACATACATGGAAGCAACCTAGATGTCCATCAGCAGATGAATGGATAAGAAAGCTGTGGTACATATACACAATGGAGTATTACTCAGCCATTAAAAAGAATACATTTGAATCAGTTCTAATGAGGTGGATGAAACTGGAGCCTATTATACAGAGTGAAGTAAGCCAGAAAGAAAAACACCAATACTGTATAATAACACATATACATGGAATTTAGAAAGATGGTAACAATAACCCTGTATGTGAGACAGCAAAAGAGACACAGATGTATAGAACAGTCTTTTGGACTCTGTGGGAGAGGGAGGGGGTGGGATGATTTGGGAGAATGGCACTGAAACATGTATATTATCATATGTGAAATAGATCGCCAGTCCAGGATCGATGCATGAGGGAGGGTATGGGGGTTCAGGATGGGGAACACATGTACACCCATGGCAGATTCATATCAATGTATGGCAAAGCCAATACAACATTGTAAAGTAATTAGCCTCCAATTAAAATAAATAAATTTATATTAAAAAAAAGAAGAGAAAAAAAGAGAATGTGTATCAAGTGCTCAGTGCAGATCCTGGTGCACGGGAGTCACTCTGGCAGCTCTTTTAACAGGAAATGATAGTGTGACATACCTTACCCTCTATCAGAGGAAATAACAAGAATAGTTCTTTCACCTGCTGAGAACAAACAGTGGAGAAAAGCCCAAGACTGCAAAAAACTGGTGAAGCAGCAGATGGCAGCAGTTGTTTCCACTGTAGATGTTTAAGTAAGTTGAGTTGCATTATGTCCATAAACAAAAAGAGCTTCCCTAATGGCGCTAGTGATAAAGAACCCGCCTGCCAATGCAGGAGAGACAGGAGAAGTGGGTTCGATCCTTGGGCCAGGAATATCCCATGGACAGAGGAGTCTGGCGGGCTACAAACCATGGGGGTCACAAAGAGTCAGACACAACTGAGCATCTAACACACCTAAATAAAAATAAAGCTACTAGAAGATCTTGCAGAACCACTCCAAGGAATATTTGAAGGGAAACATTTTGAAATACATGTGCAACCAAGCATGCACTGGACTGCACTTTACAACAGCCAAAAATGGAAATAAACATATTGTTTATCGGGAGATAAATGGATAAAGAAAAAGAGACCTATGTACACAATAGAACATGACTCTGCCAGAAGAAAATGACATAATGTGATTTTCAGGAACATTGATAAAACTAGGGATGATCAAACAATGTGAAGAAACTCAAAATTAGAAAAAGATATTTATCTTTAGATATCATTTATAGCTGGAATTGATAAACACCCACCAATTTATTCACTGAGAAACATGAAGACTCAGAGACCTAGAAAACAATCTTCTGATTGTTAAGGAGAAAGCAAGTGTAAAGGGATAAAATAAAAGGTTACAGTAAGCAAATATAATCGTTGCATGTAAAAGAGGTAATCATCAAAGACCTAGGTATAACAAAGGATTTCTGTAAACACACTGTAATGAATTCCATGGGGAAAATGCAAATATGAATACATATATATATATATGTAAAACTTAAAACACATTCAGTTCACCTGTCACCTACAGCACATTGTATATCACTGTTACTACAATATAGAATAAAGATTAATTTTAAAAAGCTAGGGAAGAACACACAAGCTTCTGGATATTTGTTCAGGTACATTCCACATTAAATTACAGCCCTGAATGAAAACTCTCATAAAGATTTCATTTCCAGAGTAACCATATTTGGGCATTAGAAAATCCAGCAGCCTTGTGGCCATTCCCAGCAACAGTTACCTTAAAAGTTTTGCTTATGAGTACCATGTGTTTTCCCTGGTGGCTCAGATGGTAAAGTGTCTGCCTGCAATGTGGGAGACCTGGGTTTGATCCCTGGGTTGGGAAGATCTCCTGGAGAAGGAAATGGCAACCCACTCCAGTACTCTTGCCTGGAGAATCCCACAGACGGAGGAGCCTGGTAGGCTACAGTCCATGGGGTCGCAAAGAGTCAGACATGACTGAGTGACTTCACTTCACTAAGAATCCTAATTGCAACATAGAAATAAAGTGAGATGCATTAGCAATGTGGCTCAGAGGTTAAAGCATCTGCCTGCAATGTGAGAGGCCTGGGTTTGATCCCTGGGTCAAGAAGACCCCTGTAGAAGGAAATGGCAACCCACTCCAATATTCTTGCCTGGAGAATCCCATGGATGGAGGAGCCTGGTGGGCTACAGTCCACAGGGTCACAAAGAGTTGGACACGACTGAGTGACTTCACTTTCACTTTTCACCATGCTGTTGTCGCTAAGATGTGTTCAACTCTTTGCAACCCCATGAACTGTAGCACGCCAGGCATCTCTATCCTTCACTATCTCCCAGAGTTTGCTCAGATTCGTGTCCATTGAGTCAGTGCTGCTGTCTAACCATCTCTTCCACTGCTGCCTCCTTCTCCTTTTCCCTTCAGTTTTTCCCAGCATCAGGGTCTTTTTACGAGTTAGCTCTTCACATCAGGTGGCCAAAGTAATGGAGCTTCAGCTTCAGCAGCAATCCTTTTAGTGAATATTCAGGATTGATTTTCTTTAGCATTGACTGGTTTGATATCCTTGCTGTCCAACGGACTCTCAAGAGTCTTCTCCAGCACCACAATTTGAAAATATTAATTCTTCGGTACTCTGCCTTCTTTACCATCCAGCTCTTACATCCGTACATGACTACTGAAAAGATCATCAGTTCAGTTCAGTAGCTCAGTCGGGTCTGACTCTCTTGTGACTCCATGAACCGCAGCACGCCAGGCCTCCCTTTCCATTACCAACTTCTAGAGCCCACCCAAACCCATGTCCATCGAGTCAGTGATGCCATCTAACCATCTCATCCTCTGTCGTCCCCTTCTCCTCCTGCCCTCAATCTTTCCCAGCATCTGGGTCTTTTCAAATGAGTCAGCTCTTCACATTAGGTGGCCAAAGTATTGGAGCTTCAGCTTCAACATCAGTCCTTCCAATGAACACCGAGGATCAATCTCCTTTAGAATGGACTGGTTGGATCTCCTTGCAGTCCAAGGGACTCTCAAGAGTTCTCCAACACCACAGTTCAAAAGCATCAATACTTCTGTGCTCAGCATTCGTTATAGTCCAACTCTCGCATCCATACATGACCACTGGAAAAGCCATAGTCTTGACTAGATGGACCTTTGTTCACAAAGTAAGATCTCTGCTTTTTAATATGCTGTCTCAGTTCAGTTCAGTTCAGTCACTCAGTCCGGTCTGACTCTTTGTGACCCCATGAATCACAGCACTCCAGGCCTCCCTGTCCATCACCAACTCCCAGAGTTCACTCAAACTCATGTCCGTCGAGTTGGTGATACCATCAAGCCATCTCATCCTCTGTCATACCCTTTCTCCTCTTGCCCCCAATCCCTCCCAGCATTAGGGTCTTTTCCAATGAGTCAACTCTTCACATGAGGTGGCCAAAGTATTGGAGTTTCAGCTGTAGCATCAGTCCTTCCAATGAACACCCAGGGCTGATCTCCTTTAGGACTCAAGAGTCTTCTCCAACACCACACTTCAAAACCACCAATTCTTAGGCGCTCAGCTTTCTTCACAGTCCAACTCACATCCATACATGACCACTGGAAAAACCACAGCTAGATGGACCTTTGTTGGCAAAATAATGCTTTGAATATGCTTTTGAATATGCTGTCTAGGTTGGTCGTAACTTTCCTTCCAAGGAGTAAGTGTCTTTTAATTTCATGGCTGCAATCACCATCTGCAGTGATTTTGGAGCCTAGAAAAATAAAGTCTGACAAGAAAAATAAAGAAAATAAAAGTCTGACAAGAAAAATAAAGTCTGACACTGTTTCCACTGTTTCTCCATCTATTTCCCATGAAGTGATGGGACCAGATGCCATGATCTTCATTTTCTGAATGTTGAGCTTTAAGCCAACTTTTTCACTCTCCTCTTTCACTTTCATCAAGAGGCTTTTTAGTTCCTCTTCACTTTCTGCCGTAAGGGTGGTTTCATCTGCATATCTGAGGTTATTGATATTTCTTCCAGCAATCTTGATTCCAGCTTGTGTTTCTTCCAGTCCAGCGTTTCTCATGATGGACTCTGCATAGAAGTTAAATAAGCAGGGTGACAGTATACAGCCTTGACGTACTCCTTTTCCTATTTGGAACCAGTCTGTTGTTCTATGTCCAGTTCTAACTGTTGCTTCCTGACCTGCATACAGATTTCTCAAGAGGCAGGTCAGGTGGTCTAGTATTCCCATCTCTTTCAGAATTTGCCACAGTTTAGTGTGATCCAAACAGTCAAAGGCTTTGGCATAGTCAATAAAGCAGAAATAGATGTTTTTCTGGAACTCTCTTGCTTTTTCCATGATCCAGCCGATGTTAGCAACTTGATGTCTGGTTCCTCTGCCTTTTCTAAAACCAGCTTGAACATCAAGAAGATAACGGTTCATGTATTGCTGAAGCCTGGCTTGGAGAATTTTGAGCATTACTGTACTAGCATGTGAGATGAGTGCAATTGTGCGGTAGTTTGAGCATTCTTTGGCATTGCCTTTCTTTGGGATTGGAATGAAAACTTACCTTTTCCAGTCCTGTGGCCACTGCTGAGTCTTCCAAATTTGCTGCCATATTGAGTGTAGCACTTTCACAGCATCATCTTTCAGGATTTGAAACAGCTCCACTGGAATTCCATCACTTCCAATAGCTTTGTTCATAGTGATGCTTTCTAAGGCCCACTTGACTTCACATTCCAAGATATCTGGCTCTAGATGAGTGATCACATCATCATGATTATCTGGGTCGTGAAGACCTTTCTTGTACAGTTCTTCCGTGTATTCTTGCCACCTCTTCTTAATATCTTCTGCTTCTGTTAGGTCCAGACCATTTCTGTCCTTTATCGAGCCCATCTTTCCATGAAATGTTCCCTTGGTATCTCTAATTTTCTTGAAGAGATCTCTAGTTTTTCCCATTCTGTTCTTTTCCTCTATTTCTTTGCATTGATCCCTGAAGAAGGCTTTTTTTTAAATCTCTTCTTGCTATTCTTTGGAACTCTGCATTCAGATGCTTATATCTTTCCTTTTCTCATTTGCTTTTCACCTCTCTTCTTTTCACAGCTATTTGTAAGGCCTCCCCAGACAGCCATTTTGCTTGTTTGCATTTCTTTTCCATGGGGATGGTCTCGATCCCTGTCTCCCATACAATGTCCCAAACCTCATTCCATAGTTCATCAGGCACTCTATCTATCAGATGTAGGCCCTTAAATCTATTTCTCACTTCCACTGTATAATCATAAGGGATTTGATTTAGGTCATACCTGAATGGTGTAGCAGTTTTCCCTACTTTCTTCAATTTAAGTCTGAATTTGGTAATAAGGAGTTCATGATCTGAGCCACAGTCAGCTCCTGGTCTTGTTTTTGTTGACTGTATAGAGCTTCTCCATCTTTGGCTGCATAGAATATAATCAATCTGATTTCGGTGTTGACCATCTGGTGATGTCCATGTGTAGAGTCTTCTCTTTTATCTATCACTTTGTTCCTTTAGAAACAGCTACCTGTAAGTCAGACCTACTTTCTTTTCCCTTAATAAAATAAAATTTCATTCCTTATACCTTCTTTATTAAAAACATACATCCTACTTTGCTTAAACAACCATCAGCTGTCCTTTATATTAGCATTCTGTAGCTTTGTGACCATAAATACCTGTGATAATTTCTAAAAACATTTGTTTTCTTATAGAGAACATCTCAGGATGGCACCACACATATTCATTAATAGTTCATAATCTCTAGTTTCTCTGTAAGAGGAAGTTAGTGCTCAGTAATTAATGTTTCAGAAACTTATTTTATTTGGAAATGACCTAGCTATTTAGTAAACTTCCATCACTTAGTTTAACAAAACCCTAGAAATTCAAGTTGCCTCAATCTGGAGAGACTATTTCAAACAACATTCCTAAAGCATAATTATTCCTAATAGAGTTTATTTAAAAGCTCATATCTCTTTCACATTTTCTTTCTTGAAGAGTTTTTTTGGACTCCAGTCCCTTTCCTCGGTGAAAAAGTTGTGACAGATATAATAAGATTAAACTTATATCAAACCTAGGTATAATGAAAATGTTGTTTAATATAAGTGACTCTTAGACATGTCTACATTAATTAGATCGCCAAATAAACATTACTACCAGATATTTAATACTGAATATTTCCTAGTTTATGTGAACCTGAAATTCATTTAGGTTAATTTGTCTTATATTTAGAATTGTTTGATTTGTAAGTGCTTACTTTTCTTTAGGTCACTTAAACTAGAGCTCATTTACAACATAACCTCAGCAATATTATCCAAAGACAAAGACATACACTGAGACATGCATAAATCCAGACAGACAGACATAGATCTCATAGTTATTTGAGATTAAAATGTCTCTTTGCCCCCGGCCCCCCACCCCCCCGTTTTACTTGGCTTGAAGTTTTAATTTGCCCACAGTTGAAGTCTCAGGCAAAGTGGTCTGTATATTTCATGCATATGATAAGAGTTAACTTCAAACTTTCTCCTAGGCATAATTTTGTTTAACAAGCTAGTTTTTCATGTAGGAACCAGTTTTGTATTTCAAAAGATTTCATTTTAACCAGTTTCCTCCAGAGTCTACTATCATGGCCATACTGTCTTTCCCTCCTGTGGTCATAATCTGACAGCTAAATTTTAGAGAGTGCTCAAACTGGAACAACAGACTGGTTCCAAATAGGAAAAGGAGTACGTCAAGGCTGTATATTGTCACCCTGCTTATTTAACTTACATGCAGAGTACATCATGAGAAACACTGGGCTGGAAGAAGCACAAGCTGGAATCAAGATTGCCGGGAGAAATCTCAATAACCTCAGATATGCAGATGACACCACCTTTGTGGCAGAAAGTGAAGAGGAACTAAAAAGCCTCTTGATGAAAGAGAAAGTGGAGAGTGAAAAGTTGGCTTAAAGCTCAACATTCAGAAAAGGAAGATCATGGCATCCAGTCCCATCACTTCATGGGAAATAGATGGGGAAACAGTGGAAACAGTGTCAGACTTTATTTTGGGGGCTCCCAAATTACTGCAGATGGTGACTGCAGCCATGAAAGTAGAAGATGCTTACTTTTTGGAAGAAAAGTTATGACCAACCTAGATAGCATATTGAAAAGCAAAGACATTACTTTGCCAACAAAGGTCTGTCTATGGTTTTCCCAGTGGTCATGTATGGGTGAGAGAGTTGGACTATGAAGAAAGCTGAGCGCTGAAGAATTAATGCTTTTGGACTGTGGTGTTGGAGAAGACTCTTGAGAGTCTATTGGACTGCAAAGAGATCCAACCAGTCCATTCTGAAAGAGATCAACCCTGGGATTTCTTTGGAAGGAATGATGCTAAAGCTGAAACTCCAGTACTTTGGCCACCTGATGCGAAGAGTTGACTAACTGGAAAAGACTGTGATGCTGGGAGGGATTGGGGGCAGGAGGAGAAAGGGACGACCGAGGATGAGATGGCTGGATGGCATCACCGACTCGATGGACATGAGTCTGAGTGAACTCTGGGAGTTGGTGATGGACATGGAGGCCTGGCATGCTGCGATTCATGGGGTTGCAAAGAGTAGGACATGACTGAGAGACTGAACTGAACTGAACTGAACTGACAAATTGACTCTGATAACAGGGGCTTACTGACTGGTAAAAGTTGTCCCAGCAGGAATTATCCTTCTGGGGAGATGAGGTATGGTCCTAATTTGATCAGAAGAATTTGGAAGGGAAAAGGAACTTGCAGGAGCAAGAGTATGTTGGTCCCTCTCCACAGTGAGAGATAGAAATTTGAAGGTGATTCTTTAGAATGTTGCTGCTGCTACTGCTATGTCACTTCAGTCATGTCCGACTCTGTGCGACCCCATAGATGGCAACCCACCAGGCTCCCCTAACCCTGGGATTCTCCAGGCAAGAACACTGGATGGGTTGTCATTTCCTTCTCCAATGCATGAAAGTGAAAAGTGAAAGTGAAGTTACTCAGTTGTGTCTGACTCTTTGTGACCCCATGGACTGCAGCCTACCAGCTCTTCCATTCATGGGAATTTCCAGGCGAGAGTACTGGACTGGGGTGAGATGTTTTTGATCCTTCAGGCTTTTGATTATGGGAGAAAGTCCTAGATCAAAGGGAACCTCAGAGTCCTTTCTTTGTGTCCAACAGTAGAGATCAAATGTGAATAGGAAAGGCCAAGTAAGGATCATCTAGGAAATCTGATGGAGGGGGAGACAGTGGAGGGTGAGGGGATAGGATGGCCACAGAAGGACACGTGGCTCGAGTCCCTCAGATCTGGATTCTGATTAAGGGCCATGAAGGACTGAACCAAAGGGACCTCTGAAAACTTTCCCTGCTTTGGCAGCAACCTAGTGTGCCCTTCAGAGGCCATTTTTCATCTCCTAACTTGTACTAAGGCTAGGTCTTTTGAGATTTTCAGAGTCAAATTTTTCCAGTTCCTGATAACATAGCCAAGGGGTGAGTCTGAGAGAGGCTCTTGGGACCTACCAGAATCAGCTCTTAGCCTGCATGCCAGACAATGGGAGTTCTGAGAGTCATTGGCTGACAGAAAGGCATCCCTTTTGTCCCAGTGATCTCTCCATGCAGGTAACGGCACAGAATGGCTGACTGTCCCAACAGTCAGGTCTGATTGTGAGAGGTGACGCCGGGGAATTGTGTAGCTAAGGCACCATGCATTAGTTCTAGGAAACCCAGAAGACCTCCTAGAGCTAAGACCAAAAGAGATGTTCTATTCATCAGTTGGGATTGGAATGCAAAAGTAGGAAGCCAATAGATACCTGGAGTAACAGGCAAGTTTGTCCTTGGAGAACAAAATGAAGCAGGGCAGAGGCTAACTGAATTCGGCCAAGACAATGTACTGGTTATAGCAAATATCCTTTGTCAACAACCCAAGAGATGACTTTACACATGGACATCACCAAATGGTCAGTACTGAAATCGAATTGATTATATTCTTTGTAGCTGAAGATGAAGAGGCTGTATACAATCAGCAGAAACAAGACCTGGAGCTGACTGTGGCTTAGATCATCAACTTCACATAGCAAAATTCAGGCTTAAACTAAAGAAAACAAGGAAACCACTAGGCCATCCAGGTATGACTTAAATCAAACCCCCATGAATATGCAGTGGAGGTAATGAACAGATTCAAGGGATTAGACCTTCTCAACAGTGTGCCTGAAGAACCATGGATGGAGGTTCATCATATTGCACAGGAAGCAGCAATCCAAACCACCCCAAAGAAAAGAAAAGCAATAAGGCAAAGTGGTTATCTGAGAAGGCTGTACAAATAGCTGAAGAAAGAAGAGAAGTAGAAAGCAAGGGAGAAAGGGAAAGGTATATCCAACTAAATGCAGAGTTCCAAAGAACAGCTAGGAGAGACAAGACAGCCTTCTTCAGTGAACAATGACTATAACTAGAAGAAAACAACAGCAGGGGAAGATTAGAGATCTCTTCAGGAAAATTGGAAATATCAAAAGAATATTTTGCCCAAGTTCAGTCACTCAGTCGTGTTCGACTCTCTGGGACCCTATGGATTGCAGCATGCCAGGCTTCCCTGTCCGTCACCATCTGCTGGAGCTTTCTCAAACTCAGGTCCATCACGTCAGTGATGCCATCCAACCATCGCATCCTTTGTTGTCCCCTTCTACTCCCACCTTCAGTCTTGCCCAGCATCATGTTCTTTTCCGATAAGTCAGTTTTTCACATCAGGTGGCCACAGTATTGAAGTCTCAGTTTCAGCATCAGTCCCTCCAATGAATATTCAGAACTGACTTCCTTTAGGATGGACTGGTTAGACCTCCTTGCAGTCCAAGGGATTCTCAAGAGTCTTCTCCAACACCACAGTTCAAAAGCATCACTTCTTTGGAGCTCAGCTTTCTTTATAGATCAACTCTCACATCCATACATGACTACTGGAAAAACCATCGCTTTGACTAGACGGACCTTAGTTGGCAAAGTAATGTCTCTGCTTTTTAATATGCTGTCTAAGTTGGTCATAGCTTTTCTTCCAAGGCTTTCCTTTCTTCACCCAAAGATGAGCACAATAATGGATAGAAATGGTACAGAGCCTAGTAGACACTGAAGAGATCAAGAAGAGATGGGAGAATACATGAAAGAACTGTACAAAAAGGATCTTCAGGAACTGGATTACTATGATGATGTGGTCAGTCACCCAGAGCCAGACATTCTGAAGAGTGAAGTCAAGTAGGCCTTAGGGAAGCACTGCTGTTAATACAGCTAGTGAATGTGGTGGAATTCCAATAGAGCTAGTCAAAACCCTAAAGGATGATGCCATCAAGGTGTTGCATTCAATATGTCAGCAAGTCTGGAAGACCCAGCAGTGGCCACAGGACTGGAAAAGGTCAATCCTCTCAGTTTCCAAGAAGGGTGGTACAAAAAAATGTGCTAACCATCAGACAGTTGCAGTCATCTCCCATGCCAGTAAGGTCATGCTTAAAATCTTGCATGCTAGGCTTCAACATTATGCAAACCAAGAAATTCCAGATGTCCAAGCTGGGTTTAGGAAAGGAAGAGGAACCAGAGAACAAATTGCTAACATTCACTGGATCATAGAGAGAGCAAGGGAATTTCAGAAAAACATCTACCTCTGTTTCATTAACCATGCTAAAGCCTTTGACAGCATGGATCGCAACAAAGTATGGAAAGCTCTCAAAGAGGTGGGAATAGCAGACCATCTTACCCGTCTTCCGAGAAACCTGTATGCAGGCCAAGAAGCAACAGTTAGAACCCTGTATGGAACAATGATTGGTTTAAGATTGAGAAAGGACTATGACAGGGCTGTCTGCTGTCACCCTGTTTGTTTAGCCTATATGCTGAGCACATCACAAGAGATGTTGGGTTGCATGAGTTACAAGCTGGAATCAAGATAGGCAGGAGAAACATCAACAACCTCAGATATGAGGATGATACCATTCTAATGGCAGAAAGTGAAGAGGAACTAAAGAGCCTGTTGATGAGGGTGAAGGAGGAGAGTGCAAGAGCCAACTTAAGACTAAATATTAAAAAAACAAAGATCATGGCATTTGGCCTCATTACTTCATGGCAAATAGAAGGGGAAAAGGTGGAAGTAGTAACAGATTTCCTTTTCTTGGGCTCTAAAATCACTGCAGATGATGACTGCAGCCATGAAATCAGAAGACAGCTGTTTTTGGCAGGAAAGCTATGACAAACGTAGACAGTGTGCTGAAAAGAGGCATTGCTCTGCCAACAAAGGTCTGTATAGTCAAGGCTATGGTCTTCCAAGTGGTCATGTGCGGGGGTGATAGCTGGACTGTAATGAAATCAGAATGCCAAAGAACTGATGCCTTCAAACTGTGGTGCTATAGAAGACTCCTGAAAGCTCCATGGACAGCAAGGAGATCAAACCAGTGAATGTTAAGGGAAATCATCCCTAAATACTCATTGGAAAGACTCATGCTGAAGCTGAAGCTCTGGTATTTTGATCATCTGATGCAAACAGCTGACTCATTGGAAAAGTCCCTGAGGCAGGGAAAGCTTGAGGGTAGAAGGAGAAGAGAGCATCAGAGGATGAGATGGCTGGATGGCATCACCGATGCAATGGACATGAACTGGGGCAAACTTCAGGAGATGAGGGACAGGAGACCTGACATGCCGCAATCCATGGAATTGCAAAGAGTCAGACATGACTGGGTGACTGAACAACAACAAGGAACCATGGGACTTGGACAGGGAAAGACAGAGATTCCTGGGAGTAACTGGATGACTCATCATTTGGTGATCCCCTGAAACATGGAAGGCACTCTCAGGATGGCTCAGAGGCAACACTTAGGTACTTGTAAATCAATCCAGACTGAAAGGGAATGAAATGAAAGAGACAGGGAAGATAGGCTGAAGAATCTGCCTTACAATCCTATAGGGGAGACAGTGGCCAGGGGTGGTGGACTGTGATTTGTTTGAACCAATATGTGCCTGATATGGTACACCGAAGTTGTCTTGCTCAGGGTGGATGCCCTTGTGGCCTTGTCCATTCCATGACCCACCCATCCCCAACCCATTATCCTTTCACAGAAGCCTTCCAGTGACAGGGGCCCTAGTGGTTTTAAGTGCCTGGCCTGTGCCCGCACAATATTGATTGGCCTAGTCCTCAGTTGGAAAGTACTAAACAAAAGAGACCCTCACTCCTTTGGGTGGCAGCTATGGGACAGATTGAGCAGTGGGGCTTTTGGAACACATCAGAGGGTGACCCTGGCCAGAGTTCCTCAGCTGCTTCCACAGTCACTTGCCTGTTCATAGAGGGTCCCTATGAGAAAGGAGAGGCAAGGAGGTGGGGAAGAGAGTCCAAGTCCTTGTACAGGCCACCAGAATGTTGTGGTCCATGCATGGGTTGGAAAAGAATTTCCAGATATGAGGCAGACTGAATGGAGAATAAAGTTGATTAGAGTGGGAGACGCTGTTAGAACAGTGGACAGGTTCAAGGGAGAGCTAAACCTTTTCACAGGCTAGCTGCCAATTTTTATAGCCTCAAGACACAGAAAATTCCTATGGGAATGGTGGCATTAGGTAATTGGTTAAGATGCTATAGGGTGGGTATTTTACCTAATGTGGGATCAGGCAACTGTCTGGTTTGGATCCAGAGGCATGGCAAGAGTTGCTATGGTGCTTGGTCAGTTCCATAGATTTTTATCCTGTGACTTTGGTACAGAGCTCCACACCTGTGACCTTGGTATAGGGCTCCACAGTAGTTATCAACAAGTGTGGTCCTATTACCATTTTCTTAATTGTTTTGGATTTATTTTTGGTAGATCTTTCCCTTCTCTTGTGTTTCCTGCTTAGAGATGTTCCTTTAGCATTTATTGTAAAGCTAGTTTGGTGGTGCTGAATTCGCTGAACTTTTGTTTGTCTCTAAAGCTTTTGATTTCTCTGTCAAATCTGAATGAGAGTCTTTCTGCATAGAGTATTCTTGGTTGTAGTTTCTTCCCTTTCATCATTTTGAATATATCATGCCATACCTCTCTCTCTTTTGCCTTTCATATTTTCTTTTTATTTCTCTTCAATAGTTGCTTGACCCAACATCTTTCTGTCTGCTCTATGCAATGAAAATACAAACTAAATGAGAATAGAAAAATAAATAAAGCACTAAATTGTACGAATTACAAGTCTATTCCAAAATATATTTACATTAATAAAATATGCATTTCAGTAAGAGATCTACAGTGAATGACTCTGCATTCTGGGAAGCTTCGCAACACCTAGGCAGGGCTGACATTCGTGGGAGAAGCTGAGAGACTTCACACCAGTCGAGTTTGTAGGAGGTTTCTGATGGCCCATCTGCGAGCTACACTGAGCACATCATGAGCATCGCCTGTGCAGGGACTTACTGGGAGGAGGAGAAGCAGCTCTTACCTCGACGCTGAGTTCATTCTCATCAACAGCCTATTCAGTACAGTTTCAAAAAAGTAAACATGTTAAGGTAAGCAGACAACTGTTGAGAACCCCAGACACATTTTCTGGCTGTATTTATGCAGAACTCTCCAGCTACAATGGGTGGTTGTGAAGAGGTTCTGCCTCACGACAACATGGTCACAGGGCTCAGATGACCCAGTGGGACTGAGGGGAGCCGAGGACTGGGATACAAGTCCAGTTTTGGTTTGAGGCATTTTCTCATGCACAGTCCATGGACCTGCAGTCCTCTCCTTCTACCATCTGGCATGAATGTTGTCTGCAGCTTTATTCCAGAAGTCCTCCTTGTCACACAAATGATGTTCTACAACTTCGATATTCAGTGGATCATCAAAAATCAACAGATCAATAAGCAAAGAGTCCAATCCACAAACAACATGGTTCAGTGTCCTTGTAGGGGCCCAGCCAGTGCCGTCAAGTGGATGTTCTCTCAGTAAACTGAGACATATCTCTCCTGTCTCTGTATGTTGGGGTGCCAGATCCAGGCCAAGCATTTCACTTTGGGAAGCACCATGTTGTATGCATTGGGGACTTCAGTTTCAAACTGACATTTTCCACCCTGATAGTAACCCCTTCTCTAGGGTGGACAGTTAGCTGAAAGCAATGAAACTTGTTTGGATCAGGAAAATGCACTTTATATATACAAGGTAAATTAACTTCAAGTTCTGCAACCTCTTTAACAAGCAGCCTATCTCTCACAGACACTAGCCTAGTGGAGTCAGTGGCTGTGGCTGACTCTTCCGCTTGGTTGCCAACATCAACATCACTACTACCTTTATCCTGGACACCCTGAGACAGGCAAGGCCAGCCCAGTGCCCAACACCATGCCCAGCTGGCCACAGGCAGAAAACCATGGCCCCTCACAGCCACACCAGCTCTGGCCATGCCATTCCCTTCTTGCCTGTAGAGTTTCTGTTGAGAAATCAGCTGATAACCTTATGGCAATTCTCTTGTATTTTATTTGTCATTTTCCCCTTGTTGTTTTTAATATTTTATCCTTGTCTTTAATTTTCATGTTTGGTTACTATGTGTCTCGACGTTTTCCTCCTTGGGTTTATCTTGCCCAGAACTCTCTGTGTTTCCTGGACTTGGTTAACTATTTCCTTTCTCATGTTAGGAAAGTTTTCAGCTATTGTCTCTTCAAATATTTTCTCAAGTGCTTTCTCTCTTCTCCTCTGGGACCCCTGTAATGTGAATGTTGGTGCATTTAATGTTATGCCAGAGGTCTCTTAGGGTAGCTTTAATTTTTTCATTCTTTTTGCTATATTCTGTTTTGTAGCAGTGATTTCCATCATTCTGTCTTCCAGGTCACTTAACCGTTCCTCTGCTTCAGTTATTCTGCTATTGATACCTTCTAGTGTAATGTTCTGGAGAAGGCAATGGCAACCCACTCCCTCTTGCCTGGAAAATCCCTGGGGTGGAGGAGTCTAGTAGGCTGCAGTCCATGGGGTCCCTAAGAGTCGGACATGCACGACTGAGCAATTTCACTTTCACTTTTCAGTTTCATGCATTGGAGAAGGAAATGGCAACCCACTCCAGTGTTCTTGCCTGGAGAATCCCAGGGACGGGGGAGCCTGGTGGGCTGCCATCTATGGGATCGCACAGAGTTGGACACGACTGAAGCGACTTAGCAGCAGCAGCAGCAGTGTAATGTTCATCTCTCTTTGTTTGTCCTTTAGTTCTTCTAGGTCTTTCGGCAAACATTTCTTGCATTTTCTCCA
This sequence comes from Nanger dama, assembly GCA_917880005.1. Lineage (NCBI taxonomy): Eukaryota > Metazoa > Chordata > Mammalia > Artiodactyla > Bovidae > Nanger > Nanger dama. The sequence goes on from CAKJTW010000143.1 coordinate 1,597,817, forward strand.
TTGGTTTTCTGAGATCCTGGATCCTCTTCGCTGTCATTATTCTGAATTCTTTTTCTGGAAGGTTGCCTATCTCTACTTCATTTAGTTGTTTTTCTGGGGTTTTATCTTGTCCTTTCATCTAGGGCATAACCCTCTGCTTTTTCATTCTGATTAACTTTCTGTGATGTGGTTTTCATCCTAGCTGCTGTGGAATTAGTGTTCTTCTTGCTTCTTCTGTCTGCCCTCTGGTGGATGAGCCTAAGAGGATTGAGTAAGCTTCCTGATGGGAGGGACTGGTGGAGGGAAAAACTGGGTCTTCTTCTGGTGGGCAGGGCCATGCTTAGCAAAACTTTGATCCACCTATTTGTTGATGGGTGGGATTGTGCTCTCCCTGTTAGTCGTCTGGTCTGAGGCAAGCCAGCCCTTGGGTCTGTCAGCTCTATGGTTGGGTTAACGGTGACCTCCAAGAGGGCTTATGCCAGCACCTTCAAGGACTCCTGCTCCCATGCCCCTGTCCCCGTGGCAAGCCACTGCCAAACCACCCCTCCACAGGAGACCCTCCAACACTAAGAGGAGGTCTGGTTCAGTCTCTCGTGGCGTCACTGCTCCTTTCCCCTGGGTCATGGTGCATGCAAGATTTTGTTTGTGACCTCCAAAACCTCCTTTGTTTCCTCTAGTCCTTGGAAGTCCTATAATCAAATCCTGCTGGCCTTCAAAGTCAAATTCCCTGGGGATTCCCAGTCCCTTTTTCAGATCCCCAGGCTGGGAACCCTGACATAGGACTCAGAACCTTCACAACAGTGGGGGAACTGCTCTGGTATTATTGTTCTCCGGTTTGTGGATCGCCTGCCCAGCAGGTATGGGGTGTGATTTTATCATGATCGTGCCCCTTCTACCATATTACTGAAGCTTCTTCCTTGTCTTTGGATTTGGGATATCCTTTTTTTGGTGGGTTCTAACATCCTCCTGTTGATGGTTGTTCAACAGCTAGTTGCAATTTTCATGCTGTCACAGGAGGAGATGAGCATACATCCTTCTATTCCATCATCTTGAATCACCCAGCCTGTATCTTACTACTTTTTATATCATATATCCTAGAGATATTTACTTATTATCATTGGAAAAGATTCCCTCTTGCACTATGCCATGGTTTATTAACTTGCATCCTAAAGATGAACACCTGGGTTATTTCCAATCTTCCCTGTCTTATTTTCAAGTGAGATCTAGAGTGGGAGTTTCATTCATGCCAGGCTGCTCTAATCAGAACAAGGAAAATGGGAAGAGGTGGTCAGTACACAGGAGATAAGAAAACCAAGGATAACCAGAAAAGAGCGAAAAAAAACAGAAAATTTAGAGAAAATCAGAAAAAAAGAAAAAAAAAAAAGAGGCAAATGAGGATGTGCGCAACCACACAAAACAGGAAGGAGACAGAACAGAAGGAGAAAAGGAAACAAAAAAGAGGGTGAGATGAATGGGGAAGGATGTGAGTAGGGGAGAGAGAAGAGACAGGATGAGGACATCGGAGCTTGGTAAATATGCATCCAGTAATCAGAGAGGATCAGGAGTCCCCAGGCTAATCCTCAGTCCCTACAGAAACCTGGCGGGCCCAGTACACCAGGCCAGCCACGTATATCAGCAGGTTGAGGGCTGTCAGAATGGCCATAGCCAGTTCCTCATCCCAGGTGCAAATATAATAGGTGAGTCCATTGATACAGTCCATATAATTGGATCGCTGGGGCTGCCCGCCAAACTTCTCATTGAACTGGTAGAGCGGCCAGAGGACCAGAGTGCTGACATAGAGGAGGACAGAGAGCAGGGTCAGCAAAAACTGGAAAATGGGGAAGGTCACTGGCAGCCTGTATTTCCATTCAGCCAGGTTCGCCAGGATGGTCAGGGCTGCTGGGAAGAAGCAGGTGGAGTACACGGCCACGCACCACTCCAGGGCCGGCTGGTGCAGGTACAGGGAGGTGTGGCTAAGGAAGACAAAGATGAGACAGGCCACGAAGGTCTCCAGCACTTTCAGCAGGCCTAGCATGGTGTGCACATAGCAGGGGATCTCACTGAGCTCATAGTACTGCCACAAGCAGGGCGATTCCATGGCATAAAGTACAGAAGAACACAGGAGAAGGCAGTGGCCATGATGGCTCGGTCCCGGTAAGGGCCATAAGGCAGGAAATGGACATGAGTGGTGGCATAGACGATGAAGGCCAAGAGGCAGAGGAGAGCAGCGTAGCAGGCATAGATGACGGGTAAGTTGTACCAGAAGAAAGGAAAGTGGAACTGGAGCTTACACAACTATACAATGGAGATAATGAGGGTCATGGCAAAACAGAAGCACCAGATAGACATGGACCAGGTACCTACGGCCCCCCTCAGGATGCCCATGTCGACCACGAGGAAGAAGGCCATGCAGGTGCAGAAGAGCTGTGGCAGGCGGAGGAGGCAGCACATGACATCCACGGCACCTTGTCTCGAGATGTCACCCTGAAGAACATGGTGTTGTGATGGTCAAGCAGGTCATAGTCACCAACACGGCAGTCGTCTTCCCTGAGGACCCATCAGAGAAAGATCTGGCTCTGGAAGTGAATTAAGTCAGATTCCTGGAAAAGGCTCAGAGTCCTGTGATGGCTGAGGCCCAGGATCTGTGGAGTTAGAACCAGTGGCTCAGACACCTGGGATAACAGAACAACTGCTCCAGAATTATATTCCCCACCCATCACCCTTGACACTGTCAGGAGACCTGTGTTATCCCAAACCTTCTACTGGGTTAGGTCTGACCTCAAACCATTAATGTTCTGGACCTCTTGCGCTGCATGCCATTATCTATGGGGACCCAAGGCAAAATGGTCCTTATATACAATCTGAAAATTTCAAGTCTCTCCAAATTGAAAAATAGTTTTAAAAAGTTATTTGGAAAGCAAATTTGATTAAAATATACATGAGACAATTTATGGTCATTATTTACATCATTTACTGTTAATGTTCCAAACTGCAGTTGCTGAAACACTAATGTGCTTCATTAGAAGGTGCTTTCAGACTCTGAGGTGATGCTATGTTCTATAGAGAAGTACCTTGTCATCTATTTGAAGCTGAAAACTTATGAGCTCTAGAGCATGCCTGAGCCCAAATACAAAGATAAAGGATTGTGGATTCTACTGCTACTCCCATGTATTGATGAGGGTTAGCTGAGAGATTCAGGTGCCTTCCCCAAGGTCAAAGGTTAGGAGTGAGAACCCAGATAAAAACACCGAAGCCATGGTTTGAGCACTTGCTCTACAGCCCACATGTCATCAGGGCCGTGGGTGGGAGCCCAGGACCAAAGCTCAGGGCTCTGAGACCCCACACACCTTCAGGGCCATGGCCTCCTTCCACAGCAACTTGGAGACACACCTGCCCCGGACCTGTCCTCCCTACAGCCATCACTTGAAGGAGCTGCCATCTGAGGGGATACAGCCTCACCTGGAGGAGGGCAGCTTCAGAAGTGAACAGGGGAGGAGCCATGGGGTGAGAGCAAGATCGTGGGATAAGATGATGTGGGAAGTAGGGACTGTTCTGAATCCCCTCTCCCAATTTTGCCATCACATGTGACCCTTGCCCACTGGGGAGGGGAGGCTTCAACCCAGCATGACTCCAAGGTGGGGCGTTATGGAGGAAACACAGAATAAATTAACATAATGTTTGGCTCTTAAGGTCCAAAGCTGCCATCCAGATGGGAGTCTGCAAAGATTTAGGAGTAGTCCTACCTGTGAGGATTCTCCTGGCCTGGGACACTGGTTAGCAGCTTCCAAGCTGGGAAGAAGGGATTAGAAATGAACAAGGATGCTGTGTCTGATGCTGATGTATAGTCTTTCAGGGCATCCAGGGGGAGGGGGGAGGGATGGACAGATGATCGGCCCCCTTTTAAGGGCAGGAGCTGAAAGAGGAGGCCCCTGCAGGACCCCTGGGAGGAGACAGCCCTGAGGATTCATCCAGGACAGGGGGTGGGGGCAGGGAGGTGTCAGAGTGGAAATGACTGGGAGGATCCCAGGGTCCCAGGGGTCCTGAGGCAGCCCAGTAGGTGTCTTCTGACCCAGAAGGGATGCAGGCATGGAGCCAACCTTCCCATGGAGGAGGAGCCTGGACTGGAACTGAGACAGGAGAACAAGGACCTGAAGGGGTTTCAGGGCTATGACAGGGACACGTGGCCAGAGTGGCAGAGACACTGGAGACCACGGAATTGCCCAGGTCACCACCCAAGACAGTCCCTGCCGGCCAGGGCTGCAGTCCTGCTCACACAGGGGCTCCTCCAGGGTCCAGTGTTGGGGGAGTTAGGCTCCTCCCAGCCCGCCTCCTCCTCAGGGACAGCTGCCCTGTTTCCAAGGGACTGTTTGCTGAGAGGCCCCCAGGGCTGAAAGGCTAGCACCCTGAGCCCCAGCCAGCTTCCTGCCATCAGGGGATATTATATCACCTTTGCTGATAATAAACCCTGGGACAAGCTGAGGCTGGAAAGAGAAACACTGAGCAAACCTGAGAACCTCCCTGGACTCACAGAACTCCATGAGCCCCAATTGCCAGTGGAGCCCTGGAGCCTGCGGGCCTCCCAGTGGGCACTGCCAGGGTGGGGAGGGGGTACTGGGGTGAGGAAGGCAGGGGGTGTCATGCTGCCTACCCCCAATTTGATCCCCACCTAATTCCATCTACGATTCCCCCTAGGACTACAAGAGATCTTTGGATCCTTTTAATGCTACAAAGGGAGGGTTGGAGAAGCAGAGGTGTGGGGGTTCCAGCTGGGTGACCCTGGGTAAGGCCTGTGATCTCTCTGGGCCTTACTTTCCCCCACTTGAAAAGTAGGAAGTTTGCCTGAGTCTCCCCAGCAACCCCTCCTCCAGTAAAGCATCTGCCTACAATGTGGGAGACCTGGATTCAGTCCCTGGGTTGGAAAGATCTCCTGGAGAAGGAACTGGCAACCCACTCCAGTACTCTTGCCTGGAAAATCCCATGGATGGAGGAACCTGGAGGGCTACAGTCCATGGGGTGGCAAAGAGTCGGACACGACCAAGCGACTTCACTTTCACTTTCTTCCACTTTCCCCAGCAACCCGTCCTCCACTGTAATCTGTGAATGTGGACATGGTGCCCCCATCAGAACACAGCCTAGATGTGGCTGAGTCCTGCCTGCCCAGCAGCCAGGCATGTGGACTGGAAGACAGTGAGCCAGAAAGGTCATGGCCTGGACAAAGGAAGGAGAAGGAAGTGAGATGGACACTCGGTTACAGGGAGAGGTGGGGCCTGGAGGAGATACTTTAGAGGTGGAAGATACTGGGGAAGCTACTCATCAGAGCCTCAGTCTCCCCATCTTTGCAATGGAATTAATCCCAGCTTTGTGTCAATTAATGAATAAAAGCAGGTGAAGGACCCATCAGAGGGCCTGGAACATGGCACACTCAATCTATGCTTGCTACCTGCCTTCCTCCCCCTCACAGAGGACCGAGAAGGCCCTGGCCCCACTCTGGACATCAGCACATGCAAGCTTGATTTATTGCAGATCAGGGGCCGCAAACCAGTTTGTACTACAGGTGGTCCATGGATGTGTTTGGTGTTTCGTCACAGTGTTTTCAGGAAGAGATGGTGTAGAATCAGTATTATTTCTTCCCTAAGGGTTGGTGGCTGCAGTGTTTTTATTTCATATGAAAATCCAGATTCCCAGCTCCTTTTGAAGCCTCAGGAGATCTGGTGTCACTGGGCTGTGTGCCCTCAGGTTGGGGGGCCAGCGAATGGAGCTGAGCAGCTGCTATGTCCTTTATGTTATTTTCCATTTTCATCTTTGTGTAATTTTCTATATTTTCTTATTCTCAAGTATACTTGACATAAAGCAGGACTATGAGTGTCTCACATGTGCTCAGTTTCCCCTCCTTGGTATGGCCAAGCTTCCTGCTTCCTCACAGGAGCGTCCACCCCTCTATCCAGGGAGCATTCATGTCCTCAATTGCATGTACAGCCTTCAACAAATTTCACATGCTCTGATATCATATGTAGACGTGTGGGTACATACATGTACATATGCGTGTAGTGAGTATCTGTATCTTTTTCCCTGTTTTATACACACAAGACCATATCATCATACAGCATCTTGCTTTTCCACCACCCCAGACAGGTGCAGCTGATCCTCTCCAGGGGCCCTAGTCCTCTCCATCCCCTTTACTTATTTCCTTCCCTCCCAGCTCCTGTGAGTGTCTGGACTGACCATCCTTCTCTAGATCAGTGGACCCTCCCCTGTGAGTTTCAGACACTGGGGGACACAGGGGGTCCTGGATGCATGTGACCATCATGCTCTGGAGCAGGAGGTCAGTGCTTTCCTGGAAAATTTATTAAAAAGATGACATAGAGTACACTTTTTATTTTTAAAATTTCATCTTGGCTTCCTTTCATCTTTGCTTCCACTTCAGCAAATTATGACAAGCCTGGTGGCTTAAAACAACAGAAATATGTTCTCTCACAGTTCTGAGCATCATAACTCTGAAATCAAAGTGTCAGCAGGGCTGTGCTGTCTCTGATGCCCAGGGGCGGGTCCCTCTTTGCTTCTTTTAGCTTCTGGAGGCCCTTTAGCTTTTGGCTGTGTTATCAAATGCAGGCTTGGCTGCTCGTCTCTCAAGAAGCCAAATACTGAGAGATGAGTGCTGGGCTCTGTGCGGGATCAGGTGCTGCTCCTCCGCTGTGAACACAATCATCACCCACGCCCTGTGCATCAGCCCATGTCGGATGGTGGGTTGAAAAAACTACGAATGAACCATTTTTTGTGGAAGAGTTAGATATGGAGGAATGGCATTTTTCCAGTTTAGTAGGTGCGATATGGAAAATGGAGCATAAAATTAAGCTATGGCTGCCCAAAAGGCCATATCCTAGTATCCCCAGTGGCTCAGCTGGTAAAGAATCACCTGCCAATGCAGGAGGCCCGGGTTTGATCCTTGCGTCAGGAAGATCCCCTGGAGAAGGTGATGGCAACCCACTTCAGTATTCTTGCCTGGAAAATCCCATGGACAGGCTACAGTCCACAGGTGGGCTACAGTCCACAGAGTTGCAAAGAGTTGGAAATGACTGAGCAGACAAGCACGCAGGGCTGTCCTACTGCGCTCAGACCTCCTGCAGGAAACTGTCTCTGTGAAAATCTACTCCCCACACCCCCTGAAACCCCATCCCCCACTGCCCTGGCCTTGTAGGGAACATACTCTGGGCAAACTGAGTATCCTGTCGGGTTTTAAAGAGAGACTACTTCAAACCTCCTTTCTTCCTCGCGCTGTTGGGGCGCTGAGGCTCTCCCCCTCTCCCCCCACCCCGCAGTCCCCCCACCCCTGCTCCTGCACTAGAATTCTCCCTCCTTCCAGAGACTTGGGGGAGGGAGGCCGAAGGCTCCAGGCTCCCCCTGCCTGGGGCATCAGGATAAGAACCACAGAATTTGGGCTCTCCCTCATCTTCCCCATCTCAGTCAATGGCACTGCCTTCCTGAATGCTCTTCACAAAATACTTCAAATCCACCCACTCTTCTTCATCTCTAGAGCCACCTGGTCCAGATCCATCCATCCCCTCACCTGCTCTAGTTGCTTCCTCTATTTCCATCCTTTCCCTCAAAGATGAATTTGAAATAAAATCAGACTAAGATATTTCGAAGGCTTCTCTTTGTTCCCTTAGGATGGAACACACTCTAAAATGTCACTTCCAAAGGCCTGCAAGTCCAGACTCCTTTCTACTTTTCCTGCCTTATTGCCTCCCTCCCTCCAGGCACTGAGATCATCCTCCAGTTCCTCTTGGTCATCTCAGGGCCTTTCCCTGACATGTCTACACATCCCCTAACCCTGTGCCCAGGCACTGTCACTCCAAACCTCAGTTTGCTCATCCAGAAAATGGAGATAATAGCTTTCAGCAGCAACAGTCTGACAAGGTGACATATTCCCCCGATTTCATTTTATCTTCAGGGATATTACTGTTGTCATCTCCACTTAACAGATGATGAGACTGAGGCTCAGAGAGTACATTAGATCATTTTACTCAAGGTCCCTGACAGAGCCTAGATTTGAATAAACATCTGTCTCCCTGCAAAACTCAGCAGGTAATAGAACCTCAGGAAATGCTGAGATTTACTGAATCCTGACCCCCTTCTCTTGGGTCCAAGAATCATCTCCTGCCTCTTGTGGGTCTTGATCTGGCTGCGATGCCCTCAACTTGTCCAGACTTCCTGTTAACAAGCCAGCCAAAAAATGCCAGAGAGTGTGGAGACTTAGAGAGATGCTGACTGGACCCTCACGGGATTCTCCTCAGCTCACTGGCCTCCCTACAGGAACCTTTAGACAGGAGTCAGACACACAGACAAGGGGCACATTGATTGGCCATCTGCACTGGCCCCCAAGGCAGATAGCCAGGTCTCTGAGAGCCCAGGAGGGAGTGGCCCACTTCTCTCTACTCATCAAAGGATTGAAGAAGGTCGACTCTGTGATTTTCCCAAGAAGCTTGTCCAGAGCCACGGAATGGAAACATCTGTGCCCCGGGCTCTGTTGTGGATGCAGCTTAGGACACAGTCTGGCGGAGGTGAGAAGGTGTGGGGAGTGGCTGGGAGGGAGGTGCGCCAGCTGGAGTCACCGTGCCTGGAGGAGGCTCTGGCCAGCTGAGGAGGGAGCCTCTGGCCACTGCCCCTGGAGACAGGGAGCCCAGGCCAAGCAGGGAGCAAGGGAAGGGCCTGAGGCTTGGGCACCAGGGGTCTTCTCCATCAGCTGTGTGTACTAAAGAGCTGGGGGAGTCCTGGTCACAGCAGCTGGACTTGGGGGACACAGCTCCCCTTCCCCAGATCCCTGCATCCAAGGTGCCTCCCTTCCCTCTGCCTTTAGAGACGGGCCTGTGAGGGCATCTCTCAGCTCCTCCCCCAGGCTTTCTCCTCGGGAATCAGACCCACAGGAGACTGCAGAACCATGGTGTACTCTAGCCCTGCCTCTCTCTTCACTCTGGGCTTCTGTTTCATCTTCCCCTGCTTATGGGCAGCCCCTTTGTTCACCCTGCAGAAAGGACTTGGCATTCCTTAAAGGAACAAAGCTCCCCAAGCAGGGCAAGACCACTTGGGCTGCTGATTTGGACTCTGAAGAAGTGAATAGTCAAGAATGTGCAGGAACAAGGGAGTGTGGGAGACCTCAGACTGTGGGTCCACCTGGAAGCACTTTGTATTTTTGACAAGAATCACTGGAGAGTTGGACCCCTGGGAAGTGACTGAGGAAACTCATGCTATGAGAGAGAAACATGGACCCCACCAAACAGAGGTCATTGGGAAGGAGGGTCAGTGTAATCAGGAAGGGTGTGACCAATAAACAGGACCCGGCAGCCAAGAGGAAACAAGCAGAGAGGGTGGCCAGAGGGGAGGGAGCCGGCTTCCATCTCCACCTCTGAGTCTCCAGGACTGGCAAGTCCAGGGGCCCCGGGAGAGGGGGGCTGGGAGGGACCAGGGGTCTCTGGCACCCCTCCCCCTCTAGCAGATGAAGAAATAGACTCAGCAGCAGTGAGTACCCTCTTCAGGGGGACGGGGCAGGTTTGTGCAGAACGAGGGTGGACGGGGCAGAATCCCAGCCTGGAGGATGCTGCCGCCACACTTGTCACAAGCAGCATGGAGCCGTGAATGGACAGCCGGCCTGGGGACAGGGCACCTGGGTCCTGACTCTGACTCTGCCACACCCAGGGTGACTCTGGACAAGTGCTGCCATCCCTGGGGTCCAGCTGCTCCTCGCCTATGACGAGAGGGTTGGACAAAGCAGAGGACCTTTACACTCTCTTTTGAGCTCCACAGTGAGGGGACTGGACCTTGTCTTGGATTTGTGAGAAATGACCCTTAACCTCCCAACAGGAGGGATGATGTAGCCACCCTCATGAACCACCTGAGGTTTGGACAGTGAGCCCCTCAGGTGAGCCAACCCTGGGCAATTTTTGTACTAAAGCTCAGAAGCATAGCCATCTTCTTGGGAGGTGAGCTCCCAGGGTTGTGTTCCATATTATTCAGGAAAATAGTAGAATATGAGATTCTTCCACCCAGACTTGTGGAGGTCAATGCATATTTGCTTTTGTCAATGAAAAAAATCAACCAATAGTCAAGTTAGAAAGAAAAGGAAAAATTTATTCAAAGTAACCTGAGGAGTAAAGCTGCTGAAACAGTCTCTCAGGAAGCTCTGAGAACTGTTGAGAAGAGTACGTGGGGAGCAGTAGGTATGTGACTTAGAGGAAGGGAGACATGCCACCATGCACACACCTTGTTACAGGTTACTGCTCTTCCAGGACAACAGCCATCTTGTTTAATGGTTTTAGTGCTTTTCTAAATATGGGATGAGATGGTTGGATGGCATCACCGACTCAATGGACATGAGTTTGAGTAAACTCTGGGAGCTGGTGATGGACAGGGCGGCCTGGCATGCTGCCTCCATGGGGTCACAAAGAGTCAGACACGACTGAGGGACTGAACTGAACTGAATACGGGAAGATGCAAAAATGTGTTATTGAAAATTCCTCTTGAAATATCTGAAGGCTGGTTCTCCCAGTTTTCCCAGAGCACAAAATGCTTCATCCTGATTTTGGCTTTGGAGTCTTTTCAGGGTGGATTGTATGTCAATGACCACAGTGGCTAATGGCTTCGTGCTTGTAGAACTGGGTGGTGGGCAAGATTCTTTATTACAGTCCCCTCCATTTCTGTCTTAATTTCAACTAAGGTTTGGGAGACATTTTGGACCAGTCTGTCCCAGGGTGCTAAGAATGCTCATTCCCAGGTCATCGAAGGATTTCTCTGATAAACCACTCAAGTGCTATTACTCATCTAGTTCTCTTAATAATGAACAAAAGCATCTGGACCACCTATCTTTCTAGCCTATCAGGTTCCAGAAAATGGTTTCCGCTTTCTGCTTCTTCCCATATCTATTGTCACACTATTGCAGTCAAGGATCTTATAGAACTATGCGCCTATGCTGCTGCTGCTGCTGCTGCTGCTGCTGCTGCTATGTCGCTTCAGTTGTGTCCGACTCTGTGCGACCCCATAGATGGCAGCCCACTAGGCTCCTCTGTCCCTGGGATTTTCCAGGTAAAAATACTGGAATGGGTTGCCATTTCCTTCTCCAATGCATGAAAGTGAAAAGTGAAAGTGAAGTCGCTCAGTCGTCCCCGACTGTTAGCGACCCCATGGATCAGGTCAATTGTTTCAAGTAGTCTAGGCACCATTAGTTTTTAACCACAAGGTTGATAACACATTTGTTAATGTAAGAAATGAAACTCTTGTAAAATAGGCAGAAAATTGCTAGGGACGTTAATCATGCAATAAGTAACCAGTGTTACCTTCTAGTTACATGGCTGGGACCAGAGGAATAAAGTGATCTTTATGGCTGAGCAGGTATTTATGCCGTCAGGGTGGGCTGGTTAATACAGATGCACAATGCGCATTGGAGAGGAGTGCAGTGCAAAGCGCAAGTCACTGTCATGTCTGACTCTTTGCGACCCATGGGCGGCTATACGGTCCATGGAATTCTCCTGCCAGAATACTGGAGTGAGCAACCGTTCCGTTCTCCAGGGGATCTTCCCAACCCAGGGATCAAACCCAGGTCTCCTGCATTGCAGGTGGATTCTTTACCAGCTGAGCCACAAGGGAAGTCCTTAGAAAGAAAGTTTTCCCTGCCTGGGAATTGAACCCTGGCTGTGGTGGTGAAAGCACTGAATCCTAGCCACTAGACCACCAGGGAGGGAGGAACCCAAATGGGCAGAGAAACATTTTCACGTTTATATTTTTCTTATGCTAGCCTAAAAATATGAGTTTTACTTCATTCTTTCTTAAGATTTTCCTGCCATGGGCACCCTCCCCTGGGAGCCCTCCACCTCCACCCAACCTGCCACTGGATGAAGATCACGCTTCATCCCAGCACAGGACTGAGGGGCAGCAGTGGGGGTCCTTCCCCTCTGCTTGCCTGGCTTGCCTGCTGACACTAGATGCTGGGCTCTGAGGCTCTGCGGTTGAGAGCAAGAGAGGAAGAAGGCTTGTGATGCCGTCCAAGCCACCAGTCACTGCAAAGGGCTGCTGCTCTCAATGCAGGTGAGCACAGACACACACACACACACACACACACACACACACACACACAAACACACACACTGAGTGTGCACAAGGGCACACAGTTTAAAGAGAGGCATCCAGGTGCTGTCATGGCCCCTTTAAGAGTTAGGAGGACAGGATGTTGGCACTGGGGTGGGGCCCAAACTCTTGTGGGCCCACCCCTTAGGCCATAGCCCCAGGCTCTGGTCCAGGCATGGGCAGAGAGTCCCAGAAACCTAGGTTTGGCTGAGGATGGAAATTGGCTAGGACACTTCTGAGCCCTAGGCAAATTTGAGAAAATTACAGTGTGTGGATTTTGGTTTTGCGAAGGTGAGGGACAGAGGAGGGCATGAGGGGATGTTTATTTTATCTTTATGTGTATGCTCAGTCACTGTTGTGCCCAACTCTTTGTGGCTCCATGGACTATAGCCTGCCAGGCTCCTCTGTCCATGGGATTTCCCAGGCAAAAATACTGGAGTGGGTTGCCATTTCTTCCTCCAGGGGATCTTCCCAACAAAGGGATTGAACCTGCATCTCTTGCATCTCCTGCATTGGCAGGCAAATTCTTTATCACTGAACCGCCTGGGAACCACCTGGGAAGCTTTTTAATATTGAAATTATAAGGGCTTATGAACATAGGCGAAGGAACAAGGCTATTCTCTATGACTGACAGCAGGGACTGATGGGAACTAGGAGCTCCAAGGGATTTTTTGAAAATTATATATATTTGTAGAGATTATATTATGTCTGAGTCCCCGAGAAACAGGAAGAAGCAGCAGAAAGCAATTGGCACAAGAAGCATGTGTGTGTCCCCTCACGCTCAACTAATGCATTTTTCTTGACTACGAAAGCAGCAATCCCACCACCTCATCCACCTGCCCAAGAAAATTAAAAATTCCCTTTTAAGAATAGGGTCCCCTGGTAATTTTTGACCTCTCGACTAGAAAAAAGAAAAGAAAACAAAAGAAAACGAGAATACCCTGGCTAACATCCCTTTAAGTCTGCAGCGGCCACACTCTTCTCCCTGCAGAGGCAGGACCTGCTGTTTTGATCACTGAGGCAGGAGGGCCACATTGCTGCCCCTCACCAACACTGCAGACAGGTGTCTTCAAGATCCTGGCTTCTTCGGTAGCTCCTTTTTAAATTCCCTTGATAGTAGTTGGCGTGGAAGTCATCTCAACTTCCTCTAAGGTGCCATCTCGGCCAGGAATCCCCAATTCTTGGGCCACGGACAGGTACTGGTCTGTGACCTGTTAGGGACTTGGCTGCACAGGAGAAAGTGAGCAACAGGCAGGATCTACTCCATTCCCCTGCCCTACCCCATGGAGAAATGGAAAATTTTTCTTCAAGAAAACTTATCTTGATGCCAAAAATGTTGGACTCCGTTGTTCTTGGTAGTGTATTTTAGTAAGCCTACAAAAATTCTGGAGACAATCTTAGGTGGGGCTGAGCACCAGGTGGGGCTCAGGAATTCAGGGTCTCTGCTTTGGACTCCCACTCACTGGGAATTATTGGCCTCCAGAGATTTATTCTTTAAATAGATGAGAGGCACACTGTACACTCTCCCCTACTGGGAGAAAGTGGGCCCAGTGACTAGCTACTTATCCCACCCCCACACACACACACCAACTAAGGCACCGCCAAGGGGACAGACACGCTTTGGCAACAAGGCCCCTCCAGAGGCCGAGGGTGTAAACAGGTGCGCAGAGGGCTGTGTGCTGGGAGTCACGAGAAGGAAGGAAGAAGAGAAGGAAGAGAAGGAAGGAGTCTCAGGCCCAGGTGGGTCAGAAGAAGGAAAATGGGGAGAGGTGGTCAGGACACAGGAGACAAGAAAACCAAGGATGACCCGATAAAAGACAAAAAGCAGAAAATGTAGAAAGGATGAGAGAAGCAAGAGAAAGAGGCAAAACGGGACTTGGGCAACCACACTAAGCAGGAAGGAAACAGAGCAGAAGGAGGGAAGGAAATAGAAAAGATGAATGGAGAAGGATGTGAGGAGGGAGAGAGGAGCCAGGAAGAGGATGTCAGAGGATTGCAGAACTTGGTAAGAAGACGGAATCCAGAACCCCTGGGCAGAACTCAGTACCTGATAAAAATGAAGTGGATCCAGTATGCCATGTCAGCCACATAAATCAGCAGGTTGATGGCTGTCAAGATGGCCACAGTCAGTTTTTGGTCCCAGATGCATAGTGTGGAGGGAAGCTCATCACTGCAGCTCACATCACTGGACCGCTGGGGCTGCCCGCCGAACTCCTCATTGAACTGGTAGAGTGGCCAGAGGACCAGTGCACTGGCATAAAGGAGGACAGAGAGCATGGTCTGCCCCAACAGGAAAGGAGGGAAGAAGGTGTGTAGTCTGTTCTCGAATTCGACCAGCTTCAGCAGCATGGCCACAGCCCCCAGCGTGAAGCAGATGGAGTCACAGCCACGCACCACACCAGGGCTGGCTGGTGCTGGTGCAGGTAGGTGTTACTGATGAAGGCGAAGATGATGCAGGCCACCGATGTCTCTAGCAGTTTGAACAGGCCATGAATGGTAGCAAAAGAGAAAGTGGTCTCACCCAGGAATAGTAGCCAGAGAAAGGCCCCTTCCAATGCAGGAGAATGCAGTGGCGGCAGTGGCCTGGTCCCAGAAGGGGCCGTGAGGCAAGAACTGGATGTAAGTGATGGCGTACATGATGGAGGCTGAGAGGCAGAAAATGGTGGCGAGGCAGGCATAGGTGAAGAGAAAGCTCTTCCCAGAAAAGGGGAGACTGGGCTGGTACTCGCCTAATTGGACTATGAAGTTGATGAGGGTGATGACAAAGCAGAAGCACCAGATGAACATGGACCAGTGACTTACAGCCCCCATTCCAGTGCCCAAGCTGGCCACCAGTGAGAAAGCCGCACACGTGGAGAACAGCGGCAGCAGGCGGTAGAGGCATAACCTGACTCTATCAGTGTCCATGTCTGGTACAGCACGAGGAGGTCCTGATGGTTGTTCAGGTCACGGTCACTGGTATGGCAGTGATCTTCACTCAGAATCCACTGGAGAAAGATCCAGGTTCCAAGGCAGATTAAGTCAGATGCCAGGGAAAGGCTCAGGGCCCTGTGACGGCTGAGGCTTAGGATCTGTGGAGTTGGAACCAATGGCCCAGACACTTGGGTAACAGCACAGATGCTCCAGAAGGATTCTCCTCACCCATCACCCTTGGCCTTGTCACGAGACTTGTCTCATCTCACAGCTGGGTTGGATCTGGCCTCAAACCATGAACATGTTTTAATCTCTTTATGCTGTGCGACATTATCTACAGAGACACAGGGGAGGGTGGCCCTTATCTGCAATCCCAATGCTTCAAGGATCTGAAAAAAAAGATAACGTTTAAAAAATATCTTTGGGTAGCAAATTTTACTAAAAGAGACATGAGACTATTTGCAGTCTATATTTATTCCAGTTAGTGTGAATTTCTAAAGTTATTTTGCAGAAACAATAATGTATTTGATTACAAGGTGTTTTCAGACCCCAGTAGGGTGTCATGTCGCAGAGAGCAGATACATCATTTCACCTATTTGAGGCTGAAAACTTCTAAATTCTGAAGCATATCTGAACCCAAGGTTTTCAGTAAAGGGATTGTGGATTGTCCTGCTGATCCCATTTTACAGATGAGAAAGTCCAATCAAGTGCCTTGCATAAGGTCAAAAGTGCAGAGTGGGAACCCAGATAAAAATGCTGAAGCTGTGAATTTGAACCCTTGGCTCTACAGCCCACACAACAGGGCAGGGACCGGGGGTGGGAGCCCAGGACAAAAACTTGGGGCTTTGGGACCCAGGACACACCTTCAGGGCCACGGCCTCCTTCCACAGCATCTGAGGACACACGTGTCCCGGCCTGTCCTCCCTGCAGCATCACTAGAAGGAGCTGCCATCTGAGGGGACCCAGCCCCACCCGGACGAGGGCAGCCTCAAGGGTCAACAGGGAGGAGCCATGGGGTAAGAGCAAAGCCGTGGAGACAAGATAATGTGGGAAGTAGGGGCTATTGTGAATCCCCTCCCCGCCCCCTCAATTTTGCCTTCCCATGTGACTCACTGGGAAAGGAGGAGACTTCAACCCAGTATGACCCCAAGGAGGAGTGTCTTGAAGAAACTGCAGAATAAATTAACGTGTTTGGCTCTTAGAGCTTCCCTGGTGGCTCAGACGGTAAAGACCCTGCCTGTAATGTAAGAGTCCAGAGTTCAAACCCTGGGCTTGATCCCCTGGACAAGGGAATGGCAACCCACTCCAGTATTCTTGCCTGGAGAATTCCATGGACAGAGGAGCCTGGAGAACTACAGTCTATGGTGTTGCAAAGAGCTGGACATGACTGAGTGACTAACAATTTCACTTACACTTCTTTTTGGCTCTTAAGCTCCAAAGCTACCATTCAGGTGGGAGTCTGGAAAGATCTAAGAGTGGTCCTACCTGAGCAGGATTCTCCTGGCCTGGGAGACTGGTTAGCAGTTTCCAAGACTGGAAGAAGGGATTGGAAATGAACAAGGATGCTGTGCCTGACGCTGAGTGGAGCCTTTCAGGGCATCCAGGGAGGGGGTGGGGATGGACGGATAATCACCCCCTTTCAAGGGCAGGAGCTGAAAGAGGAGGCCCCTGCAGGACCCCTGGGAGGGGACAACCCGAGGATGCTCCCGGGACTGGGGTGGAGGCTGGCGGCAGTGTGGAGATGACTGGCGGGGAATCCCAGGGTCCCAGTGGCCCTGAGGCAGACAAATGACCCTTAACCTCCTGCAACAGGAGGGATGGAGCAGCCACCTTCATGAAGCACCAGGCTTGGACAGTGAGCCCCTCAGGTAAGCCCACCCTCTGCAATTCTTTTACTAAAGCACCGAGACATTGCCATCCTCCTGGGAAGTCAGAGCCTAGGTTGGGGCCCAATTTGATTCAGTAAAATAGTATAATATGGGATTCCTGCACCCAGACTTGTGGAGGTCAATGCATAGTTGCTTTTATGGATAAAAAATTAATCAGTAGTCATTCTAAGGAAGGAATAGGAAATTTTATTCAAGCCAATCTGACAATTACAACTGGGGACACAGTCTTCCCGAGGAACAGGCATCTATTTAATGGTTTCAGTGCTTTTCTGAGTATGAGAGAATGCAAGAAACTGGATTCATAAGTATTTCTCCTGAAAACATTTATGTGAGTTTCAGTGTTGCCAGTTTTCCTGGAGCACAGAGGGCCTCATCCTTATCTTCACCTTGAATTTCTTTCAAGGTGGATGGTAAGTCAGTAACTGCAGTTGCTAGTGACTCGATTCTTGTTGAACTGGTAGTGGGTAACATTCTTTACTCACAGTCTCGTTCCTTTTGGTTTTAATTTGAACCAACGTTTAGGAGGCATTTTTCACCAATTTGTCTCTGGGTGCTAGGAATACTCATTCCCAGGTCAGTGAAGAATTTTACTGATAGACCACTCAAGCGCTATTTCTCATCTTGTCTTGGTAACAGTGGCCTAATGCCCCAAACCATCTGTCTCAAGAGTCTGTCAAGCTCTAGAAAATGATTCCTTCCTCTTGTTTCTTCCCATATCTAATAAATGTAAATACACAAGTAATTTTTACTTTCCTGGAATTTCTGGTTACTATCAAACACTGCTGTCAATCATAGAAAGAGGCCTTGTCCTTTCTCCCACATCTATAATGTTCTTTGTTTAAGCCTCGATACAAAGATTTTTAAAAATAAAATAAAATTGACATGCCCTAATTGATCCAAATTTTCTTACAACTCAGAAAAACTGGGCAGACTTTTGTCCTCACACAAATCACCGTCTCTGTGAGGTCTTCCCACAGTCTCCCCACTCCCAACTTTCCCCAGAGTCTGGGGACATGGCCCAGCCCAAGACAGCTAGTAGTTGCACCCCTAAACTCTTAACTTTCTGACCCTTAGCTCTTAAAAGGCCCCCACCAGCACTTGCGTGACTCTATCTAAAGGTGTGTGCCTGAGTGCATGCTCAGTGTGTGGGTCTGTGTGTGGTCGTGTGTGTTTGTGTTCGTACATGCCTTGACACCAGGAGCCCTTTAAAGTAACTGGTGGCTGTGAAGTCATTCCAAACCTTCTTCCTCTCCTGCTCTCAGCCAAGCCCAGCATCTTGCTCCAGCCTCTTGAGCAACCCTGGTTCGGTGAGCATAGAGCCAGAGAACTCACCAGTCCAGCAAAGGTCCAGGCCGCATCGGTGGCATAAACCACAGATGCAGGAGAATGCAGAGGCAGAGCTGGTATGGTTCCAGAAGATGCCTTAAGGCAAGACTGAAGGAAGATAAGGGGGGTTATTGATGGAGGCTGAGAGGCAGTAGTGGGTGACATAGCAGGCCCAGGTGATGAGAAAGTTGTCCCAGGAGAGGCATAGGTGACACTGGAGCCCAAATAAGTCAACTATGAGAATGCAGAGGGTCACGGGGAAGCAGAAGCACCAGATGAACATGGGCCAGTTACTTAGGTCCACCATCCAAGCGCCCACTCTGGCCACCAGGAAGAAGGCCATGCAGACGGACAGCAGCTTCGGGAAGCGGAGGGAGTCGCCCATGATGGTCAGAGAGCCTAGGCCGGAGGAAGGTCAGAAGGAGGATGTGATGGTCCTGCCGGTCACCGTCGGAGGACCGCACTTTGATCCTCTGGAACAGACACCTGAGAAAGGTCCAGGTCAAGAGCAGATTAAGTCAGACGCCTAGAAAAGGCTCAGGGCCCTGTGAGGGCTGAGGCTCAGGATCTGTGAGCTGGAACCACTGGCTCAGACACTCGGGTAACAGCACAGCAGCTCCAGAATGGTTCTCCCCACCATCACCCTTGGCCTTGTCAGGAGACTTGTCTTGTTTTGAACCTCACGGCTGGATTGGGTCTGACTTCAAACCAGGAACATTTTAAAAATCTCTTTGTGTTTTGTACCATTATCTATGGAGACGCAGTGCAGGATGGTCCTTACCTGAAGTCCCAATTCTTCAAGGCTCTAAAAGTGAAAGTTGCTCAGTCGTGTCTGACTCTTTGAGACTCCATGGACTATACAGTCCGTGGAATTCTTCCAGGCCAGAATACTGGAGTGGGTAGCCTTTCCCGTCTTCAGGGAATCTTCCCAACCCAGGGATTGAACCCGGGTCTCCCACATTGCAGGCGGATTCTTTACCAGCTGAGCCACAAGGGAAGCCCCCAAGAATACTGGAGTGGGTAGCCTATCCCTTCTCCAGTGGATCTTCCCGACCCAGGAATCAAACTGGGGTCTCCTGCGTTGCAGGTGGATTCTTTACCAACTGAGCTATAAGGGAAGAATACTTTTAAAAACGGTTCCTTAGAAAATTTGACCTGAACAGACAAGAGACACTTCATGGTTTTTATTATTTTACTTAGTGTGAATACTTAAAAGTTCAGTGACAGAAACACTAAAGTGTATGATTCTAAGGTGCTGGCCTCCCAGTGGGCCCTGCCAGGTGTGGGGGAGGGGCACCAGCTATCAGGGATGCCAGCAAAGTCTTGCTGCCTGTCTGCAAATTTGTCCCCAACTTAACCTCCATGAAGTAAGCCTGTGATATATATTTATGGTTAAATGACAAGTCTGGGTCCATTTAATGGCATAGAGTGAGTTCTTGGGAAAGGAGAGCCATGGAGGTTCCTGCTGTGTGACCCTGGGTAAGGCCCGTGCCCTCTCTGGGCCTCAGTTCCCCCACCTGGAAAGCAGCAGCTTTACCTGAGTCTCCCCAGCAGCCCTTCCTCCACTCTGCTCTGTAAGCCTGGACATGGTGCCCCGTCAGAGCACAGCCTAGTTGTGGCTGAGCCCTGCCTGCCCAGCAGCCAGGCGTGTGGACTGGAAAACAGAGCTGGGAAGAATATGGCTGGGCAAAGGAAGGCGGAGGAGGTGCAAGAAGGGCAGAGAAGGAGGAAGCTAGTAGGAATCACACTCAGAGTGACAAGGAAGTTGTGGGTCTGTGAGGGGCCTGTCGCATGGTGCACTCAGTCATGCCAGCTACCCCTTCCCTTTCCCCTCCCCCTCACAGAGGACCCAGAAGGCCCTGCCCCACTCTGGACATCAGCACATGCAAGCTTGATTTGCTCCAGATCAGAGACTGCAGACCAGTTTGTACGGGAGGTGGCCCAGAGGTGTGTTAGGTTTTCCTTCACAGTGTACAGAGTAAAGTATTATTTCTTCACTAAGTGTTTGGTAGCTGCAGTGTTTTAATTTCACACGAAAATCCACATTTCCAGCTCCTTATGAAGCCTCAGGAGATCTGGTGTCACTGGGCTGAGTGCCTGAAGGCAAGTAGGTGGAGCTGAGCAGCTGCTATGCCATTTATATTGTTTTCCATTCTCATCTCTGTTTAATATTTTCTCTGTTTTCTTCTTCTTATGTATAACTGACATAAAGCAGGACCGTGATCATCTCCCATGTGCCCCTTTCCCCTCTTGGGTGTGGCCAGGCTTCCTGCCTGCTCACAGGAGTGCCCACCCCCCCATCCAGGGAGCATCCAGGTCCTCAGCCTCATGGACAGCCTTCAACACATTTCACAGGCTCTGAAATCACAGGTAGACATGTGTGTACATACATGCACATGTGTCTGTAAGGCATATCTGTATTTTTTTTCCTGTTTTATAAACATGAGATTTTGTCATCACACAACATCTTGCTTTTCTACCACCCCTGACAGTTGCAGCTGGTCCTCTGCAGGGTCCTTCGTCCTTTCCACCCCTTTACTTATTTCCTTCCCTCCTGGCTCCTATGGGTGTTTGGACTGACCCACTTGTCTAGGTCAGTGGATCCTCCCTTGTGAGTCTCAGACACAGGGGGACCCAGGATATGACAAGGGGGTCTTGGAATCTATGTGACTATCATGCTCTAGAACAGGAGGTCAGAATCCATTTCTGGAAACTTAGACAAAGATATGACAAAGACTCTATTCTGGGTATTCATCTTGGTTTCCTTTACCTATAGCAAAAAAAATTACTACTATTTTGATTGCTTAAAACAACAGAAATTTATGTCCCATAGTTTTAGAGGCCCGAAACCTAAAGCCAAGTTGTCAGCAGGGCTGTGCTGTCTCTTATGCTCCAAGAGGGTCATTCCTTTGTTCTTTTAGCTTCTGCACGCCCCTTAGCTTGGGCTTCCCTGGTGTCTCAGACGGTAGAGTCCACCTGCAATGTGGGAGACCTGGGTTTGAACCCTGGGTTGGGAAGATCCCTGGAAGGGAATGGCTATCCGCTCCAGTATTCTGGCCTGAGATTTCTATGGACAGAGGAGCCTAGCAGGCTACAGTCCACAGCTGAACAGGACTGAGCGACTTTCACTTTCACTGGCTTGTGGCACTAGTGGTAAAGAACCAGCCTGCCAGTGCAGGGGACATAAGAGAACTGAGCTCAATTCCTGGGCCCAGAAGATCCCTTCTAGAAGGGCACAGAAACACACTCCAGTATTCTTGCCTGGAGAATTCCATGGACAGAGGAGCCTGGCGGGCTATGGTCCATAGGGTTGCAAAGAGTCAGACACGACTGAAGCAACTTAGCATGCACACGTGCACAAAGGGAAATCAGGAGAAAAGAGAGTTGTTGGAGTGGGGTGGGCAAGGCTGCTCTCTTTGGTGGGTGGAGATCAGGATGCTCGATGGATGTGACATTTAAGAAGATACTGAATGAAGTGAACAGGTTCTATGATGACAACTCCCCAATTCCTGCCTCTGGAGCTGATCTCTCTTGGGATCCACAGTCACACCCAACTGCCTCCTGATCTCTTCCTCTGGATGTTTCAGGACATGTCACACTCAACATGTCCAGTCCCACCTCTTCAATCCCCCAGCCCCAACATACACTGATCCTCCCTCATCTTTCCCATCTCAGTCAATGGCCCCACCTTCACAGATGCTCTTCACAAAATACTTGTGAACCCACCTACTCTTCTTCCTTTCTGGAGCCACCTTCTTCATCTCCAGATCCATCCATCCTCTCACCTGCAGCTTCTAGTTGATTCCTCTGTTTCCATTCTTCCCTCAATGTCTTCTTGGACTGAAGTCAAACTAAAACAACTTTGAAGGCTTTTCTTCACTCTCTTGGGATGAAACACCAACTCTAAAACATCATCTCCAAAGCCCTGCAAGCTCAGACCCCTTCCTACCTCTCCAGCCTCCTCACCTCCCTCCCTCCAGCCACTGAGGACATCTTCCAGGTCCTTTTGGTCGTCTCAGGGCCTTTCCCCTGACATGCCTACACACCTCCAGCCCTGAACTGAGACCAGAGCTCAGCCTGTGCTCAGTCAATGCCACTCTAAGCCTTAGTTTCCTCATCCAAGGAATGGAGATAATAGCACCTGCTTTTGGACATGAAAAATCCTAATTACATCCTGCGAAGAATATCACTGACAACTTAAGCAGAGAACAACTGTCCTAGAAGCCTGCTGGGTAGCTTGGAGAATTATTAGGGAGAAAGCAGGCTTAGACCAGGCTCAGATGGGGAGGGGGAGGGTGCTGGGCAGCCACAGCCTAGGGAAGTTGGTCCAGGCACTGTGGCTGCTGGAAGCAGACAGCGGATGCTCCTGCAGGCCCTGCAGAAGGAATTCTGATCTGACCTGAGTCTGTGTGTCACCTATACTTATGCGTGTGTCCAGATATAGAGGCAAGTCAACTATTTATCTGGCCTCTCAAGTTTCTTATGTGTCTGAGGCCTAGTCTGTCACCAAGACTTACATGATGAGGACATCTTTAAATACTGTCTCAGGTTCTCAGTTGTCCCTCCCTGGAGACATCCTTCATGCAAGGACTTGGGGTTGTTAGGAGGAATACATGAGATAAAACATGTCTGGTAATTCTCACACATTTCCCCTAAAGGCAGAAGAGTTGGAATGTATCTTGATTGGGAGGTCTAGCCTAGAGTCTGATCCTGTAAGCTCCTGTAATATTCATTCAACAAACACCTCAATGTGCCATGCTCTCTTCTCAGCATTGGTAATACTTTAATAGACTCACCAGCAGTGAGTGCCCTCCTCAGGGGGACGGGGCAGGTTTGTGCAGAACGAGGGTGGGCGGGGCAGAATCCCAGCCTGGAGGATGCTGCCGCCACAGTTGTCACAAGCAGCGTGCGGCCGTGGACAGACAGCCGGCCTGGGGACAGGGCGCCTGGGTCCTGACTCTGACGCTGCCACACACAGGGTGACTCTGGACAACTTTTGCCATTCCTGGGGTCCAGCTGCTCCTCCTCTAGGACAAGAGGGCTGGACTAAGAAGAGGACCTTTACACTCTCTTTTGAGCTCCACAGTGAGGGGGCTGGACCAGCCTTGGAATTGTGACAAATGACACTAAATCGCCAACAGGAGGGATGGAGCAGCCACCCTCATGAACCACGAGGCTTGGACAGTGAGTCCCTCAGGGAGCCCACTCTGGGCATTTCTTCCACTAAAGCAGAGAGGCATTTCCATCGTCCTGGGAAATGAGATCCCAGGGCTGTGTTCAATTTGATTCAGGAAAATATCGGATCATGAGTTTCCGCACTTAACTTGTGGAGGTAAACACATAATTTCTTTTGTGGATGAAAAACTAATAGTCCATCTATTAGAAAAAGAGATGGAAATTTTATTTCAAGCCAACCTGAAGACTGCAACTGGGGAGAGAGTCTCTCTGTCTGTTCCGAGGGTATAAGGTGGGGAGGAGAGTGCCTATATGACTTGGGGGAAGGGAGACATCAGCACACAACGTGGTAGAAGGTTACTTCATTCAGGAGGAACAGATATCCTGGTTAATGCTTTTAGCGCTTTTCTGTATGGCAAGATGCGAGAAACTGGGCTCATGAAAATTTTTCCTGGAGATATCTAAATATCTGAGGGCCGGTTCTGTCAGTTTTCTCAGAATACTGAGTGCCTCAGCCTGATCTTCACTCTGAATTCCTTCCAGGACTGATTGTAAGTCAAGGACTGCAGTGGCTAATGACCTGATTCTTGTAGATCTGGGCGGTGGGCAACATTTTTATATCACAATCCCTTGCCTTTTGGTCTTAATTTCAGCCAAGGTTTGGGAGACATTCATAATCGGTTTGTCCAAGGACACCAGGAATGCATTCCCAGGTCAGGAGGAGATATTGTTGGTAGGCCCTCACCTAGTCCTGTTAATAGTAACTTCAATCCTCTGGACCACCTGTTTTGCTAGTTTGTCAGATTCCAGCAAATATTTTCCTCCTGTTGCTTCTTCCCTTCTCCAGAGTCATATTGTTACAACAATGGATCTTACAGTGCTATACTTCAGGTCAATCATTTCAAGTCATCATTATTTCTATCTGAGGCTCAATCAAATATTTTTTTAAAGCAGGAAGCAATTATCTCAGGAAAAGCACAGAACACAAATAATATGGCCTATGACATTAACCCAGTCATAAGTAAGTAGGGATGTCTTCTAAGGAGTTACGTGATTGAGGCCTGCAGAAGAAAATTTATCTTTGCGGTGGAGCAAGTAGTTTTGCCCTTGAGGAGGTCAGGCTAACGCACAATGCAGATAGATGCACACTGCACACCAGAGGGCAGAGAGGAGGCTCAAAGAGCAAAGT
The DNA here is from genome assembly GCA_917880005.1 of Nanger dama. Taxonomy (NCBI): domain Eukaryota; kingdom Metazoa; phylum Chordata; class Mammalia; order Artiodactyla; family Bovidae; genus Nanger; species Nanger dama. The sequence goes on from CAKJTW010000143.1 coordinate 1,622,399, forward strand.
AAAAATTTTGTCTAAATTTTTCTTGTCTTGCCTTAAGATATGGAAATTACTACATCTTACCATTTTTTGCCATGGGGATAACCTCCTGGGAGCCCTCCCCTTCCACTCTATCTGCCTGTGGGTGAAGATCACACACTTCATCCCAGGACAGGAGTGAGGGGCAGCAGCGAGGGTCCTTCCCTGCCCTCCCTCACAGCTCTGCTTGCCTGACCCTTCTGGTCCTGGTGACACCAGGATGCTGGGTTCTGTGGGTTTTGTGGTTGGGACAGGAGACTCTGGGACTGTCACAGCCACCAGTTACCACAGAGAGCTGCTGGTCTCAGTGTGCTCATGCCCAGGAACACACACACTGAGCATGCCCACAGGCACATAGCTTTATAGAGGGGTCTCCAGGTGCCATCATGGCCCCTTTAAGAGCTAGGGGACAGAATGCTGGGCATTGGGGTGGGACCCAACCGCTAGATCTCCAGCACTGAGCCAAGCCCTTAGGTTCTGGCTAATATGGAAATTGGAAGACAGTGGGACAGGTGTACAGAGATGGTGGTGTGGGTGAGAATGGAAGTCTGCTCAGTTGCTTCAGAACTCTAGGCAAATTTGGGTCAATTAGATAGTTGATTTTGTGGTTTTTGCTTTTATCTTTCTATTTAGGTTTTTTAAAAAGACATTATGGATGAGGGAGAAGGAAAAAGGCTTCTCTCTATGATTCAGAGCAGAGACTGATGGGACCCAGAAACTCCAGGGAATTCTTTAAATTTATATACATTTACATAGATCACGTTATATATGAGTCCCAGAGAAGCATGTAGGAGCAGCAGAAAGCAACTGGCACACGGGAACTTGCTTCTGTATCATAGTCATGCATTGGAATTACGTTTACTGTTGTAGCGATAATATCCACCCACCCAACCCACCTGCCAGTTGAAAAAGGGTTGAAAGACACTTCCCTTTAAGAATAAGGTCACATAGTAATTTGGCCTTTGATCAAAAAGAAAAGAAACATACAAAAACAGAAAAATTACACAGGCTGAAGAAGAACTAAAGAGCCTCTTGATGAAAGCAAAAGAAGAGAGTGAAAAAGTTGGCTTAAAGCACAACATTCAGAAAACTAAGATCATGGCATCTGGTCCCATCACTTCATGGCAAATAGATGGGGAAACAGTGGAAACAATGGCTGATTTTATTTTTCTGGGATCCAAAATCACCGCAGATGGTGACTGCAGCCATGAACTGTGGGTTTCTGGGGCTGCTGGGGGCAGGTCATGGGTGAGGTGGGGATGGTGCCAAGGAGCAAATCCATGTCATTCCATCATGGTTTTGTGTGGCCTTGCCTCTCTCGAGGTGGGTTCTTTGTGACTCAGGGCCTTTGCCCACCTGTGCCAAAGCTTTGCTCTGAAGGCAAAAGTAGACAACTGTGTGCAGACCTCGGCCCAGGGGTCCCAGCACAGACACGTTCCTGTCTGTTCCCAGTTCCACTGTGCGTACCAGTTGGCTGACTGGTGTCTTCACCACATCTGCACCAACTAGAACAACGTGTGTCGCAAGTTCCCCCGAGACATGAAGGCCATGTCCCCAGGTGAGCATCCCCAGCGGCATTTGTCGCCTCCCTCTCCTTGGGTCCAAGCCTCTGACCTGACCCCAGGGTGCCCAGAGGCTGCCGAAGACCCCTGTGGGGTGTGGGAGTAGCCTGCAAACAAGCACCCAGCCCAGAGGAGGGGGTCCTGGGAAAAGCGCTGGTGTGGAGGGCAGCCCCCGGCCCCCGGCCCGCCGGAGACCTTGGGCAATTCATTCTGCCCCTCTGAGCTGCTTTTCACAGGTACAGACTAGAGGTGGTATTTTTTAGATGTTTGTGGACCCAACTCCACAATAAGAAATACATTTTTGTTTGTTTGTGAATTTTTACAATGTTGGTTGGTTTCTGCCAAACAACAATGCAAATCAGCCATAATTATACATATATCCCCTCCCCTTGAACCTCCCTCCCATCCCCACATCCCACCCCTCTAGGTTATCCAGAATTACATTTTATCTTGTGACCTAGTACACATATTGAAAAATTTATTAGTTGTTTTTAATACTGTTCATGACTCATGACATTAAGTTCACAACCTAGGAATGATCACAAGTCACAGCTTGGACAACACAGATCTGGGTATCCTCTGGCGTCCCTGTAGCTTGGTCTCTGCTTAATTGATATCTCCGGCCCTGGGGCCTGACGGGATTCCAGGGATCCAGGGTTCATGGGATCGGGGAGAGGTGTGGCTGGCCTCCCCACTTGGTCTTCGCTGAGCACCGTCTGCTTTGCTGTGACCCTCCTCCCCACTAGTACTCTACAGTTCTCCCACTCCTGCTCTCTCCTCGTCACCCTTCTAGCATTTTCTTTCTAAAGCACAGCTCCAACTGCCTCACTTCCCTGGTGCCAAACTCCCATGGAGCCCCCACACCTTCTAGAATAAGCCCAAAGCCCTCAGCCTAGCCTTCCCTCCCATCTGACCTCATGCATAGCCCCATCCCCTGCACCTCCCCTCTCAGAACCTCAGCTCTGCCAGCTGCATCTGCTGTCACCACAGCCAGGCCAAGCATCTTCCTGCCCACAGCTCTTCTTGCCATTCCTCCCTCATCCCTTGTCGCAGCCTACTTTATTCTCCGAGCCTTGATAGGATCTTCCCTCTGCCTGGAAGAAAACGCAAGTGGAAATGCCTTTCCCCAGTGTGGACCGTCGGCTCCACTCCCCGGCCAACTGGCTCTCTTTTGGGGGCTCAGTGAAGGCAGGGCTTCCACTTCTGTTCCCCAGGGGTTGGCATATGGGCCTAGGAGGACCAGAGGCATGTTCCATGGCAGCGGGGCAGGGGTGGGAGTCCCTCTGCCCTTCCTCCCACAGCCCTACTGCCGTTCTGCCCCAGAAAACCAGCAGTATTTCGAGAAACACCGGTGGCCACCCGTCTGGTACCTGAAGGAGGAAGACCACTACCAGCGGGCCCAAAAGGAGCCCGAGAAGGAGGACTATCTGCACCTGAAGGCGGCAGCCCAAGCGGTGCTGGCTGTTCTGGAATAGTCCATCCTCAGCGTCCTCTTTGGCCACCTCCTCGGCGTCCCCATCCTCCTCCTCGGCTGTGGTCTGAGATGCTGCCACCCTCTTCTGACCCTGCTGCTGTTGTCCCCATTTGTCTTTGCCCCTCTGCTCCTCCACATCACCCCCTCCACCTCCCAGGGACAGAGGACTCGCATAACCAGGACCCTTTGTGTGGAGCTGCTCTCACCAGCCATCATAGCTCAACACAGAGAGGAGGAAGCCCGGCCTTGTGGACCAGAGCAGTGGCCCTGTGCAGAGGTCCTGATTCCACGGCTGGCCGGGAGACAACTCCTGGGAGGCGGGCATTGGGGAAAGAGCTGAGGGCTGTGGCATCTTGTCTGTGGGTGGGAGAGCCCTAGCATCAAAGGGGAAACTCTCCTGCTGGGAAGCTGTGTGTCCTGGTCTGCGCAGGCAGCCGCCTCCCAGGGAGCAGCAGTGGGCGGGCAGGGTCCTACCTCTGTTGGCCCCACATCTCCATCTATGGACTTGAAGGGTTTCAGAAGCTTTGTGGGCCTTTCCACGTGGAGCCTGCTCAAATCCTCACTGGAAAAGTCAGGGTAGAAATTAAGCCTTCAGAGCCCAACTCCAGGCTTCCACGGCTGTCGTGCAGCTGCCAGAAGCCGCAAGCGGAAGGCTTCCCCTCTGCCGGCGTTGCTTCCGGGGCTGTGGGCAACTAGGCCTGAGAAGGTGGCAGAGGATTTTCAGAGCTGCAGCCCTGGAAGCAGTGCTTCTTGGTGCAATGAGAAACTTCTCTTTCCCCCGTCCTTTACCACTCAGCTTTGGAGATGGAAACCCAAGGAAACGCTGGAACAGGGGGAGAGAAAGTAGAGGGTGAGGGGACCAGAGTACAGCAAGCCCACGCTCCCTGGGCTCCTCCCCCTGCTGGCAGCACAGCTTCTTATGGGGAGAGGGTAAATTTTGCAAAAAAAATGCAGACAATAATGAACACAGACAGCAGCAACAAAAACATTGTGGCCCCTATCCCCTCAAAGGAAGAAAAGCAGAAAAAGACCCTGGATGGCTCTCATTTTTATAAAGCCAAGCAGGGGTCCACATGTGGATGAGGCAATGGTCGAGGTGGTAGAATTGACTCCGATGCTTTTCAGGAAAGCAGTGTCACTGGCTGTAACCGAGGACGTCCTGGCCCCACTGACTGACACTGGAGGGCACGGTGTGTGCCTTCAGCATGCTGGGGATGAGGTTGCAGGGGTGGGGAGGGTGGGCTCGGGAATCACCATGGTGTTGGACCCATCACGAGAATCAGACTGTTCTCAGCTTCAGCAGGTAACTCCATAGGATATGACCGTGTTGAAGGGGTGGGATGTTGTAGGGGTCAAAGGCCAGGGAAAAGGGCACTGACATGGCGAGTAGGAGTCCTTGTAAAGAAGGATCGTAATGAAGCACGTGACCTTACTCAGTGCTGGTTGGTGACAACAGGGAAGAATGGGGGAATTGAAGAGGAACAAAACCAAGGTCAGTCCAGAGAAGAAGAGGGAGGAGACTGGAGGATGGTGGAGGATTCAGACAGTATCTTGCAGCCCCGTGGGGGAAAGCTGGGCCACCACTGACCCCCTCTCCTTTTCTAATTCTGATTTGTATCTCCCTCCACACACCCTTGTTAGATTCAGAACACAGGGTCCCTCTGGTGAAGGTGGAGCCAGAGAGACTGAGCTCCTGTCCTCAGCACTCAGGACTCATCTCATCTAAGAAAGATGCTTTAGGGAGAGGAACTGGGTTTTGGTCCCAGGGCCCAGGGTGGGGGCTCCACCCCCAATAATCTGGCATAGAGCAAACCCCACACAAATGGAACCTCTGCATCAATTTTGTGGTGCCAAGACCTAGAGATTTGAGGTCAAGGCCTTGTCAAGAGAAGGAGGAGGAGGTGGCAGGTCAAGTGCATCTTGAGTGGCTGTGACCCATGGTGTCCGGAGCCCTAGACTTCAAGGCCATGGCTGCCTCCCCCCAAGTCCTCCAGATGGCAGGCTTGGAAACCAGACATGTGCTGCCCTCTACTGGCTGGTCAGCTCACTTCTGCTGAGCTCAGGCTGAGGTTGTGAAGGGGAGCCTCCGAGGAGGGGGTGTGCTGCTCTGCACCAGCACCTTCACTCTGGGAAGGGTGTAGGAAGGACCATGGGGGCCTCCCAAGAACTCTAGGGGGATGGGAGAGCCAGGACCTGAAATCCAACGGCAGGGGAATTAGGTCTCCATGAGGTTGCAGGCCTGAGACATCTGGCCCACTGATGAGGATGCAGAAAGGCCAGCAGGGACAGAAAGGGAAGGTGGCTCAGAAGTGGCAGGAGGCTCACAAGTGAGAGGCCACAGAAGGATCCAAGCAAGCAGGGTCTCACCACCCCTTCCCAATAGCTCTGTCAAAGCCAGTCCATACTTCCAGGGAGCCCAGCAAGCCCAGGTGGGACTTAGAGACCACCTGGGGAGGCTGTGGGGGACCTGGGCCAGCACAGTCAGGGAAGGGCAGGGAGGAGAGGGATGGAGGAGGGGCTGAGTTCCAGTCCCCAGGAACCTGGTGCCCAGAAATCCTGAGTCAGAGCAGGAGACACATTCATGAGGGCAAGCTTGAGCCTGAGGCATAAAAGCGAGAAGGAAGGAGTGGGTCACACAGCAAGAACACACACTCCTGCACCCGTGTCACTCAGAACTACTCCAGAGGAGAATGGGAGGATGGGGCAGAAACACACACACATCCCTCTTTTTATATCAAATTGCATATTGAATTTGGTCATGAATTCATAAACACATGAGTATTTTGTACCTAATGGCCTTTCTTGTACTGTCTGATATTTCCAACAAATTCTTCTAAGGTGAGAACTTCCAATGGAGACAAGAGTGAAAAGATAAACAACCACCAGTGAAACAATTAAGTGCCTATCGTAGGTCAAGTGCTCTTTGGGTTGGATATAAAACAGAGCAACTTCATGCTCTCATCAAGCTTACCTTAAATAAACATGATGAACACTGACAAGGATAATACTTTAGGTGGGCACTAAGGAAGTCTTCTGAGAGAGAGATAAGTGACCTGACACTTGACTGACAAGAATTCATTTCTATCTTTCTCTGAAGATGAAGGCAGAGTGTCCTCCACAAAAGGAACAGCAAAAGCAAGAAACACGTGACTTTCGGGGAACAGAGGGGCAGTAGGGCGGGACCTCTGAAAGGGAAGAGGAAAGGGCTATTGCACCAAGGCCACTGAGGCAGGACCCCTAGCAGTCTCCACTGGAGCACCGTCCCCTGAATGTCCCTAAACACTCAGCCAGTTCTAGTTTGGGTCCAGCCATGGCAGTCTTGGGCATACAAAGTTTTGAGATGGAAAAGATAAACTGAGGAGTACTACTTTCATAACATCCTCCTGCCATGACTGGAATACCGAAGAGGTAGGTGTGGTGGAAGGAGGGCTGAAGTGCCTACAAAGTATTATTTAAAGTAACAGGAAGTGATCTGCTCTCCCTGGACTGAGGGTGCTGCGGTGCATCTTCCACACTGAGAGTAGTCAAGCAAGGAAACCTCCCACTAAGAACTGGGAAGGCGAAATGGAGGAGGAGCCAGAGAAGGGGAGGAGACACCAGGAGAGGCCCCCTTGCATGTCTTTATTCTGGAAAACAAGATCACAATACAGACTGGATAAGATGGCAGAGCAGAAAGACCCTGAGCTTGGGTCCCTCTCATGGGCAGCCCAAATTACAACTATTTGCAGAACAAGCACTGATAAAAAGACAGGAACCCACCAGCATAGGTCTTCCACAACTACAGACAGAAAGCAGGAATCACACTGAGATGGCTGGAGTGGGCAGACTCACAATATCATCATCAAGTACCATACTCCTGGGTGGACAACCCACCAAGTAGAGAATTACATTGCAGGGTTTTTCCACAGGAGAGTTCTGACCCCCAGTCGAGCTTTCCAGCCCAGGGATCCTGCATCAGCAAGATGAACCCCCAGAGCATTTGGCTTTGAAGGCAAGCAGGGTCCTAATTTTGCGTGTCCCACAAGACTGGAGCAAACAGAGACTTCAGTCTTAAAGAGCACACACATACACTGGGACCTAGGGCAAAAGTGGTCACTTGATGGAAACCTGGGTTAGAGCTGCCTGCTGGTCTGAAAGAGTGTCCCAGAGAGGCAGTGGGTGGGTGCGGCTCAGGCTGTGGGTATAGACACTAGTAAAAGCTATACTTTTCACACTGCCCATGGGATTCTCATAGCAAGAATGCTGGAGTGGGTTGCCATTTCCTTTTCCAGTGAACCATGTTTTGTCAGAACTCTTCACCATGACCCACCCATCTTGGGTGGCACTGCACAGCATAGCTCATAGCTTCATTGAATTATGCAAGCCCCTTTGCCACGACAAGACTGTGATCCATAACGGGGATTGACAGAGGAGCCTGGCAGGCTAGTCTATGGGGTCACACAGAGTTGGACACAACTTAGCGACTGACCAGTAACAGCCATACTGGGAAGCTTCTTCTACTGTGGGACACGGGTGCTGACAGGCACTGCTGTGGGATCTGTCTTCTAGTTCATTAGCCCCAGTAGCTACTTTGGGTGGGGTTCATCAGTCCCACCCAACAGCCTGTAGGCACCAGTGCTGGGACGTTGCTGTTATTGTTGTTCAGTCGCTAAGTCATGTCTAATGCTTGGCAGCATGCAAACAGACCGCAGCATGCCAGGCTTCCCTGTCCTTCACTATCTCTCAGAATTTGTTCAAACTCAGGCCCATTGAGTCAGTGATGCCATCCAACCATTTCACTCTTTGTTGCCCCCTTCTCCTTCAGCACTCAATCTTTCCTAGCATCAGGGTCTTTTCCAATAAGTCAGCTCTTTGCACCAAGTGGCCAAAGTATTGGAGCTTCAGCTTCAGCATCAGTCCCTCCAATGAATATTCAGGATTGATTTACTTTAGGATTGACTGGTTTGATCTTCTTGCTGTCCAAGGGACTCTCAAGAATCTTCTCCAGCACCACAGTTCAAAAGCATCAATCCTCAGCCTTTGAGGTCCAACTCTCATATCTGTTCATGACTACTGCAAAAATTATAGCTTTGACTATACAGACCTTTGTCAGAAAGTAATGCCTCTGCTTTTTAACACACTGTCTAGTTTTGTCACAGCTTTTCTTCCAAAAGCAAGTGTCTTTTAATTTCATGATTGCAATCACTGTCCACAGTGCTGGGATGCTTCAGCCCAAACAAGTAACAGCCCCACCCATCATTAGACAGCTGAGGAAAGACGTCTTGAGCCGACCGCCACCTCTAGGCATGCCTCTAGACATGGCACTGCCCACCAGTGGGCCAAGACCCAGCTTCCCCAACCAGTAGGCAAGTAAGGGCCCTGCCCTCCAGGAATCCTTCACTAGCCTCTGGACAGCCTCACCCACCAGGGGGGAGAATGCAAGAAAACCACCGTCCTGCAGACTGTGGACGCAACCTGTACACAGCAGGTGGCATCCTGTCCTAGGACCAACTAGGCCCCAACTCTGCCTATTAGCAAGCCAATACAAGCTTCAGGACATGCCAGATTCGATCCCCACTGTGTCAGGAACTACCCCCCTACCTCCACCCTGCACCAGTGATCTGACACCAACTCGGGATACCTGGGCCCTGTGGCCAGACTCCAGGGCATGGCTCTGCCTGCCAATCATCTGGCAGTAACCCCAGGACCTGCTTCACCCACCAGTTGTTGGGCAATAGCCCTGGACTTTTCTGGACCCTGGCCATGCCCGCCAGTGAGCCAGCACTAGCTTCACGTCCCATGGGGCTCTGCAGCCAGCTTCCTTGTGGCCAGGCACCACTAATGAACAGCTGGCAGCCTCCACACAAGGTAGGCCCTAGCAGCCAGGCCTATGACCCCGCCCTACACAGTCCACCCCCAGCAACAGAGGGAACACCCCCAAAGCAGAGTCCCCAACCTCCAGGATCTAATGCCTGATGATCTGAGGTGGAGCTGATGTAATCATAGCCAAAATAAAGTGCATAGAATTGCCAATAAGATATTGAATAGAAGTAGTAAAACAGGGCATCCTGGTCTTATTCTCTATTTTACAGGAAAAGTTTTTGTCTCACTACTGGATAAACTCTTTGAAAAAGTCCTTTGATTTTTTTTTTTTAATGATGATTACCTTGTCTTTCTAAAACCCAGGAACAATATTAAGCAAAATGAAGAGGCCAAGACTCAGAAAAACATGGCTCAGTATTTTAATAAATATGAAGATATATTTGGTCCCTCAGAGGATTTACAGAACAAAGAATTTTGACCACAGCTTAGTTTGGCACTTCAAGCAGAGCTGTACTGGAGAAGCCTAGAAGTTTTAAAAGCAGGTAAGTTTTCTGGACTCTTGGAATATCTTACCAAAACCTTGAGATCAAGCGGGCCGCCTCAGAGTTCGGGGTGTGAATAGTTTTAGCTTCCTGGCCACCACAGGGTCTCGAGCGGCTCCTGAACTAGCTGTATTGTCTTGACACAAAGTTAGGCATAGATTTTCTGTAAATGAACAGATGTTCTGAAACATCTGTATGTTCCAGAAAGCTTTATTGACAAAGAACCTCGGTGCTGAATGTGGGCCACGGGCCATGGCTTCCTGACCACACAGCAGAAAGCTCGGGGTGGACTGCTCGGTCAGCGTGTGTGGCCTTGAGAGGTCACTAGACCCACTTCCCTGACTGGAGGGTGATGAGGCGGTGGCAGGCCCCACTGCACACCTGGGCGGGGCTGGATGTGCGGCAGGTGTTGACACTGAGCGTGCCGTGTGCCTGAAGCATGCCATCGGTGTTCCAGTTTGTGCCGTGATTCCTGGGTCACGTGATTTGACAGTGTCCCACCTGAAGAGGATGATCACTGCCAGCAGTCTTCCTGGAAGGGGGCTTAGGAGTTGTTGGCAGGCTGCTGGCTCTGTGGTTCTGGTTGGGGGCTGGCCTCCCGTTTCTTCAAGCCCAGGCGCTCTATGGCTGGGGTTCTTTGAGACTTCTGGGAGCCTGGTGTGGAGAGGGTTCAGGAACACCTGACTGGGGGCCCTGGTGTTGTGATGCCCCCTGGAGTTACCTGCCTCTGGGCTGGCTTCCACGTTGAGTGATTTTGTTTGCATCAGCCCCACTGAGCGGAAGTGCAGGCTGCCTCAGGGTCGGGGCGGTGGTGGGGGGGCGTCCAGGTGGCAATGCTGGTGGGTGTCTGATGCTTCACTTTGCCCCTGTTCCAGTCAGCTGTTGGCCACGAGTATCAGTCAAAGCTCTCCAAGCACTGCTTGTAGGTCGACTCTGTCTGGGGGTTTGGAGGCAAGTTTGCTGTCCAGGGGGACAGAGTGGACCAGGTGAGTAAAACGTTGTGAGCAGACAAGAATTGGGCTAGTGGTTTCCCCTTGGGGGTCAGGAAGGAGGCTCCTGGGTGCTGGGCCACGTGCAAGTGCTTCATTACCAGAAAGGTACCGTGTGTGCCTGTCCCTGGCACGTGTGTGAAGCTCCCACAAGATGGTTTTAAGCCCTCAGGAGAGGGCAGTACTGGAACCCACCCTGCTTCAAGCTACCTCAGCATTCTCGCCAACCACATAATCCCACCATGGAATTATCCATGACATGGCTTCTGGTCTCACACGGGGGTACCCCTGTGTTGAGCTTGCCACCAAACCCTATAGGATAGATGTCAGGCAGCTTCTGGGGTCTTCTCCTGCAGAGGTCCATAGAAAAGCCTTGGTCAGAGACCTGCTTCTCAGGAACAACACCAGTCTCAGAAACCCAAACTTGCTCTTTAACAAGCAAAGAGTTGGCATACATTTTAAGGAGGGTATCCAGTAACCTAAGAAGTCTATGTTAGTGGGATCTTAGAGTGGAGAAAACTGTGCCAGAACCTTAAGTCCATGAAAGAGAACAAGTTGACATGGATGAACTCACCACCCAGAGCCACCATAAGAAGTATATTAGTTAGCTTGCACTGTGTAACAAACAACCTCAGAACCTAGTGGCTTAAAATGATGTGTGTTTATTATTTCAGGTTCTTTTGGTGGGGTCAGGAATTCAGAAATGGCTTAGCTGTGCGATTCTGGCTTGGGAGTCCCTCATGAGGTTATCGTCAAGATGTCATGTAGGGCTGCAGGTATCTGAAGGTTGTTCTGGAGCTAGAAGATTAGCCTGCAGGGTGGCACACTCATAGGGCTGTTGGTGGAGCCTCAGCTCCTCACCACATGGACCTCTCCTCAGGCTGCTTGAGCATCCTCACAACATGGAGCTGGCTTCACCCAGGCAGGAAGTCCAAGAGAGAGTGAGGAAGAGTCTGGAAATGCCTCTGATGGCCCTCTTTCAGTAATTACATGCTATCATTTCTACCTTATGCTATTCATTAGAAGTGAGTCACTAAGCTCGGTCCATACTTAAGGGGAGGGAGATTGAGTTCCTTTCTGAGCAGAGGAATACCCCAAACTTGAGGACATAATTTAAAACCACCACAACAAAACCCAGGGACAGCAGTATTCTGGAAGCTTCTTTCAGCTTAGACTTTGTGGACCAGCACGACGGGATGGTATCAACTGTCGCTAGTCCCCTCCCCACCTCCCCACTCAGAAAGTGGCCTCAGCTGGCTGTGTCTATGGGGCGTAAGACCTCTGAGTGTCGGCCACTGTGATCCTCACTCTGGAGATCACACTCATTCTCTTCTAAGCAGCACACACCGGAACCCAGCATCCTGGGCAACCCAGGGACCACACTCCATCCTTTCCCACAAGTTGACTCCAGCACCAGTTTTTAAATACTTATTTATTTGGCCATGCTGGGTCTTAGTTGTATCGTGTGGATCTTTTAGTCACAGCATGTGGGCTCTTTAGTCGTGGCATGTGGGATCTAATTCCCCTGAGCAGGGGTCAAACCCAGGTCCTCTGCATTGGCCGCATGGGGTCTTAGCCACTGGAGCATCAGGGAAATCCCAGTAGCAGCATTTTTTGAAGCGATAAGACAAAAATGAGCCTTCGATTTGATAAAGTCTCAGCCAATTCTGATCAAGAGTGCCTGGTCACATTTGCTGAGTTTTTGGCAACTCTGCACATGTCCAAAATTGGGCCCAGTCACACATACAGGCTCATTCTATGATTTTCCAGGACACAGCAGTAAACATCAGTTCATGTTCAGGCCCAAAGAGAACAGCCATTGTGTGATTATCTACTGTTGCACAGTGAACCACCCAGAACTTAGTGGCTGCAAACAGCCACCCATTATCTCTCATCAGGCTGTGGGTCGGGGGAGCTGATTGGGGCTAGATGTGTGGTCGATCTCCAGTAGGGGACACTCCTGCATCTACAGTCAGCTGGTGGGTCAGCTGAGCTTGGCTGCTCAAGGGTAGGCATGTTTCATGATGGACAAGCTGGCTGTTGGCAGGGGTGATGATGAGAGTCTTGTCCTCCAGCAGGCTGGCCTGGGCTTGTTCACAGGGGAAGTGGCCAGAGAGCAATGCTCTCAAGGCCCCGTGAGGCTTGTCACTTTGCCTCTTTCTGTTGGGCAAGCCAAGTCACAAGGCCAGCCCAGAAGCTGCAGAAATACGCTGTGCCTCTTAATGGGAAATGTTGTAATGTAGTGTGGCAAACGTGGGGCAGTTACAGGCCAGGGCAGGAGAAAAATGGCCTCCTGCAATCCTACTCCACCATGGTCTACAGCACCCCAGGCTTCCCTGTCCTTCACTGTCTCCTGGAGTTTGCTCAAACTCATGTCCATTGAGTCTGTGATGCCACCTGACCATCTCATCCCTCTGTCACCCACTTCATTGGATAGAACTGAACATCTTCCTGCTAAAAACTCTTTAAAAACATCTATTTCAAGCCAAGGCCATAAAATCACACTGAATAGTGACGTGTTACAAGTGGTCTCATTAAAGTCAAGGACAAGTCAAGGATGCTGTGACCACCTCTGTTAATGATCAATGCTCTGAAAGTTCTAGAATGTGCTATCAGGCAAGAAAAATTCAATAATAATTGTGGTTGCTGAAAGAGGAAATAAAATAGCCACTGATGAAAGATGATATGATGGCCTACCTGAAAAACCCAACAGTATCTGCTGAAACATGGTGATAATAGAACAGCTCTGTCAGGAGTCAGAGGCTAACAACTCTCCAGAGTTATTGTTGGCAAAAGAATCATGTAACTGCTGGAAATTGCAGTGGAGAAAGGATGCAATCCAAAAGAGCAAGGTGGTGGGGGGAATAGAAATACCCTATGATTAAACTTAAGAGGATAAAATACCAATCTGCACACAAATGTAAAGATCTACTGAGGAACAAAGGGATGGAAGGAAGGGATCGGGGAGGGGGAAAGGAAGTTTGTATAGATGGATGGATGGATGGATTAATGAGTGGATGGGTGGATGGATGGATGGGTGGTTGGATAGATGCATGGACAGATGGGTGGTTGGATAGATGAATGGATTGATAGATGGAGGGATGGATGGATGGGTGGATAAATGGATTAGTGAGGAGATAGATGGATGGAGAGATGACTGGCTGACTGGGTGGACAGGTGGATGGATGGATGGGTGGATGGATGGATGGATGGATGGATGAATTAGTGAGTGGATGGGTGGGTGGATGGATGAATTAGTGAGTGGACAGATGGATGAACAGGCTGGCTTGCTGGATAGGTGGATGAACAGAGGATGGAATGAATAAAGCAAATGTTTACACTCCAATTCTAAAACATATTCTACGAAACTGAGTAGGAGCTGGGCAATGATTGTTTTCTCCAGAACAGTGACAAGTGTTTGGAAACAGCCTAAGTGCTCATCAGTGAGGGGTGAGGTACAATCTGTGGACACCCCACAAAGAACAGACCTCCCCCTCCTTCCAGCCACCTTCCCAATCTCCAGGAGTTCATCAGGGTTTCTGCTGATGTCCCACCCCCAACCCCATCCTCACACGGTCGGAGGGGGATGCTGCTTGAGTTCACCACCCGTTAAACTCAATTCATAAGACGCCTCCCTTTATTGAGATACTTTAATAAAACCTCCGGGGAACCCTCAGCACCTTCATTTCTAAAAGGTGGCTCTAGTGAACCCTCTGGGGCAGAGAGAGCAGAGCAGATACACCGAGAACAAGTGCATCAGTGCAGGGTGAGTTAACCAGCCTCACGCTCACCCTTAGAAACAAGGAAGACAAACTGACAAGAAAGCCTTCACATTTTTTGCTCCACGTATCTTAATAGCTCAAAAAGTGAAAGTGAAAGTGTTTCGGCTCAGTCATGTCCATTTTTTGCGACCCCATGGACTGTAGCCTAGCAGGCTCCTCCGTCCATGGAATTTTCCAGGCAAGAGTACTCGAGCGGGTTACCATTTCCTTCTCCAGGGATCTTGGATCTCCCAGGGATTAAACCCAGATTTCCCACATTGCAGGCAGATGCTTTACCGTCTGAGCTACCAGGGAAGCCCCTTAATAGTTCAAAGAGAGTTTTTTAAAAAGGCAAACTTTTACAATTCCTGTATCCCAGGGGAATAAGCATGTACCACATGCCTGGAGTTTGCGTCCCAACCACAACCACCATCCAGAAGCAAATGGAAGACTCGCCTGGCTTCTGCTGGGGTTTATTTCCTTCCTCGGCTATAAGATATCGCATCACTCTGCTGTCAACGGCTCACTCCCAGCTGAAACCTCTCTTTGCAGAGACAGCTTCAGAGACGAGCCTGGGGGCTGCCTGTTTTTGCTACAATGACCCTGCTCAGCCCACCCTGTGGGGCTACTTAGCCTCAGGACCGTTCTGCCCCCTCGGGGACGAAATTGGAGTCCCCAGTGTAAATCGTTAAAACACTTGCTTAGCAGTAAACCTGACGTGGCATGCTTCCCTCGCCTTAAAATTGAGGAGTCACAGGAGAAAGACATTCAAATACAGTGAATCTATGGGAATAGAGATACTGCACCTAGAGAGTAGCCACACCATCTGTGGCTGACAACGGGCACTTCAAAGGGGATATGAGCACCACGTCAAGCTGTTTTTCCCAACAAGATGGCTGTGTGAGCTTCTTCCCATCAAATGCTACACATGTGGCACCACCCAGACAACAAGTGTGGCCTTGTTTTCTGAGACTGACCGTCCGCACAGCCCAGCACCTCTACGAGGTTGCTGGGCTCCCCTCACCAACACCATGCCCCCACTCCTGCAGCGCTGCTCAGCTCAGAGCCTGGAGCTGGGGACGAGCCCGCATGGGGAGGCTTCAGGACGCACACAGCTCAGCAAACCTACTCCACTTGGCTTCCCCTGCCAAGCTGGCCCATGACAGTGTCCCACCAGGGAAGAGGAAAGACAGCATTTAGAGCAGGCAGGTACAGATGCCTGAGGGGACCTCCCCGCACGCCCAGGACACTGGGTGGCCAACAGGGATGTGGCGGCCTCGGCCTCCTCCTCAGTGGGCACCTCCAGCCTGGTGAGCCCACAGTGCTCTCCTGGAGTTTCACGGGAGCGGGAAAATCTGAGATTCACCAACCCTCAAAATTCTCCAAAAGTGGATGCAATGGATGCGTAAAGTTAGCAGTTAAAAGAATACCTTTGAGACAAACTGGGTTTAATAGAAGAAAATAATTGTTTTGAGAAACAAACTGGATTCTCACATCTATAATGCCATAAATGTTAAACTATATTCAAGTGATATTTTTTCTGGAATACTAAAAATATTTTTCACGTTTTATAGATGATATTTCCTGAGGTCAATGTTGTCTCTGGTTGACTGACAGAGCTGAGATTACCCACGTGGTCAGAAAATCCTTGTACTTTGAATTGTTCTCTGTAAAGTCCACCAAAACATCCTAGAAATTTGCCAAAGGCGTAGCAACAGAGCAAGGAAAATCCCACTTGTGCACGTGCACACATGAACTACACACAGAGAGTTAGATGTCCACATAACGCCATGATCCAGAGAAACCTGACACACAGAAAACACATACACACGCACACATCCCTAAACACAGGCACCAAATCCACTGGGATTCCTTTAAATTATTATCCTTTTCCTCACTTTCAAGACAAGAGGCCAGGGCTCCGGAAACTGACAAGGCACGCAGGCTCCACCCTGCGGGCGTCCCTCTCATGTCCTCGTGGCTGGCTGTGCAGGCCTCATCTGCAACCGGTCCAGCTGAAGGACCACAGAGAGGTGGGGCTCGGGAAAGAGTCTCAATTTGATGGTGGTCCTGTCATCTCGTACTTCTTCCGTAAAGCTGGCAGCTAAGGGAAATGAGGTAAGTGCAAAACTGGGGGTGACAATAGACTGTGTCGCATATAATCTGGAGCTCTGTGAATAGCTGAGTGGCTGTGGAGCAGCTGTCCCCATGTCGGGCGTTTTCTGTCATGGAATGTGCCGTTGATGCATCTGTGTGACCGTCCTGTCCCCCCGCCCCTCGGTGGCAGGGACCCCCATTAAGGCAGCCCCCAGGCTTGCTCTTCTCCAGATCATCCACCCTCTAGAAGTTTCCCCACCCTCAGCAGGAGTGGGGCGCTGCAGGGGGGTGTGTGTCCTAGCCCCCTTGTGACACTGTATGACTAACCACAGTCTGTGTCTAGCACGCTTCCTCCCGGGCTCTTGGGATCAACAGTGGCTGGGAACGTAGAGGCTGGATTGTGCTACAGTCAGGGACTACCTCTGCTGAGCTTTGGGGTGAATACAGGACGGCCTGGTGCCGAAACTGGGGACGGAGGCCTCTCCCTAGGAGTGGAGGGTCCGCAGGTAACCAGAGGTCGCGTCAGGGAGAGGAGCCCTCAGCAGCAGAGAATAGAGCTTGGTGACGCCTGTCTACTGAGTGGTAAGACCATGGCCTGAGTCTCCTTTAGTGCGTGCACACGTGTGTATATCCCACAGCAGCAGTGCTGCTGGCTATGCCCTGCGTGCACGTTCTCAGAGGGAACAGGGCCTTGAGCATCCGGGTTCGCAGGGCTGCCCTGCCCTGGGCCTCTCCATCCAGAGAGTGTTAACACCATAGTGCCCCGGCATGTGGGGGTAGCCACCACTGAGGGGCCAGCCTCTGCAGGTCTGCTCTGGGCGGTCCGACTGGTTGTCCGGCCCGGGAGCTTAGCCCTGCTCGAGTTACTCTAGGCAGAAGGCTGTCTGCTCTATCCTGTTCACGTCTCAGCTGGAAAGCTGAATTGGGCTTAAAGTTTTTTACCGGCAGCTTATATTACTATATGTCGACCAGAAATTAGCCACAGAGTTCTCTCCTTCCTTGATCTGCTTGGTTCTTCACGTTTATGTGAATTCCTCAAGCAGCTGAAGCCCGGAATGGGGTGGTGCGGCGGTGGGGTGTCTGGAGAGGAGGGCCTCGGCACCAGCTGCAACATCTCAGGACTGACTCGTCTAGTGTGTTTGTTTCCAGATTACCCACACTACTTTATAGGTGATTATACAGCGTCCAGAATATGAGAAAGGCTTACATTGGAACTTGATACAGCCTTTAACTGTCAATCGTGCATATGGACCATAAGATATTTATTAGGGTTTTTAATTACGTGAAAATTGAACAGATTCCATAGAGAAATATTTAAAAATTATCTTTTCTTATATTTATGTAAACTTATGACTTCATTTAGTATACTTACTTTTTTTCTTGTATATCCAGGTGATGTTAATATCTTTCCTCAGATCAACTTCATGTTACGATCCCTAATCCAGCCATCCAAACATTGTATATAATACTTGTCTGTATAACCACAAAAACATAGAAAATTTTGCAAATGAGTGCATTTATTGTAATTATTCTTGCTTAATTGCTACAAGTTAAACTCCTATGAGAAGGGGTTTTACTGTAACTGTAAAATAATCATGATAATGTGCATTATCCTTCAAGAACATAACCAGTTCTCCACCAATCACTCCGAAATGAGGAATTTGAATTGTTGTATTTTCACGATCTGACCTAAACTGTACTTTTCTTTTCTGGGAAGAAATGCTTTTTGTCTCAACCGTGGAAGCGATTTAAAAGTACTGGGTGTTAGATGTGAGCTCTAATGAAAATGGGTTGATGAAGGATAACAGAGACGACTTTATGAGAAAATCTCTCACTGTAACCTCGTCTCTGTGGACCCAGATCCCTCCTCTCCGGGGTGAGACTCTCCCAGGAAATAGTGATGGCCTGCACCAAGCTGGGGATTGCCTCGAGCTGGACAGTGAGGGTAAGCCAGCATCCCTGACAGACGGACAGCATCGGCAGCCTCTGGCCAAAGGCCTCAAACTCCGGATGTAAATCATCTTTTTACATCTGTTTGTAAATATCTTTAAAGAATGGACCCTAGGCATACATTTTTAGATTTTGAACACATAGTCATTTTGAAACTAGATAGCTAATGTAACTGTAACTGCTTTTCAGCAGCACATTAAAAACAATAATGAAGATGCATTCAGATCATGGTGCCTATTATCTTCCTTATTATGCAGCTGATATCTCAGTAGACACAGACAGCATGTCTCTTACATGATGTATTGCTGTAACCCTAGCATACAATTCATTGCTAACATTCTGATTTTCTATAATCTTTTTGTGAACTTCCTGAATATGTGACAAAGTATGTACTGTCTACTTGCTGACCTATTTTCTCTCAGTATGGTTTATTGCTCTTCTTTTACTAAAGTGCTAAACAAAATTTCACACTGCTAAGGAGTGCCGAGGGTAAGCTAACTCTCAGTGAGAATAGACCAGAGCGGGTAAGGGGAACCTATACCATCCACCTGGACATCTCTGTTAAGAATAATGGATGGATACAATGGGAAGGCTAGAAGGCGAGTAGAGGGGTCCCCAAAGGGCGACCGGCTCTGGTATTCATGTCCTGGCTCCAGAGACAAGGGACTCCAACACTTCAGCACCTGCAGGGACCAGACCCCCTCTACGGCTGGGGAGCGGGCAGTGGCGCTGGGGGAGGCAAGAAAGTGCCAGTGTTTCAGGCTCACCATGGGATCCCACAGGCGCGGTGGCCGAGGGCAGCCTGACGTGGATCCGAATGAGGCACTAGGAGTGTGCATGTGACACACTTGTGTGTCGGGAGTTTTTCATGGTATTCTATTCAACAGTCTTTATTGTTCATATATCCATAAAGCAGGATGTAGCAGGGGGAGGGTGGAGGAGATCCAGAGGAAGGGCCCACACGCACACACTTGTGGCTAATCCATGTTGCTGTCTTGCGCAGAATCATACCGGACATTGCACAGCAATTAAGCTCGAAAAAAAACTTATGCAAGGTGGCAGGAAATATAAAAGATTTCTCGTAGAGATTTATAATCCTAGGCTCTGTGTCATCTGGGAGCTGGCTGCCACCATCATCGGACTTCCCAACATGCATTAGCCCGTCTTTGGTCGAGATCTCCCAGCACTTCCCGCCTTCTAGCATCAGGTGTCCCCCCTGCTTTTTTTTTAATTAATACCCCTAGCATCAGGGCCTCCCCCAGGATCAGACCCTCACCCCCAGCATCAGGGCTCCAGATGGCCCTGTGATTTGCCCTCCTTTGCCCCCTCCACCCAATAATGCTTAAATCAAGCCTCAGTCCTATCAGGCTTATTCTCCTTCTAGCAGCAGGCTTGAGTCCAGCTCAGACATTCTCCTTTTAAACTGTGTATGCTCCTAATCCGCCTGTTTATCAGGGCCCTCCTCTGTGTGGTGCTGCCCCCTGCCAGCATCAGGCCTTAGTCCAGCAATCTCAGTGGCCTCCTCCACTATCAGGCCCTGCACTGCTCAGACCCCCCCCCAGAATCAGGCCCTTGTTCCAGTCTCAGTCCCCTCCTCCAGCATCAGGCCCTCCTCGGCATCAGACCCTCCCCGGCAAAGGGCCTTAGTCCAGAACGAGACCTTCCCCAACCTCAGACCCCCAGATCGCCATCAGGCCCCCTCCTCCAGCACCTGGCCCTAGTCCAGCATCAGGCACTCCCTCAGCATGTGGTAACCTCCCTCAGCCTCAGGCGTGGCAGCCCCACGAGTCTGACACTCCTGAGCACACTTAGCAAGCCTAAGAGCAACAGACACAATAGATCTTTTAGGGATGTGCATCTAGGAATCACCTATGAGCAGCAGCAGCTGGGCGGTCTAGTTCAGGCCAAGGAGAGGCAATGAAGAGGCACTTGTGCCAGAGGCAGCGGTGGGTGTGGGCACGTTCCCCAGCTCTGCTTCCTCCCGAGGGGCTTTGCTCTCCTGCTCTTCTCACATGGTCACTCAGGGCCCCAGGGCTGTGTCCTTCCAGATGCACAGTCTCCTTGATATCTCAGCCCAAGTCCTGAGTTGTGTCCCAATCGGCTTTGGCAGAGGGCTGGGAACACCTGAAGCTCAAAGGCCTGAAGGATCCCAGGGAACAGCCGGGCATCAACGGGTGGCAGAGCAGGGGATGAGGGTAACCACCCACTGAGGCCCCACAGCAGCACTGGAAAGGAGAGCAGGGATGCCTTAGCTCACTTGGGGGACGTTGCCTGGCCTCCCAACACTCCGATGTCACCTTAGCAGCTCTGGGGACACAGGAAAGCCCGGTGAGTGACACCACGCCCACTAGGCCATATGGGTGGGGCACTACTGACCGTGGCCTCGGTTATCATTCACGGTTCCAACATATCCCTCCAAGGGCTAACGGGCTCCTCCTCCGAATGGCTCAGATTATTTTCTTTGTGTGGCTGAACGTCCCGGCTTGTTTCTGTTGGCACTGTTGTGGCTCACCGGTGTTTTTCCCTTATTCAGCGGTGTTTGCTGCTCTTCCAGTTTAACATGGAGCAACCTGTATTTTCTGCATTTCTTAGTTGTCAGCGTTCCTGGGCTTTGGATAGTGGCGCTAGCGGTAAACATCCTGCCTGCCACTGCAAGAGAGATAATAACAAGAGATGAGGGTTGATCTCGGTTGAGGAAGATGCCCTGAGAAGGGCATGGTAACCCATTCCAGTATTCTTGCCTGAGAATCCTATGGACGAGAGGGGAGCTAGTGGGCTACAGGTCCCTGGGGTCACAAAGAGTCCCAGACACGATTGTAGCTAGTTTAGCACACACTCGAGGGTTTAGTTCAGTCACTCAGTTGTCTTCAACTCTCACACTCTGTGGACTGCAGCACTCAGGCTTTGCTGTAATTCACTGTCTCCTGGGTTTGCCTCAAACTCATGTCATCAAATCAGTGATGCCATAGAACCATCTCATTCCTGTTGCATCCACCAGAGAGGTGGCTGGGGCTCGACAAAGCGCACGGTCCCACTGCGTGGATGTGAACCTGCCCTCACCACTCCTCACCGTAACCATCGCTGTCTCCTCCTCTGTACGTCAGGAGGTGGCAGCACCTGCTTGGTGAGGGGCACACATTCAGCATCTGGTATATAATCAATGCACCATCCATCCAGTGTTGTATTTACTAATAATAGGGATAGCATTTAATAATCTGCTCCTTTTTCTCCCTACTACGCCACTGTGCTCCAGACCACATCTGTTTTACTTACCCTGTAAATCCCACAGCCAGCAAAAAGAAGACCTCAACAAATATCTGGCTGAAGAGGCAGGAACATACCCTGTCCTTAAGGAGATGAAGCCGAGTGAGATGGGGGCCTGTGATAACACTGTGTGATGAGGAGGCCCCAGGAGGACCTGCGTGGCTGCTGGGCTGGGGTGGGGGCATGGGCAGAAGCCCTCATGAGCTCCCGGGGATGGGGAAATTGGCTTAAAGGGAGGGGATGCTGTTCCTTAGGGGGTGCCCACAGATTGTACCTCACTCCTCACTGATGAGCTTCCTTAGGGGCCCGTTTCCAAACACTTGGTACTGTTCTGGAGGAAACAATCATTGCGGAGCTCCCCTACTCCATCCATTTCCGTAGAATATGTTTCTCACTGAAGTATAAGCATCTGCTTTATTCATTCCATGCTCCAGTTCATCCACCCATCCAGCCATCCAACTCGGTAATCCATCCATCCATCCACTCTTAATTCATCCATCCATCCACCCATTCATGCACTCATCAACTGATCTGATCATCTCGGACCTAAGAAGACAGACACCTCCTCCCCTCCTCCCAGGAGGACACACAGTGTGAGTGACAGGAGCCTTGTGAGGGCACGAGGGAGACACAGAGGGAACATATGCAGACCCTCCTCCCTCTGAACGGTGAAGCACCCACCTGGTCCTAACGCCTCCTTACTGGTGTGTCCAGGCCGGCCCTTTTTCTTTTTGCCAAAAAAATGATGGGATGTAGGACTTGGATGCCCCCTTCTTTTGGGGGGCTTTCTGCAGCGAGTCCTGGCTGCTGTTGCTGTTGCTGAGGTTGCCACCCGGGGGCCGTCCTGAGAGCCTGTCGAGGCTTGGAGAGAGAAAACGACCTTTAACTGGCACCCCTTTGGTAAACACACATCCCCTCCACAGACCTACTGATAGAAACGGCCACCCAGCAACACCCACGCCTCAACCCTCTCAGCAGAGAGTAGAGTCTCCTCACCAACCACACTGCACACGAGCAATGCAGGCTTCCGGCTACAAACAATGGCCCCAGGAAGCTGAGATTCTCTCTCACTGGGCTCTCCCCAAGGGAGGGCCTCACACAGACGACTGGGGCAGAGGGCGCCACCCTCCCCCACAGGGTCGCTGCTCGGCAGGTGATAACGCTCCCAGAGAAGGCGTAGCTCTCCCAGTTCTGGGCAGTTCCCCCGCCTCCCGCAGGTGACCATCTCGCCCGTGGCAGGAGCTACGGTCACTGTGCAGGGCTGCTGGTCAGGTGACTACTGTGCCCTCCATCGAGGGCTGCCTGGCTCATGACGGGGAGCTCAGCAGGCGGAAGACAGAATGAGGACAGTGTCAGTCACAGGAGGGGGGACAGACAGTCTCCTGAGGAGGAGACCCCCTGAGGAAAAGGGAGGCACCCTCAGGCAAATCCGAGAGGCATGGAGGGCGTTAACCATCAGGAACGTGCCCCAGGCCCCATGGGTGACCTCTAGCAAGAGCAGGGAAGAAAAACCTCCCACAGGAGTCAATACATAGAGACAGATGTTTTCAAAATCTACTTTGGAGGTCACTGAGCTCTTCTACCCCAGCACCCGGAAGTTCACCACCCAACACAGGCACTGAATCCAGTGGGATTCCGCCACAATCACCCTTGCAACTCCTTCAGGACAACAGGCGAGGGGCCCCTGGGAAACTGACGACGAGGCGGAGCAGCCCTTTACCTTGCGGGCGTCCTGATAACCTCCAGCGCTGGCTGTGCGCAGTGACCTCATGTCCAGCCGGTCAGCCCAAGGGACGGCAGCGAGGAGGAGGTGAGGACTCCACATGCGCATGGTGTCATCTTCTACTTCTTCCTGTATATCTGGAAGCTTTGGGAGGAGTGAGGTAAGTGTAAAACTGGCTGGCAATAGACTCTGTCGAAAAAAGCTACACAGGCTTCACCTTCTCAACCAAACCATTTGAAAATATATTAGCTATGCTATCACCAAGTACAAAAAAATGCCTTGTTCTAACCATGCTATCTTAAAGGACTGTTTGTTCAAGAGAAGCGGTGCCGTGGAGCAGCGAGAGCACCCCACTGAGTGCAGAGACCCCAGACGGGAGCCTCCCTGCTGCTGGGCTCTGAACTCCCATGAAATCCAGCGAACAGATGGCCCTGCCAGGGGGACAGCAGAGCCACGCCACCACCGTGAACCCTGCATGGCATGAACTGCCCTGATGAAAGGACTGTGCTCATCGCCAGATCTGCTCAGAAGCACCACTAGCAAGAGTAAAAACTCTCTCAGCAAAGCCGTCCAGACCTTTCTATTTGAAGGAGGAGAAGGAAACAGCTTGTACCACCACCCAAGATCATTTGTAGTGATGATCCAGGTTACTGAACCCATGACGACAAGTGAAACACAGAAAGGTACCTAAGCCCTCCACGAACACCATGTGTCTGGCTTGTGTTTCTCAGTAACATACACACCGGGGGCTACACACTAAAGTGCTTACACCTAAGTCTGAGTGTCATTTGCTCACTGTGGTTTACATAAAGCTCTCCTTGGTCTTCACTAAGAAATAATCTTGTATCAACCTAGAGGGGTGGGATGGGGAGGGAAACGGGAAGGAGGTTCAAAAGGGAAGGGATGAATGTGTACCTATGGATGGTTCCATGTTGAGGTTTGACAGAAAAGAACAAAATTCTGTAAAGCAATTATCCTTCAATTAAAAAATAAAAAAAAAAAAAAAAGATGATCTCGCCTGACTCCCAGCTTCTGCTAGTCCTGGGTCTGAGGATAGGAAAGACACTGGTGGCAACAGTGTGGGGAACAGATGAACCCCTTCGGGGTCCAGACAGGTCTCACTTATACATTTGGCTGTGTGGTTAAGCAGGGGAGGTTTGAGGAAACATGCATGGCAAGTATTTTGATAAACAATGAGTGTAAAGTTTAACCAACTAACCAGTCCTTTTTCATGGGATTCTGTAAAGAATACTGATCCCATGCAGCCCCACAGGAGCTTGGTGACAACAAAGTGACTTAGTGCAAATACAGCGGAACTCATTTAACAGCAGCTGGATAAACTGGGCACCTCTGACCTCTACCAAGAAACCTCAGACAACAGAACGCTACAAAGGCTAGGAATTATCCACGTGGAACTGAACAGGATCAATCTCAAATTCAAGTTAAAATAAGCACATACACAAATGAAAACAACAAAGAACAGAGCAGGAAGTGATACACCTGGGTTGACTATGGACTCAGTGGAGACAAACACCTGCCTTAGAGTCAGGACCACGGCCAGCCCCTTCCCCCGGGCCTCCTCCTAAGGAAGGCTCTGGGTCCGCAGCCTGGCTGCCCTCCCCAGGATGGGAGCTGCCCACTGGTGCCCATGTGACTAGGATGGGCAGTGCCGTCTCCTCACTTAACAGGGGAGGGCAAAGCAGGCCACAGAGCGGGCGAGTGGGACACACCCGGGGTCACCAACCCCAGGGTGATGGCACTGCTCTGCTGTGCCCAGCAGAAGGGCTCCCAGGCACTGAGCTGCCTGAACTGGAGCACGGGCTGCCCGAGTCCTGCAGGGAGACCCCAGGAGTGCTCGATCAGCCCCCGGGGCTGGGAGGTGGGAGAGGGGACAAGGAAGGCCAGCCCTCGGGGCACTGGACTCCAACAACGGGGGGCTCAACCAAGTGACCAAAGGGGAGAGCGCGAGCCCCCCTCCCTCTGGATGCCGTGATGGACACAAGAGCCTCTGGAGCAAAGCGGGCTGGACAGCACCACAGGAAGTGTCCAGGCTCTGATCAGACCAGTCCGAACCACACTGCTGGGTGTGGGAGCCTGGGCACGGTGCTCGGCCTCTCTAAGCCCTCAGTGTCCCTGTCTGCTGAATGGGGATAACAGCAGCCTGGACCTCACCTGGGCGTCATGGATTAGATGACAGACTCAGAAAGCACTCGACACGGTGCCTGGGGCACAGAGTCTCCTGCACACTGCTACCCACCGTCATTAAATCGGCCCCCCCAAATCTAACTTCTATGGCTCTGATTCAGTCATTTGTTAAAAAAAAACTCTGCGGAAATTCCAGGGTGGTCCAGACGTTAGGACTTGGCACTTTCACTGCCAGGACACCGGCCTGATCCCTGGTTGGGGATCAGATACGATACCATAAGCTGTGCAGCATGGCCAAAAAAATAAGTAAAGAAAAATTTTAAAATAATAAATAATACTATGTCTATTATAGATAAGCATGAGATAATTAGAAGGCAAAACAAGCGGGGATTGGCAGACTGTTACAATTGTCCCAACAAATGACCCTATTTCCAACAGAACCATCAGCATACTTTAAGTGGTGGGTAAGTTTCATTACTTCCATTAAAATGTCAATTATTCACCAGTACATAACCACACAGTGTTCATTCATGTAAAATGGACTCTCTAATACTTCACAGAGAAACAAAGGCATGCTAAATTACTAAATAGTTTACCTTCTGACAATGCTTCCTTACATCACTAGGGTGATGCATGCAAAGAAATGAAGAGAAACCAGATTTATTGCGACTTTGAAGTTAAAAATTCAAGAATCAGTATAGATAAACACAGTATAGCAAAAATGATGGCAAACATATAAGTGAGATGAAGATTTAGAGAACATGTTATTGGAAACAGAACATTTATTTTGACCACAGAAATTAAATAAGCTACTGAAGATTTACTAGAGAAAGACTATAAATTATTACTCAGGAAGATACATTTCTATTACAACATCATGATTTATTAAAAGCACAGCATTCTGTACAATAAAGGCCCTTAACCATTGTCTATTCTCAGCCTAACCTCTCTATAAGCTAGTTTCTCTTCCATAAAAAACATGTTATACTTTAAAATAGTAATTTAACTGATGAGGAAGTTACCAGAATACCTATCTGAACACTGAACAAATCAGAACCATCTACTAGACATTAACATAAAATGCTTACCTAGAATTTGATTTAAAACTTCTCAAAATAAATTTATTAAAGCAAGTTCCCTGTGCAAATATGTAAGAAAGAAAGCTAACATAATAGCAGGTGCAGTCTTTACATTTTATTCACCAAAGAAGATGCTCTTTTAAAGAGTCTAGTAGAGACATTAACTGTGCAAAAGCTGATGAGATTCATAGTCTTAAAAATAAGCACCAACACAGAAAGGATATTGTGTCAAAAATCCACTAAGTCTACACTTAAGATCATTTCTTTATGTAAGGATAATCTCATTTATGAATTACACATGATATGTGGTTTAGGATCCATCTACATTATGCTTGTAACTGCGTAGTGATGCTAATTCAAACTTACTGCTATGGGGAAAAACACCATTGGATGAGACATGAAGACAAAGCACAAACCCGACTAAGGGGCCACCTGCTGTGACCACAGCACTGCTATGACCAGAGCAGGTGGGAGGACGGGGAGGGGGAGATGGGTGGGCCAACCTCACAGCCTCGGGGGCGAGGCGGGCAGTGGCGGGAAGCTGGGGTCTGGACCGTGACAACCACTAAGCAGACAACAGGATGAGCCAGAAATCAAAACCAGTGATGAAAGCAGACACACACCATCAGAGAACTCCAACAGCAGGACAAAATCATACAGAACTGTTCTTTTCCAAATACCTCGAAAAAGAAATCAGTCATGAAACTACAAGAGAAATCGTCAAAGAATTTTAAATATCAACTAATTAGCCAATGATGCAAATGAGAAAACAGTGTCTCAAAAGACCACAAAATGGACTAGTTACCACTTCACATCCACGCTAAATGATTCACAGTTAATTTAATTCTATGCTAACTAACAATGCAGGTAATAAGGAAACGTGGTGGTAACCAAAAAAGTGATAATACAAGTGAAGTTACAAAGCAGTGTTGTAAACAAGATTCCATGGGGTAAACAGCAACGCCTACAAAAACCTAAGCTAAACTGGAAGAAGCTGGAACATGTGCTTTGAGGCCGCACACTCTGTCACAAAAAGCCCTAGGTCGTCATCCCATTTTCGAGACTCGGAAGAGTGAGGTAGCTGCAGACTTCTTCACTGGGGCGCTGGGGCACTGGGCTTTTAACCTGGTTTCACATGTAGAGCTGGCTAAGCTGTGGCCAGGCCCATCAGTGAGCAGACCAGTTTAGATTCCTAAGTCAGGGGTCCAAATATCAAGACTAATTTGTCGCTGTGCGATTGTTATGGAATGATTTTGCTCAGTCATGTCAACACTTTGCGGCCCCATGGCAGTGGCCTTCCAGGCTCCGTGGTCCATGGCATTTTCCAGGCAAGAATACTGGAGTGGGCTGCCATTTCCTTCTCCAGGGATCTTCCCAACCCAAGGATCAAACCGGGTCTCCTGCATTGCAGACAGACACTTTACCATCTGAGGCACTAGGGAAGCCTGATTCAAGACTAGGCAGTTTTAAAATCTTACACCCTCTGAGCGTAGCAAATACCTGATTTTCTTCTGGTAAAAACAGAAGAAACAAACAAACAAAAGAAAACCAATGTGCTCGGGAGGACGTGGCAGGGAGGAAGGCAGACACATACCCGAGTCACAGCCCAGCACCTCTACTTCACGCTCAGGGCTGTGCTGCCTCCTTTCGGGCTTGGAGCGCTCTGCTGGGCGGGCAGGAGTCAGTATGCAAGGAGGCGGATTCAGGTTGAGGGAGTTCGAGGATTTAAAGCACCGAAGGTTGCTTTTTCAAGCTCTCCATGCCCACTCTGCTCAATCCCTTGGCCCACGGGTCCATGTTCTTTGTGGATCAACCTAAAATAGAATAAAATCATCACCTGCCTTTGTCAGCAGAGGAACATGTCTGGACAGTAAATTTGGGCTTGCATTGTGTGTCACGATTAGCAAATTCCAGGAAGAGGTGCTCACTAACATCTCAGCAAAAAGGTTCAGCTTTCCTCTTTGGAATATTCTAAACTAGAATAACTTATCATTGAGTCCTAGATAAAGTGGCCCCTGATCATTCACGTTCGATTTGGCCTTATTTACTCTGACATTCTGATGGGGCCTGCAGGACTCTCCCTGTGAGGAGATACCTGAAGCTGACAACCTTTACCTTCCCTGCTCAGGGCAGAGAGGCACACGTCAGTGCCTCAAATCTTTTCCACTGGGAATCCGGAACTCATAACCAAACAGCGACCACAAGCAAGCTGAGTTGCTAAACACAAGTCTCCAGACCAGATGAAGTGCTTATTGAATTTTTAATTTTTTAAGGTTGTATATGCATGTTCATCACTTGATGAAGTTCTCCACCAGCTTTGTGTGAGTTTCTGGATCCATGTCAATGTGCTGCATTAACCTAGCAATTCAGTTACTGCTCTTCTCCCCTAATGTGTCATGGATGATTTTATATACAAATTAAATACATGATTATGCAAATAAAACATTTTCAAATTAAAATACAAGATCCTTACAGGTAAAAACTCTCCAGTTTCACTTTTACTTATACATCTTGAAAGTTTTTCACTGTTGACAAGTTGATGGACAGAATTTACCATTTTACATCAAGTCAACTTGTTGCATAAGGAAAAGTCACTTTTTATCTGACAACTTGCTATAAAAAATAAAACCATAATATATATAACTGGATCCAAATGTCCTACGGGGATGAGGAAAGACAATCGTGTCTGAGCTGGAGTCCAGCTCAAACGCAGCCCACAAAACAAATCACATTCACAAAAGTGCAGGCGGCACCATCCGCGCTTGTTGAGCCAGCCATTCACCCTCGTCTTCCCCGAGCCCCTGCACTGACCGGCAGGAACGGGCACCGGCCAGGTAAGGTGACGGATGAGAACAATCTGAGCAACAGCTCTGCCAGGTCTTGTGCAGGGTCACCGGCCCGTGGCCACTCTTGAACGTGGATGCGGGACAGGAGGCACAGCTGTGCGGGGCAGGCCTCGGGGCCCCCAGCGCCCGCCTGCACCCAGACCCAGGGCCCTGCTCACCACGAGGTGGGCCTTGGGTTCTATCCTGTTTTGTAAACTGTTATAAAATCTCAAGCAAGACTGGGTCTAAGGAAAACATTTTAAATATACTGATGAGATAGAGAAAAATCAAACACATGTCCTTGATCACTGTCTTACAACAAACCAATCTTCACAATGTATTAAGTTAAAAAGGAAAATGCAGATCTGGAGTGGAATTTGCCAATCCCGAGAACCCCAGCCTTTCTGTTCCTGGTGGCTTTTCACCAGAACGTGGAAGGCTCCGAGGGACACACGAGGGCGAGCCTCTAGGCTGGAGGGCAACGGGCCACAAGGGATGCTGCCTTGACACCTCACCCACCTTGGGCCCAGAGCTGAGGGAGGGATACCCCACAACGCCCACAGGGTGCTGACACCACACTGTGGACAGAATGCCCTGGCTGACTGAGCCTCTATAATCAAGGGCAATCTCAGAACTGAAAATTCTCAAAGCAGACCTGAAGTCAGTTTTTAATTAAGGGAACACCCAGACTTCTCTAAGCAGAAGACAGCTCCCTCAGAGAAAACCGAGCCCGGAGAGCTGGGGCCTGAAGCACCACCAGATCTCTATTGATCTTCCTGCAGCTGCTCAAAATCATCACTGCCGTGGTCTTGGCATCGGCCCGCCCATTGGGCGACGGCAGAGCGGGCGAGCTGAAGAGGGTGACCCCGTCACCTCTTGCCGTCAGACGTGCCCCTCGTTCCTCTGGAATCACCTACACGTTGGCCAGCATGCTGGCTTGCTGCCCGTGCTCCATGTCCTGATCTTTCAGGGGCTGCACCTGGGCACAAGAGGACCACGCCTCATTAGCAATGATCCTGACAGTACCAAGTCTCAGGGAACAGAACACAATTTAACATGGAAGCCCTGGATTTGGAGACAAATGGGCCATGCTTATGAGACACTGCCATCTCTTGTTGAGCAGTACTGAAGAAACGGGCAGGAGGAGAATCTGGTTCTTAGATGGCCTGGTGACATTCAGGTCTCAGCGTGGAC